>CM022778.1:10959775-10962731 GCA_012411365.1 Ameiurus melas | reverse complement strand
ATCTCTATATCTATCCATCTATCTATCCATCCATCCATCCATCCATCCATCCATCCATCTATCTATCTATCCATCCATCCATCTATCCATCCATCTATCTATCCATCCATCTATCCATCTATCCATCCATCTATCATATCTATGTA
Organism: Ameiurus melas; assembly: GCA_012411365.1. Classification (NCBI taxonomy): domain Eukaryota; kingdom Metazoa; phylum Chordata; class Actinopteri; order Siluriformes; family Ictaluridae; genus Ameiurus; species Ameiurus melas. Next base: position 10,962,585 of record CM022778.1, on the reverse strand, counting down.
TTTATATCTATGATCTATCTATATTTATATCTATCTATCTATCTATCTATATTTATATCTATCTATAAATCTATTCTATCTATATCCATCCATCCATCTATCTATCCATCCATCCATCCATCCATCTATCTATATCTATCTATAAATCTATTCTATCTATATCTATCCATCTCTATATCTATATCTATCCATCTCTTATATCTATCCATCTATCTATCCATCCATCCATCCATATCGTAGCGCGGGATCAGCCCAGCGAAGGCGTAGCACAAACACACGAGGCAGGTTGTAGTGCGAGAAGTAAGGGAAAACCCCAGGATTTATTTGTCCTTCAACCGTAGTGGTGTGTGTGTGTGTGTGTGTGTGTGTGTGTGTGTGTGTGTGTGTGTGGGTGTGTGTGGGGTGCGTGTGGGGGATGAGGGGAAACCTCGGCAGGGGCGGGGCTGGTGTAGCGGCGTCCTCCGGGGCGTGTCGGGATCCCCGGAAGAGCTGGGAAGGAGCGGTTCCCTGCTGGTTTCTCGGCTCCTTACCACTGTCCTCGTCTGTCGTCGCCGTCCCTCGTCTCAACGGGCCGGAGCCCTCTGCGGCGGAGAGAGGAAGAGAAAAGAGAAAGAGAGAAGAGAGAGAGAAAGAGAGAAAAAAAGAAGAGAAAAGAGAAAGAGAGAGAGAGAGAGCGCGCGAACGGTTAGGTAAGCCCGTGTTTGCGCGGATTCAGTGGCAAATACCTCGGACATTAGCTGCCTACGTGGCCGAGTTGATCTCCTCCTTCGTGGGCGGTGGCAGGTGTCCTTTTATCCTTCCTTCTGAGCTGGATTGGTGAACCTCCTGCTCTGCTCATAATCTGCCGCCGGCGCGGCGGGGTTGGCTCCACCCTGCCGTGACGCCTTCTTCCGTTAGCGTTGGGACGGGCGTAGGCTGCCGCCTCGTGCCGGGCGGCAGTCGGGGAAGGGAGCGAACCTCCTAGTTTGCGCGTCGGGTGTTGGTCCCCACACTTTATATCTTATTTATATCTATCATATTATCTATCTTATCTATCTATCTATATTTATTCTTCTATATCTATTCTATCTATACTATCCATCTTATCTTTTTCTATTATCTATCTATCCTATCTATCTTCTATCTATCTATATCTTTTATATCTACTACTATCATCTATATTATATCATCTATAAATCTATTATCTATATCTATCCATCTCTATATCTGTATTTAATCATCATCTATCTATCTATCATCTATCTATCTATCTATCTATAAATCTCTTCTATCTATACTATCCATCTCTATATCTGTATTTTATATTTATCTATCTATCCACCCATCTCTATATCTGTTTTATATCTATCTATCTATCTATCTATCTATCTATCTATCTATTTATCTATATCTATTCATCATCTATCTATATCTATCTATCTATCTATCTATTCTTTCATATTTATATTATCTATAATATCTATCTATATATCTATCTATCTATCTATCTATCTATCTATCTATATCTATATCTATCTATCTATCTATCTATCTATCTATCTATCTGTATCTGTATTTATATCTATTGATCTATCTATCTATCATATATTTATATATCTATAAATCTATTCTATCTATATATCCATCTCTATATCGTATTTCTATCTATCTATCTATCTATCTATCTATCTATCTATTATCTATCTATCTATCTATCTATCTATCTATCTATCTATTATCTATATCTATCTATCTATCTATCTATCTTTATCTATTCATCTACTCATATTTATATCTATCTATAAATCTATTCTATCTATATTATCCATCTCTATCTGTATTTCTATCTTTCTATCTATCTATCTATCTATCTCTCTTTCTATCTATCTATCTATCTATCTATCTATCTATCTATCTATCTATCTATCTATCTATTCTATCTATCTATCATCATTCATATATCTACTATCTATCTATCTATATTTATATCTATCTATAATCTATTCTATTATATTATCCATTCTATGTCTTTTATATTACTATCTATCTATATCTATCATATATCTTATCTATTATCTATATCTTCTATTATATTATTATCTATATTTATATCTATCTATAAATACTTATCTATATTTATTATCTATTATCTATCTATATTCATCTACTATATTCTATCTACTATAATTATTCTAATTTATCATCTATATCTTATTATATCTATTATAAATCTATTTATCTATTATAACATTATCATCATATATTATTATATCTATCATCTACCTAATCTATATCTTATTTATATTATATATAATCTATATTTATATCTATCTATAATATTATCTATATCTATCCATATATCTGTATTTTATTATCTATCAATCTATCTATTATCATCTATTTCTATCTATCTATCATCTATCTATATCTGTATTTATATCTATCTATCTTCTATTATAATATCTATCTATAAATCTATTTATCTATATCTATCCATCTCTATGTTGTTTTCTATTATCTATCTTCTATTATCTATCCATATCTATCTATCTATCTATCTTCTATCTACTATCTTATTTTATCTATCTTCATCTATTATCTATCTATCTATTATATTATCTATCTATCTATCTATATTTATATATCTATCTATAAATCTATTCTATCTATTATCCACTCTCTATATCGTTTTCTATCTATCTATATTAACTATTATTATTATATCTATCTATCTATCATCCATATCTATCTTATCATTATCTATCTACTATCTATATCTGTATTTTTATCTATTAATTATTATCTATCTATTATCTATTCTTTATCTATCT
>CM022778.1:10422275-10954775 GCA_012411365.1 Ameiurus melas | reverse complement strand
TATCTATAAATTATTTATCTATATCTATCCATCTCTATGTCTGTATTTCTACTATCTATCTATATCTATCTACTATCTATCTATCTATCTATCTATATCTGTATTATATATTTATCTATTTATCTATCTATCTATATCTGTATTTATATCTATCGATCTATCTATCTATCTATATTTATATCTATCTTATAAATCTATTCTATCTATATCTATCATCTCTATATCTGTATTTCTATCTATCTATCTATCTATCTATCTATCTATCTATCTATCTATCTATCTATCTAGCTATCTAGCTATCTATCTATTTCTATCTATCTATCTATCTATTCATTTATCTATCTATCTATCTATCTATCTATCTATCTATCTATCTATCTATATCTATATCGTATTTCATTCATTCATCTATCTATCTATATCTATCTATCTATCTATCATCTATCTATCTATCTATCTATATCTATCTATCTATCTATCTATAAATCTATCTATAAATTTATTCTATCTATATCTATTCATCTATCTATCTATCTATCTATCTATCTATCTATCTATCTATCTATCTATATCTGTATTTATATCTATCGATCTATCTATCTATCTATATTTCTATCTATCTATAAATCTATTCTATCTATATCTATCCATCTCTATATCTGTATTTCTTAATTTATCTATCTATTCATTTATTTATCTATCTATCTATCTATCTATCTATTCTATCTATCTATCTATCTATCTATCTATCTATCTATAAATCTATTCTATCTATATCTATCCATCTCTATATCTGTATTTATATCTATCTATCTATCCACCCATCTCTATATCTGTATTATATCTATCGATCTATCTATCTATCTATATTTATATCTATCTATAATCTATTCTATCTATATCTATCCATCTCTATATCGTATTTCTATCTATAAATCTATTCTATCTATATATCTACCTATATCTCTTATCTATCTATTCATTCTATTATCTATCTATCTATCTATCCATTCTTTCATCCATTTATTTATCTATCTATCTATATATCTGTATTTATATCTATTGATTTATCTATCTATCTATCTATATTTATATCTATCTATAAATCTATTCTATCTATATCTATCCATCTCTATATTCGTATTTCATCATTTATCTATCTATATTATTATCTATCTATCTACATTCATATCTATCTATCTATCTATATTTATCTATTATCTATCTATCTATATCTGTATTTATCTATCGATCTATCTATCTATCTATCTATATCTATCTATAAATCTATTCTATCTATATCTATCCATCTCTATGTCTGTATTTATCTATCTATCTATCTATCTATCTATCTATCTATCTATCTATCTATCTATCTATCTATCTATCTATCTATCTATCTATCTATCTATATCTGTATTTATATCTATCATTATCTATCTATCTATATATTTATATATCTATAAATCTATTCTATTATATCTATCCATCTCTATATCTGTATTTCATTTATCTATCTATCTATCTATCTATCTATCTATCTATCTATCTATCTATCTATTATCTATATCTATCTATCTATCTATCTATCTATCTATATCTGTATTATATCTATCTATCTATCTATCTATATTTATCTATCTATAAATCTATTCTATCATATCTATCTATCTATCTATCTATCTATCTATCTATCTATCTATCTATCTATTCTATCATCTATCTATCTATCTATCTATCTATCTATATCTGTATTTATATCTATCTATCACGTAAAGAAAGCCATTTCTCAAAGATATCCATAAAAGTCTTGTCTATATCTATATCCATCTCTATCTATCTATCTATCTATCTATCTATCTATATCTGTATTTATATCTATGATCTATCTACTATATTTATATCTATCTATCTATCTATCTATCTATCTATATCTTATTTATATCTATGATATATCTATCTATATTATATCTATCTATAAATATTCTATCTATATCTATCTATCTATATCTATCTAATCTATCTATCTATCTATCTATCTATCTATCTATCTATCATTATCTATCTATAAATCTATTCTATCTATATCTATCATCTCTATATCTGTATTTATATCTATCTATCTATCCACCCATCTCTATATCTGTATTTATATCTATCTATAAATCTACTATATCTATCTATATCATTATCTATCTATCTATCTATCTATCTATCTTCTATCTATATCTATCTATCTATCTATCTATCTATCTATATCGTATTTCTATCTATATCTATCCATCTCTATATCTTATTTCTATCTATCTATTATCTTCTATCTATCATATTCTATCTATCTATCTATCTATCTATCTATCTATCTATCTATCTATCTATCTATCTATCTATCTATACATCTATTCTATCTATAAATCTCTTGTCTGTATTTCTATCTATCTATCTATCTATCTATCTATCTATCTATCTATCTATCTATCTATCATCTATCTATCTATCTATCTATCTATCTATCTATATCTATCTATCTATCTATATCTGTTTTATATATCTATGATCTATATACTATCTATATTTATATCTATCTATCTATTTATCTATCTATCTATATCTGTATTTATATCTATCGATCTATCTATCTATCTATATTATATCTATCTATAATCTATTCTATCTATACTATCCATCCCTATATCCTATATTCTATCTATCTATCCTCCTCTCTATCTATCTATCTATCTATCTATCTATCTAGCTCTAGCTATCTATATTTATCTATCTATTATCTATCTATCTATCTATCATATCTATCTATCTATCTATCTATCTATATCTATATTTATTCTATCTATCTATCTATCTATCTATCTATCTTATCTATCTATCTATCTATATATCTATCTATCTATCTATCTATCTATCTATAAATCTATCTATAATTTATTCTATCTATATATCTATCTATCTATCTATCTATCTATCTATCTATCTATCTATCTATCTATCTATCTATCTATATATATATCTATCATTCTATCTATCTATATTTATATCTATCTATAAATCTATTCTATCTATATCTATCATCTCTATATCTGTATTTATATCTATCTATCTATCTATCTATCTATCTATCTATCTATCTATCTATCTATAAATCTATTCTATCTATATCTATCCATCTCTATATCTGTATTTATATCTATCTATCTATCCACCCATCTCTATATCTGTATTTATATCTATCGATCTATCTATCTATCTATATTTATATCTATCTATAAATCTATTCTATCTATATCTATCCATCTCTATATCTGTATTTCTATCTATAAATCTATTCTATCTATATATCTACCTATCTCTATCTATCTATCTATCTATCTATCTATCTATCTATCTATCTATCTATCTATCTATCTATCTATCTATCTATCTATCTATCTATCTATCTATCTATCTATATCTGTATTTATATCTATTGATCTATCTATCTATCTATCTATATTTATATCTATCTATAAATCTATTCTATCTATATCTATCCATCTCTATATCTGTATTTCTATCTATCTATCTATCTATCTATCTATATCTATCTATCTATCTATCTATCTATCTATCTATCTATCTATCTATCTATCTATCTATCTATCTATCTATATCTGTATTTATATCTATCGATCTATCTATCTATCTATCTATATCTATCTATAAATCTATTCTATCTATATCTATCCATCTCTATGTCTGTATTTCTATCTATCTATCTATCTATCTATCTATCTATCTATCTATCTATCTATCTATCTATCTATCTATCTATCTATCTATCTATCTATCTATCTATCTATATCTGTATTTATATCTATCGATCTATCTATCTATCTATATTTATATCTATCTATAAATCTATTCTATCTATATCTATCCATCTCTATATCTGTATTTCTATCTATCTATCTATCTATCTATCTATCTATCTATCTATCTATATCTATCTATCTATCTATCTATCTATCTATCTATATCTGTATTTATATCTATCGATCTATCTATCTATCTATATTTATATCTATCTATAAATCTATTCTATCTATATCTATCTATCTATCTATCTATCTATCTATCTATCTATCTATCTATCTATATCTGTATTTATATCTATCTATCACGTAAGAAGAAAGCCATTTCTCAAAGATATCCATAAAAAGTCTTGTCTATATCTATATCCATCTCTATCTATCTATCTATCTATCTATATCTGTATTTATATCTATCGATCTATCTATCTATATTTATATCTATCTATCTATCTATCTATCTATCTATCTATCTATCTATCTATCTATATTTATATCTATCTATAAATCTATCTATCTATCTATCTATCTATCTATCTATCTATATTTATATCTATCTATAAATCTATTCTATCTATATCTATCCATCTCTGTCTGTATTTCTATCTATCTATCTATCTATCTATCTATCTATCTATATCTGTATTTATATCTATCGATCTATCTATCTATATTTATATCTATCTATAAATCTATTCTATCTATATCTATCCATCTCTATATCTGTATTTCTATCTATCTATCTATCTATCTATCTATCTATCTATCTATCTATCTATCTATCTATCTATCTATCTATCTATAAATCTATTCTATCTATATCTATCCATCTCTATATCTGTATTTATATCTATCTATCTATCCACCCATCTCTATATCTATATTTATATCTATCTATAAATCTATTCTATCTATATATCTACCTATCTATATCTATCTATCCATCTATCTATCTATCTATTTATCTATCTATCTATCTATATCTGTATTTATATCTATCGATCTATCTATCTATCTATATTTATATCTATCTATAAATCTATTCTATCTATATCTATCCATCTCTATATCTGTATTTCTATCTATCTATCTATCTATCTATCTATCTATCTATATCTGTATTTATATCTATCTATCACGTAAGAAGAAAGCCATTTCTCAAAGATATCCATAAAAAGTCTTGTCTATATCTATATCCATCTCTATCTATCTATCTATATCTGTATTTATATCTATCGATCTATCTATCTATATTTATATCTATCTATAAATCTATTCTATCTATATATCCATCTCTATGTCTGTATTTCTATCTATCTATCTATCTATCTATCTATCTATCTATCTATCTATCTATCTATCTATCTATCTATCTATCTATCTATCTATCTATCTATCTATCTATCTATCTATCTATATTTATATCTATCTATAAATCTATTCTCCATCCATCCATCCATCTTCAACCGCTTATTCCTGCTTCAGGGTCGCGGGGAACCTGGAGCCTATCCCAGGAAGCATCGGGCACAAGGCGGGGTACACCCTGGACAGGGTGCCAGTCCATCGCAGGGCACAATCACATACATACTCACACACCCATTCATACACTACGGACAATTTACCAAGCTGCCAATCAACCTACCATGCATGTCTTTGGACTGGGGGAGGAAACCGGAGTACCCGGAGAAAACCCCCGCAACACGGGGAGAACATGCAAACTCCGCACACACATGGCCCCGGCGGGAATCGAACCCCGGACCCTGGAGGTGTGAGGCGAACGTGCTAAGCCACCGTGCGCCCTTATAAATCTATTCTATCTATATCTATCCATCTCTATGTCTGTATTTCTATCTATCTATCTATCTATCTATCTATCTATATCTGTATTTATATCTATCGATCTATTATTTTTTTTTTTTTTTCTATCTATTATATTTATATATATCTATATAAATCTATTCTCTATCTATAATATAATCTCTATATCTGTATTTCTATCTATCTATCTATCTATCTATCTATCTATCTATCTATCTATCTATATATATATCTATCTATCTAATCTATCTATCTATCTATCTATCTATCTATATATCTATCTATATTTATATCTATCTATAAATTATTATTTATATTTTTTTTTTTTTTTTTTTATTTATTATTTATTTTTTTTTTATCTATCCATCTCTATATCTGTATTTATAGCTATCTATCTATCTATCCATCTTACTAAACAGTGTGCCTAATTACTTTCTGTGGCAAATATAAAACTATAAGATACTTCCAACAGGTCGTCTTCTAAGTGTCTTCTTCTAAGCCTCCTAAGCTTGTAAATCAGTGATAAAAGAAAATATAAGAGTCAACAGAAAGGTACCAAGATGCGGCTATAGGATGAAATATGTGACATTGTAAACAAACCCAGGTCTGCTAAAACTTTTAAAGAATATACAACTGGCTGCGCATGCGCCACAAAGATAAGGTATTTTATGGATATGAATAATTAGTTAAAGCAATGGATATTGGTCAGTTCTAAAAAGAAATGTTGAATGCCACACCTAGGAATTAGGTTTACTGTTTTGCAAAGTATATAACGACATGTTTGTGTATGTACAAGTTGGACTCTCTGCAGACAGTCACACTTTGTTGGTTTCCCATAAAGTTGATTACGTTTGACATCTACAAAACTCTGTCTTTGAAGTTTTTTGACTTAGGCTAGAAAGGTTGATTTTATCCACAACAAATTGGTAACCCCGACGTGATTTGTCTTGGAGCAGAGGGAGACTCTCCGGCGAGGCTGACCCTGGAGAAGCCGCGCAAGCGTGGCCACTTTAAAAAAATAATAATAATAAGGTAAGCAGTTTTCTCCTTTTTTGGATAAATACTTGCATGGTTTTCCTATGGGTCAGCCTGAGACGTTGTTTTTTTCCCTCACAAAAGCTCCTTTAAATTATGAACAACATTTAGAAAAGTGTTTTTTAGATCTCAAAAAAAAAAAAAGCTGCATGCAATGTATGTATGTGTGTGTCTGTTGTAGTGTTTTGTCTTGAGCAGTGTGTCTGCAAGCCTGTATTGTATATGTGAAAAATGGAGTCAGATAGAATACTGAGGAATAAGGAATTGGCACTCAAGGCCTAACAGTGATATACAGTGAGTGGGCTGATCTGCTGTACTAGTTGAAGGTTCCTAGACAGCGTAATATAAGTCACCCTGTACACTGGGCCGAGAGGGTTAGATGTGTGTTATGTGTTGTGAAGCTTCTTAGAAGTAATACTGTAGCTGATGTGACGTTCTAGGGAGAACATAGTATTTAAAAGTTCTAGGGAGAACTTAGTATTTATAAGAAGTTCATAAGTGAGGTGAACTGTGTAAAAGTTCTAGGAAGAACTTAGTGATAAGACGTTCATAAGTGAGTGAACGCATTGGGCCCAATAACCCCAGGTGGGGTCACGCAAGAGGCGTGTTAACGGGGAAACGGGTGTAAGTCTGTCAATGTTTAAATGTTCTGGGGTGTGAGTCTTGTATAGTCTATATGTTACATGTGCTGAATGTTGTCTGTCTCTGCTAAATGCTCATTATATCTGCTGAATGTTGGGTATGAGTGCTGAATGCTGTTATAACAGGTGGATGGATGTTTGAAGAGTTCTATAGATGCTGAATGTTGATTTAAGCATTTTTTCTTTTTCTTTTTTCTTTTGTGGAGTCGACTCTTGTTTTTATTTTCATTTAATTTACTATATTATTATTTTGTTGAGTGATTGATCCTAGTTTGGAGGTTGTACGGTGTTTGTCTTTGTCTTGAGTGAGTTTCTGGCTGGCTGGCCACGTGACTCTGATCCATCCACGGCTCTCCGTGGACGCGTCTGTATCAATTGACACTGAACCGTGGTATCGTAAAACTCCACATTGATCCGAGCAGGAAAGCGCTCCAATTCTGTTGAGTCAGCATGTCTGATCTCTTCATTTTTTTAGTGACGTTCTCCTGTGGTAAGGATTGCGGTGTCGTGGGGTTTCTGTGCTGTGGCGGTGTATGATTGATTGGACTCTCCCCGGTTAGTGAGTGCTGGAAAGGAGTTGAGGATGTCCATGCCAAGCAAGATTCCACCTGAGCGAGGGGCAACATCCCGGCAGCCTTACATTAGGAAGATATCACTCTATTATTACTAGAATATAGTGTGTATATGAGCTCCATAAATAAGGAGACGTGTGCTTGATGAGTTCTGAAAAATAGTTTCAGAGACAAGTGTGAATGTTTCATTGAGCAGTGTACGAATATGAGCTCCATACATACGGAATATGAGCTCCATACATGTGTGTATAATAAGCTCTGAAAATTTGTTTTAGAGACAAGTGTGGGTGGAATCCTCAGTGTGCATGTGTGTGTGTGTGTGTTCCTATCTGCACGCAGACAATGTGCGTGTGTGTGTGTGTGTGTGGTCCTCAAAGTGAGAAGGGTAACACAGATTTCTGCCTGGAAGCTAATCTTTCTGGTTTGAGTAACTGTATCATTTGTACCGTTTGCAGTGATAATTACTCCGGGAAATAAAAAGGAATCCTGGAGCAGCCAAGAACTTGGCACTGTAAATACTTTGGACATCCTCCTGATTGCCCGTTGTGTAAATCATTGTGGACCTCTAGGCCTGTAGTATATAAAAATATTCCTAGAAATTGGATGTGTAGGCTTTTTGGTCATTTACCCTCTTGTAGGCTATGTGTTCCAGCTGGGGAAACATAACCTTTGTTGGAAAATGCATGATCTGCTGTGATTTCGTTAACTCAGCTTGGTTATTACATATTTGCCTACACTCACATTTTGTTACCTAGATTGAGTGTTACATATCTAATTCACTCTTCATTTGTACCGAGAGCAAGATATTGTTTTTTGGCTTTTAGGACAAGTGTTACTTATGATTTACTCTTGTACCTTTGGTAGCAGAATTAACATTTATGTATACTTCATACTTTTGTAGTGTTAGTATTTGAGTTACGTTATGGATCTTCACTAGCCTTTGTCCTGTTATGCACTGTCCAGAAAGAAAAAAACTTTGTCTTTGTCAAATATGAGAATACATACACGTTCAGCTAAAGAAGCTTGTTAATTGGGAATAAAGTGTTGAATAGAAGCAGAGTTAGTTGTGCTGCTTCAAGAAACGCAGGGAATCCATAGTCACTTTTGGAATGAGCAATTTTAATTTGACAGTAGAGGAACAAGTCAGACTTGAACGCATTCTTGACGCGAATAACTCATACATTAAATTTAACAGAAGTCCAAGAAGAATTTCCCTACATTAGTTGGCAGAAAGTGATAGAAAGTAACTGGAAAATTTAGAATTTGGAAAAGCTGCGTCTCAGTGCCAGTTTGCCCAAGTATCCATAGCTCCCCAGGTTGAGTTGGAGAAGAAAGAGGTTTTGAAAAGGGAAAAGGGGAGACTGGACAGATCATAAATTATCCTGTAATAGAGATAGCACCAGTACAAAGACAGGTTTATTGGGAAAAAAAATAAACAACAGAGGATGGACTTGTGTCATTAGATATACACACAACACTAGAGGGACTTGTAGTAAAGATCATACCAAATGGCGACAGGCATCATCTGTCACTTAGACTGGCTCAAGGAAGTGTTAGGAGTTAGGTGGCAGATAAAATATAAATAGGATTGCTGTGGCATAAATAAATAAAGGTTTTATAATTAAATAAAAATTCAGTAGCAAAAGAAGGTACCTGACAATCTAGGCCTAAACACCATTTGAAGTAAGGCAAAATGGCATCTACCCCTGTAGAGCAAAAGTTATCCACCCCTATAGAAATACTGGGGTCTAAGTACCCACTGTGCAAGGAGTACATTGCCAAAATCTCAGAAAAATGGCATAGAAGAACCAAAATTTTGAAAACAAAGTGGCCCAGAGAAGGTACATTTGCCGTGGCGTTGTGTTGAGAGATGGAAACATGGATAAAAAATTATAAAGTCAATGAAAAAAGTAAGCTGAGAGAATGAAAGCGCAAATAAGAGCAAGAGGTCCTGAGACTGTTCAAAAAAGAAGGAGAAGACTCGTGGAAGAGCATAAAACTGTGAAAAGAAAGGCACAAGTCAGACAGAAAAACAGGGGAGGAATTTAGGCCTCCTCCATATTCAACGTTTAGGTCATCAAATCCATTTGCATCCCCTAACCCGCTTGCACCCTGTGATGTAGATGCGCCCCATAATCCTTTTCTGAAACCAGGAGGTCTGTACCCAATGATAACAGGGACAGTACAGGTAACTGGGGATGTAGAGATGGTGGCGGAAGATTAAAGTATGACTGGGAACAGAAGAAGAGGCTCAGAAGGTGAAAGAAAGGGCAAGGAAAGTAAGAAGAAATATATAGATGAATATTCTCAGATAGTTACGGCCACTGGAGAGCCAATAGGAAGAGTATTGCATACTGAGGAGAGACTATCTTAAAAAGGTGGTGATATTTTAACAAAAGGGAATGTATGTGAAAGTGTAGAGGAATCAGATTACACTGGGATGGAAAAAACAGATTTAGAGGAGGTGAGAGAGGAAGCCAAACTAGATAAGGCAGAAGGAGGAATAGAATATATACAGAGACAGGACGGGATAGTGAAAAGACCCGCATTAGAACGGTGTAGAGTTCAGGATGTAGAACATAGACGAGTTGTTGGGGGAAACTTGTATTTTGAAAATATTGAGGACGGAGGTACTCCATCTGGGACACTGCATAGACCAAGTGATATAACTCCCCTTATGCCCTGGTCACAAGGAGAGAGGGGGAGACTTAGAGCTCGAAATCAGTCAGACCCAAATGAAATGGTGGGGGTATTATCTCTTTTGATTAAGGAGCACAGGCCCATTATGTGCCCTGGGCCACACAGGATCTTGATGGCCTAATCTCTTGCCTTCCTAATATCATGTTTGAAGAAGAAACGATGGGCAGACTTCTTGCTGTAGGAGATATAAAAGCACTTTTGGCTAAAGTTCTTGGGGGAGGAAAGATGTCTGAAATTCTGGTAGCAGCACACATGAGAGGGGCTGTAGATACCACCCAGGCTGATGGGGTTTCCTTTGATCATCACCGCCCCAATGTGTGGCAGTCACTAAGAACTGAGTATCTCTCACAAGTGAATCCCAAGTTTTTAAAAGGGGAACAGCTGGGGGAATCTGAGAACCCAATTGCTTACATTCATCGTCAGCTAAAAAGATGGAAACAAGAGACAGAGAAGGATCCTGGACGAGATCCTGTGATAACCCCATGGTTCAGAGAGGCTATGCTAGATGCTATGCCACCAGCTGTAAAAAGCAGGCTTGAAGATGTAGTCGGCCTCTGCTCCAAATCACACTAGGAGTTCTGTGACTATGTGGCTCATGCTATCGAACAATACAGAAAAAGTTAGCAAAATTTTTAATCCCAGGAGAGAGAATTGCAACGAAAACTGGCACTATTACAGCTTAATGAACTGACGACAAAGAACAAGAAAAAACCTGCAGTACCAGACAAGGAAGAGACAGGACTATCAGCTGTGATGGCTCCAATGAACACATCTCCCCCACCTGCTGTTCAGTCACATCCTAATGCACCTCAGCAGCAACCTGCACCTGTCATTAATGTTTACCAGCATCCTAACAATATGTGCTGGGAAAGAAGGCCATCCCCAAGAGGACAGAGCCCCAAAGGGGCAGAGCTACTGCCGGTCCTCCTGGAGTATACTGGGGATGCACCCAAAGTGGTCATGCAAGAAGTTATTGCCCCACCAATCCATGTCCTCAGCTTCCCGCGGGTGGAGGGGAGGGGAGTCAGATTCAGACCATTCGAGAACCTCAATTTGGCCCAATTAATCCATGGGGAGGCCCAAATCCAGGTTACTAGAGGTGCCCAGAGAATCCTATTGGGGAGGGTCAGCTTCCTCTTCTAACAACTAATGCTGATCAAGAACCTATGCTGCAGGTTAATGTTGAGGGCAGAAATACACCCATGATGATAGACACCAGAGCTACTTACACATGTGTAAGTCCAAATTATGCCTCTCACCTCCCCATGTCTGGCAGATTTGCTAAGACTGTAGAATTCTTGGGACACATGCAGCTAATTCCCATGACCGCTCCAGTTTGTATACAAGCCAAGAACGCTAAGGTAAATAAAGATACCAATTTTAGTATCAGATCACACTCCTGTTAACCTATTAGGCAGAGATGCACTTTGTAAATTAAATCTCCAAATTTGGTGCTCCCCAGATGGAGTATATATAGACTGTAATGGAATTAAAACAAATGTTTCTTTCAGAACCCAAAGCAAATGTGTATTGGCTGGGAAAATTGGATGAGGATGTAGAGAAAAGTCTTAGTAAGTGGGGGAAATACATTGAGGTTCAGATCCCTGGGGCTAGAAAACCGGAAATTGCGTTTCATTGCACCATGATGTATGATACATTTTGTGACCCGGAAATGGAACAACAGTGGTTAAGCAGAACAAAGGAACATAAAGTTCCTATGATGTCACAATACAGCATAATAGGGCCATGGGGGGCGGCTATGCAAATTGATAAATGTGAATTCACTAAAAACTGGTTTCAAAATTCCAAGGTTCCAAATTCAGTACCACATGTGACACTTTATGTGAATAATGGATGGGAATCAAAAGACTTGGGGCCGATGATGAAAGAGGCACAAACAGCTGAGTGGAAGAGTACAGAGAATCTTTTGATTGATCAATCTACTGACAAAACATTCCTTAAAATTCTTTGTGCTACTGTCATGGTAGGAACTCCACAGGAGGTAGTGATTGGTGATAACTCACTAATACAGATGTCAGAATCACAGTTGGTATACTAGAAGACAGCTGAGTTGCTAAAAGACATGGAAGAACAGGTGCCAAGTGAACTGTGGTCTCAGCATGATACAGATGTGGGCCTGGTGAAATCTGCCAGCCCAGTTATAATAGAATTAAAATCAGGTGCATGCTTGCCAAGAAAAGCTCAATATCCCTTGTGCCCCGAGGCGGAACAAGGTATTAAAAACACCATTGAAGGCTTAACTCAGGCAGTTGTGTTAATTGAAACATTTGGCTATTGTAACACCCCAATTCTACCCATTGGAAAAGCAGACAAGTCAAAATGGCGTCTAGTACATGATTTGCGAGCAGTCAATGAAGTAGTACGGGACTGGCCAGCTGAGGTTCCTAATCCACACACGCTACTGACAAATGTTCCTTCTGATGCTAAGTATTTTACAGTAATTGGTCTTTGTTCAGCTTTCTTCAGTGTTCCACTGGCCTAGGAAAATAGGCACGTGTTTGCCTTCACGTATGCTGGTAAGCAGTATACATATACTAGAACTAGAATTGAATCAGGTACTGAAAGCTGATCTTGATGATTTTTGTTTGGACAGTTATCTCCTTATGTAGGTTGATGATTTATTAATTTGTTCCTCATCACTTGAACAATGCCACAGAGATTCAATCAAGGTATTGACTGAGCTGGCACTGGGAGGACACAAAGCCTCCAAATCTAAATTGCAGTATTGTCAATCTCAGATTAGCTCTGATGATGGATCAGCATTTGTTTAAAAAACAATGTTACAGTAACTGTGAATAAATTAAAATGTGTTTATAACCCTCAGTCACAGGGAATAGTGGTAAATGTAAGTGCTACATTTACAGCTAAGCGTAATGCAACTTGTTTTGGTAGATGCTCTACCTCTTGCACTAATGACCGATCGCATGCAGACTAACAGAAATATGCAACTAACACCGCATGAAATGCTTACGGGTCAACCCATATCTGTGTCATATCTGAGAGGTCCTTATGATGAATTGCCGCTGGAGTAATTGCCGATGGAACTAAGAGCGTATATGAGATAACTAACTGCTATGTATGAAGCTATCTATTCACAGGAACAAAGCTGGGGACTGAGAGAGGAGATGGAAGTTCCTTGTCCAGTGACACATGGAGAACAGGTGTACCTAGGGGTGTTCCAGCCCAGAAGGGGAGGGCCGTTGAAAGTGAGCACCTAGATTAAGACCTAGGAGAAAGGAGGATTAGGTGATCGAAGGGGACGATCCAGTGGTTGACATTGCAGAAGAACAAGTCATGAGAGAGGGTCTAAATGAAGGTAAGGGAGAATGGCAGTCTGAGGCGATGGCAAAGAAGAAGGTCTGAGAGGGGTCGTACCAACAGAGCAGGAGGAAAGAAGGGCTCCTGCTGCTGAGAGTGGCTCTGGTGATCCTGATGCACCTGCTGAAGGAAAAAAGCCAGGTTGGATCTCTGATCGGCTGCAACAGGATGGAACAGATTCCAGTTCCTCCAGTGAGGACGAAGAAGTTGATGAGCCATACCTTGGGTGTAAGTACTAGCTTGACCTCTCCCCAAGGATGACCTCCGGTGATATGCAAAGTATCTGGGTCGAAGACAATCATTGAAGAAGGATGTGGTGAAGTTTTATTTTGCTTTTTCTATTTTTTAATTTTTATATTATCTATTACAATATAATCATATTGTGATTAAGAGATGGGGTAATTAATGTCTGATTTAGCCATGTAATCAAACTGAGAAAATTGTTTTGTATTCATGTTTATTAGTCTATACTTGTATCAGCTATTTGTGCTTAATTAACTATGTACTCTACATAATTGTGACAATCACTGGGAAGTGCTGACAAAATGTATGCTCATGCTTACAAGACACTGTTTTACTTCTTGTGGTTAGAGTGAGGGAGGCAGAATCTTTAACTCCTTTCTAGTTAATAGGAGAGGAGATGTTTGGTTCTGATCTCCTGAGAGAGTGGTTTCAGGATTTGGTTATTGGAAGATAGCTGATGTGATCATACGTTGGTCACTAGTTAGTATAAATGATACGACTGGATTGTGTGATTACTCCCTCAAGTTATCTGGGGCTTAGTAAGCCCCAGAGAGGGGAAATATATCGAAAATATATTGAAAATATGTATAAAATTAGCTAAGACTTGTAATCAATGTGTATAACTCACTTCTGGATATGTTAATGAAGTGTATTCAATATGTAACCTGCATTTAGAATTACTCCTTAAAGTATAATCAAATAATCTGTATGGGTTAAAAATATGCCATTATGTATGGCATAATCTATATGTATAATCAATAGTTAGAAGCATAATCAAACTCCATAGAATAATGGTTTATCAAGTAATATTTTGAGTGTAGATTGAGTTAGAGGAATTCTGTGTCTTACTAAACAGTGTGCCTAATTACTTTCTGTGGCAAATCTAAAACTATAAGATACTTCCAACAGGTCGTCTTCTAAGTGTCTTCTTCTAAGCCTCCTAAGCTTGTAAATCAGTGATAAAAGAAAATATAAGAGTCAACAGAAAGGTACCAAGATGCGGCTATAGGATGAAATATGTGACATTGTAAACAAACCCAGGTCTGCTAAAACTTTTAAAGAATATACAACTGGCTGTGCATGCGCCACAAAGATAAGGTATTTTATGGATATGAATAATTAGTTAAAGCAATGGAGATTGGTCAGTTCTAAAAAGAAATGTTGAATGCCACACCTAGGAATTAGGTTTACTGTTTTGGAAAGTATATAAAGACATGTTTGTGTATGTACAAGTTGGACTCTCTGCAGACAGTCACACTTTGTTGGTTTCCAATAAAGTTGATTACGTTGATTGACATCTACAAAACTCTCTGTCTTTGAAGTTTTTTGACTTAGGCTATAAAGGTTGATTTTATTCAACATTGCTTCTCGGGAAACTGAGTCCTGGCCGGGTTGAGTTATGACACAGGGACTCTGGCAAGACTAGATATTACAGCATTACTAACAGGGAGAGCCAGAAAGTAACACAGATATGAGGGCTCCTGGGACATAAAGTGGCCAGAAACTCCACCATCCACCACAAACCTTAGTGAGCGAGTGAGAGTGATCCAATTGGTACATACCAATTCATCCTAACACTCTATGCCCGCAAACACTCTGGATCTGCTCATTTACCAAAGAAAAAAAAAAGCTATTTACAAGAGGCTGGACTAATCAAATTCAACCTAGTCTTATACACTGAGACTATTTCTGAGTCCCAAATACTAATTGGAAGGCTGTTCCATAACTGTGGGGCTTTGCAAGAGAAAACTCTGCCTCTGCTGTAGCCTTGTTCGAAGTAGGCGTGGCTGATTATAAAAGACCAAAAGTTCACTTGAGTATTGTAGCATGAGACCATTCAGTGCTTTATAGGTCAAGAGCGTAAGCTGGCCTGAGCATTCGGGGCTGTAGCACAGCGTAATTAGACACTTTGTCACAATTTGCACTATTTGTCACTACATAATTTGAACATCAGCAAGGCATACTTTCAGGGGGTGGTAATATAATCAGAACTACCAATTAACACCCCCGCACTATTTATAACAATCAACTCAAACATATGTAGAAGTAATTTCTTTTGTAACATTATTGGTGTTCCAAATCAATTGTGCGTTTGTCATAATAAATCATATACAAAATACTACATGCAAGTTGTAATGCCCAACTATCGCAACACAATGAATGATTTCTGCTGTTTGACAGGGAGAGCACATGTAGCTTTAAAGATGAAGTGAAGCGCTGCCCAGCCAACTATTTTTCTTTAGCTAACAACACTCCACATATATTGTAGCTAGCTATCTAGCTAATTCTTTGCAATTTAGCCATAACTATCAATATAACAAATTAGTGAAAAACTACCTTGTGTTGTTAGCTAATTATTATTTTAATATTTCCCAGTATTATCAACAAGGTTGTTCACACTAAATTATGTGTTTAAGTTTTAAACAGTGTGCATTCATTTGGACTGTTATTATGCCTTGTGTAATTTGTTTTAATGAAAATCATTTGATCATAAACGCTTGTGGATGATAGATAGATTAGACAGAAAGATAGGTACCTGACTTTTTTTTTATCTGTGTGCCCTGAGTTTACATGTTGTTCCAGGTTTACTTTTGAGTACTTCGGTTTCCTCCCCCAGTCCAAAGACATGTATTGTAGGCTGATTGGCATTTACAAATTGTCTGTAGCATGTGAATGGGTGTGTGCCCTGCCTTGTGGCCCCTGGGATAGGCCCCAGATTATTTTTGTATCTCAGTGAACAGAGGCAGACCAATTAGACAGGGTGTACAGGAAAATAATACCATTTAAAATATTATTTCACTAGCAGATCTAATTTCTGCCAAACACTAACAGAGGGTAATCCAGCTAAAAGCATACAATCTTAAATGTGCCTTCCATTGACTAGTGACCGCAAACTAGCCTACTCTTGTGTAAGATAGGCAAAAGGTTTTAGATTTTACCGGTATGGTAGTCCTACAAACACTAAAGGCAAGTTTTATGATAAATCCAACTTTTTGTCCAATTTTCAAATTTTGAAAGCAATTAGCCCTCACATGCAAAAATAAATATACGGAAACAGCCTATTTAGAAATCTAGTAAGAATCTGGACTCAGCCCCGGATGATTCACATTCCAGCTAATGCCCCTTAAATCTAAATACATAAAAATGTCTCTTCACCACATAAACTGATCTGTTGTTAATGGATAGGGCTGTAGATGTGTGTTTTCTACGTGTTATCCAACTTTATTAGTTCGAGGGAATGAACATGCTGTATTTAAATACTGCTTTGAAATTTTGCACTTCGCGCGCAGCTTCAGCAAGTATTTGTTCTTAGGGATTTTAGCCCTCGTGTGTGTGAGTGAGAGAGAGAGAGAGAGAGAGAGAGAGAGAGAGAGAGAGAGAGAGAGAAAACGGAGTTCCGGTGTTAAGGGTCGTTTGTAGTGAAGAGTTTTCGTAACAGGAAATCGTCCGTATTTTGTAGATACATAAATGTAAGGTACGTATAGAAGACGCTTTTTCTATTTGCAACCTTTTGGCCATTTTGTGCTGGTTTTATACAACGTCAACAAATACAAGGAAAAACATGACAAGCGAATCCTATGGCATGCTAACTATTTTTGCTACCTAGCTATCGGCTACGCTAACTAGCCGTGCACTGGACAGAGCAATATGCCTATCACGCTAACTGCATTCGATTACCATTTCCAGTTGATGTTTTGTACCAGTTGATAGAACAATTAAATTATATAACCCGGTTTTAGTTAGTAGATAAATATGTGGTGATAGAGTAAGTAGGTTAGCTAACTACTATTAGCTAGCAAATTATGGCCTCTAAAACGGTACCTAGGTAGATCTAGGTTTTATTCAATCCTCTAGCCTGGTTGGTTAAAAATGGTTCCTGGCTTTACTGGAATAAAGTTGGTGTGACTGGACGTTCGATATTCGCAGATATGCGGAAATTAAGGGATCGTCTCTAAAGTTACATACGACATTGTTAAACACGATTCTAACTTCAATAGCATTTGAAGAGAATGGCTTACAGTCACACAACCAACTGGAAAGTGTTCATCTACTTGTCAGCTATAATGCACACTTTTTAGATTTCTGATATTTATTAAGATAAGCTATTAAATCATATGTAAACATTGCCATGTATTTCACTAGTGCATGGGGACATACACAAAAATATACCATAATTTAAAGCTAAATAGCATTTGAAGGGAATGATGTACAGTCACACAACCAACTGTACAGTGTTCATCTAGGTGTAAGATATATAAGCGCTGCACAATTAATCAGATATTGTTCGCGATTACAATTTTGACTGCCCTCAATTAAATGAATATGATTGACTGATATTAACGTTTAAAGTTCGTCCTCTGCTCATAGAAAACTCCGCTGCAAATTGATCGCATTGCACTTGATCACATCAAGTGGTTCCTAAACTTGCAACCAATGACCATAGAGCGGCAGAGGGATTACCTCATTTTGTAGTGCCAAAACCCGGAAAAGGAATTAGCTGCTAGTTACGCTGCGAGCTCCAACGCTTGCTTGAGGAGAAATCATGACATTAACATGATGCTAAATGGCACTACAGAGGTTGTCAGACATTAAACGTCATCATGCCGAACAGGGAAAAAACTTTGCAGATAATTTCAGGGCTCTACAGTGCGGCCGTTTCACTCACACTTGTGACTAAAAAGTACTTTGTGCGACTGTGAATAAATATTTATTTGCACCAGTGCGTTGGACATGTTTGGAGTTATATAATACAATCGGGGTAAGCACTACAGGAAGTCCAAAATGCATCTACACCTCACAACAGTTACTTTCACACTGCTTTTCATTTCCTCAGTCAACCGAATAAGTGTGTAAATACTGCAGAGAAGCCATTATGATGACGAGAGTAACTCTGTACATCATCTGCTTCTCTCAACTTCCCGATCTCACAAACCGCCACATTTTATTGATCCTGCAAAATGACCTGCACCTGCGACCTGCTCGTGTAGACACGGTGGCATTGGGAGGAGTAAATTAATAATACTAACGTTACAAGGTGGGTTTAATTCAAACTTCTTTATTAAATGATTACTCACAAATCATAATCAAGATTAGCAACTGTTCAGAAAGATTACGTTGCTGTGCTCCTTCACGCTCTTCACTAACTAAAATACATAGCGTATTCATTCATTTAAACTTAGGGTTGTCAGATATCACTAGAAAAGTTAGCTCCAGTTTCCATGTTTTGATTTAATCCCCCAAAAACCAATATTATCAGCAGACATGGCAACACTGTACTGGGGGAGCCCATCTAAAAGGAACAGCGACAAACAAAAAAAAAACTAAAAATGTAAAGACAGAAAGACAGTTTTTATTTTTGGGAAATGGTGGGGAGGACAGAACAGAAAAGGCGATTTAGATAGGCTTAGCAGAAATGTTCAACAGAAATGTTTAGCAGAAAGGTTATTAGAAATGTTAGCAGAAATGGTTCATCAGAAGGTCAGCAAAAATATTCAATAAAAATGAAACGTTCATTAGAAATGAAATGTAATGTAGAAATGTTCTGTAGAAATGTTCAATAAAAATGAAACTTAAAAAAAAAATATATCAATTTGACATTAAGCTTAATTAAGCTATTTCCTTAGATGGCTATTAGCTTTTTCCTAATATGGATCATGCTTGTGTTAGTCTACATTTAATTAGGACTATTGTTTAAGATATTTAAAAATAAATATTTTATGCTTGTTTATTTAATCAATTAACCAGCAGTTTTTCTCATTGCTATTATTAGAATTCAATTAACAGTGACCATGAGCAGAGAGCTTACATTTAACTGTTTATGACGGACTTCCTGATTAAAGTTTAAACAAAAAAAGATTGGTATCTGGATCGGTATCGGCTTTAAAAATAATCCTGATCGGTGCATCAGTAACCATTAAACTAAAGCTCATTTCATCTGACGGGTAAATGAACTCACCCAATCACATCCCATGTGAGATTATTCAGATATATACACTATACGCAGAGCGGTTCAAGAATTGGCCCCAGCCCAGAACCATGACAGTTAGAGTTAATTTATCAGAAGGTAAATTAAGCTCACACTATGTTCCTAAATTCTGTCATAATTGACCAGTTCAAGTTTTCTCATGCCTTCTTGTTATATTGTGGCACATTAATGTTACCAAAAAATAAATAAAAAAAACCCACTCAACTTTAACCGTGCTCCTAAATTTTTGTAATTAAAAGAAATTGTCTTGTGTTTCTCCTGTAAATCTGTTATTGCATTTTCTGTATAGGCCTGAATTGTTTTCTTTTGGTTGCATATTGTTATATTTGATATATTTTCATATTTTCATTTGGTTGCTGGCATTTTTATTTTACTTATCCTATATTTTGGGTACAATTTTATTTATATTTTGCTTCTACGAGATGATGCACTTTAAGAATCAATCTAATTTGATGCAAATATTTCTACATTAGCAGGAATGTAGCAAAAAGCAGCAGTCTGTTTATTTAAATGTGAAAGTACAATAAAAATATGTTGTGAAAAGGAATAAGTGGTACAGGATGGATGGATAGATGGATGTGCCTAAAATCAATGAATAATTGTGATAAATAATCTAGATCTCAATATTGATCAAAATAATCGGGATTATCATTTTGGCCA
This sequence comes from Ameiurus melas, assembly GCA_012411365.1. Taxonomy (NCBI): domain Eukaryota; kingdom Metazoa; phylum Chordata; class Actinopteri; order Siluriformes; family Ictaluridae; genus Ameiurus; species Ameiurus melas. Next base: position 10,933,918 of record CM022778.1, on the reverse strand, counting down.
TAATCATGCAGCCCTTTTATATTTATATATATATATATATATATATATATATATATATATATATATATATATATATGATCCCTTCAAATACTATTGAGCTTTAAATAATGGCATATTTTGTGTATGGGCCCATTCTGTAGTGAAATTCTTATTTGAATAAATATCAGAAATCTGAAAGGTGTGTGTCATACCTGATACCTAGATGAACACTTTACAGTTGGTTGTGTGACTGTGTTACCTTCACATTCTGAAGATGAGGATGGGTTTTCCATTCTGAGTCGTGTTCCTCTCAAGGTTTCTTCCTCAAAAAAACATCTTAGGGAGTTTTTCCTTGCCACCGTCGCCACTCAGTGGCTTGCTCAGTTGGTATAAATTCCATTTGTTTTCTACCTGTTTGTCTCTGTTTATCTGTTCCTGTTTGTCTCTGTTATACCTATTTTTTATTTCTGTAAAGCTGCTTTGAGACAATGACTATTGTGAACAGCGCTATACAAATAGAATTGAATTGAATTGACTTGAATTGACTGTGTCATTCCCTTCAAATGCTATTGAAGTTAGAATTGTGAATAACAATGTTCTATGTAACTTTAGAGGCGGTTCCTTAACCCTCTTACCTCTTAGTTCCCACAGTGTTATGTCCCGCAACCCTATATTCCCCATAGAAACATTATGCCAACCCTGAGTTCCTGGGCCAAAATTGGCCCTAAAATCAGCATTTTAATTTGAACATTTTTTGGGCTTGAAACAACTTATAATAATGTATTTGTGTAATATTACTTTGAAAATGAAGCAGTTCAGTGTTTTTACTAAAGCACAATTCTTAACTAGAGAAATGATGAAAAATGCTCGCTAAAATCCTCCTACTCATTTAGAAGTACCATACGAGCATCAGCGTGGTCGAAGCCTTTGAATAAATTCAAGTAAATAATAAATAAATGCATTTTAGCGCCAAAAGTCAAGTTTCTGGTGATATTCAGACCAGCAGGTAATGTTTTCACGAATGCACAGAAATGGTCACGTTATGACTCCAAACCCCTGCAGTGTCAGTCACACTGGTTGATGCTGAAGATGAAGACGGATCAGGGTCCGAATCATGAGAGTATGCGTCACTATCGGTTTCGGTTTCAACATTGCCTGAACTTTCACTGCGGTCTTTATCTAGAATCCTTGCTCTCGCCTGTGTAACTGTGTATGTTTTTTTTTTTTCTCACTGTTTTATATATACCTGTGTTCACTTTGCTTTGGTGGAATCCCATTGTTCATGCAATGCCATCAATTTGAAAGTGAAATACTATATTTTTCAGTTACAAATACCTGTGAAGTTTTTTTTTGCATTTGTACAAACACTGTGAGCAGTTGTAAGGCACATATGTAAATGATAATCAGAAGCAAATTGCATGTTTGTCTTAAGAAATCTGAGGTTGTTCATGATATAATTTAAAAAAGGATATTTCATTAAATATAAATGTCTTTGCATGAAAACAAAGGTAAAACATGGACTTCTTGTTATTTATAGGTGATTATGCTATGATTTTACTGGCCAGGCCCACTTGACATCTAATTAGGCTCTATGTGGCCCCTGAACTAAAATGAGTTTGACACCACTGACTTAGAGGTTGGTCACTTGATTATGCTTCCGTGTGATGTCTGATGGTGACTGAGGTCATGTTGGGAATTAAAGGTAACGTTGACATAAATAGTAAACTGAAGAAAGTCATTGTTGGTTACTCTGTGTATCTGCTAAAACTAGTGGTGTTGCATTACGTGTGTATGATATCATTTGCCACTGACTGGGAAGTGGCTTATACTTCCGGTTTGTAAAAAAAAAAAAAACTAATGTGTTCCGTTTTAGACGATATTACCTTTCTAAAATTCATACACTACTCCAGTATTTCTCAACCTTTTGTGAGCTCTAGACCCCTAGCCTATTTCATACAATCCACAAGGACCCCCTCACTCCACAACAATTATAGGCTATATATTAGACAGTCATTTCTATATGTTACTTTATTTTACTAATATTTAACATTAATAATATTAACATTGGACATTAACAATTTAATCAAAACAATTTAATATGTTATTTTTTACATTTTATTGTTGGTGTAACATATACTTTGACTCATTGAATTATCTTTTGTTTATTTTATCCATCAATGCATCACTTGAACTTTTCTACCACTCATAGTTTTTTGCCAAGTATCATTTCATTTAAAATAAATAAATTTTAAATAAATCCATCAATGAACGATTGGGATATTTGTGAATGCACGCAAATAACCAAATTGGTTAATTTTAAAACATCTCATTTGAATATGCATAAGTGATGTGTTAGTAATGAGGCTGCATTGTTGATCACACACGGTGCAGACGCAGTGATCCTGAGTGGGAGCTCTAGTAAAATCTGTAATGTTTAATCTATGATCACTATGATCAAAAGTAAACACAAGTAAAATAATATATCTAAAGTCAGTGAGTAACAGAAACCACAAGGGCCAATGAAAGCGAGTTTTTATTATAAATTTAGGACTGTAGTTTAATTCTGTGCTTTTTGTGGGTCCATTACATAATGCATAAATACTATAAAATAAAATGTAAATATACAGTGAGGGAAAAAAGTATTTGATCCTCTGCTGATTTTGTACGTTCGCCCACTAACAAAGAAATGATCAGTCTATAATTTTAATGGTAGGTTTATTTTAACAGTGAGAGACAGAATAACAACAAAAAAATCCAGAAAACCGCATGTAAAAATTTTTATAAATTGATTTGCATTTTAATGAGGGAAATATGTAATTGACCCCTCTGCAAAGCATGACTTGGTACTTGGTAATGACTTAATTACTTTTAATTTTCAATGCCCTGACTGAGGGAAGGAGGTTCTCACCCAAGATTTGACGGTACATGGCCCCGTCCATTGTCCCTTTGATGCGGTGAAGTTGTTCTGTCTCCTTAGCAGAAAAACACCCCCAAAGCATAATGTTTCCACCTCCATGTTTGATGGTGGGGATGGTGTTCTTGGGGTCATAGACAGCATTCCTCCTCCTCCAAACAGGGTGAGTTGAGTTGATGCCAAAGAGCTCCATTTTGGTCTCATCTGACCACAACACTTTCACCCAGTTGGCCTCTGGTGGTCAGAGAAGACCAAAATGGAGCTCAACTCAAATCGCTAAGGGGACAGGACAACTTCACCGCATCAAAGGGACGATTTTACTTTGAAAATGAAGCAGTTCAGTGTTTTTACTAAACTTCGAGCACAATTCTTAACTAGGGAAATGACGAAAAATGCTCGTTAAAATCCTTATACTCATTTAGAAGTACCATACGAGCATCAGCGTGGTCAATGCCTTTAAATAAATGCATTTTAGCCCCAAAAGTCAAGTTTCTGGTGATAATCAGACCAGCAGGTACTGTTTGCACGAATGCACAGAAATGGTCACGTTATGACTCCAAACCCCTGCAGCGTCAGTCGCACTGGTTGATGCTGAAGATGAAGACAGAGTTTGCGTCACAATCAGTTTCGGTTTCAACATTGCCTGAACTTTCACTGTGGTCACTATCTAGAATCCTTGCTCTCGCCTGTGTAACTGTGTATGTTTTATTTTTTCTCACTGTTTTATATATACCTGTGTTCACTTTAGGTGTAACATTGGCTGGAACACGATTAGCTTTTCACTTTGGCATTTTTTGTTAACTTCTTCTATTACACCAATATTCACGCTTGGATCATCTTCATCATAATAACTGCGTAATGTCGTAATCATGTCGTGACGTCAGGACGTCATCAACCTTCCGGGTCAAAAAATAATAAATAAGTAAGGAATCATAGCAGAGTAATGCCGGTATACCGGCCTTACAGGGATTTGGCATTGATGACCAAGCCGGTATATTGTATTTTATATCGGAGTTGTTTGGTTTTGTCAACTAAAAGTTTACTCTGCAACTCTGACTTTGTTCAACTCGCTTCATGAAACAGGACTTGATTGTTTTTCCCGGGTGTGTCTGTTGCACGAGCGGCTGAAGATACGTTCGCACACATACACACCGACCCGCAGCAACAAAAGGATCAGAGACCATTCATTTTCAGTGAGAGCTGGCGACATGAGTGACCGTGACCATTGGCAACTACATGTGGGTGTGTCCAGTGACTATGAAAGTTGAGAAAAGTTTAACCCTTCACCCAGGAAACACAGAGGCCAAGGCTGAAGAGCTGCGGTCCGGCTCCCGAACATATAGTGAATGACACCATGATGTTGTCGCTCACTTAGTGAGATAGGATTTTGCTCAATTGTAACAAAAAGTGAGCCTTTCATTCTCCTTCTTCTTCTTCTTCTTCTTCTTCTTATTATTATTATTATTATTTTGTTTGAAACATGCTGAGTCCATAAGCTAAGCTTGGTGCTTGCGCTCTTGCTGCAAACAGATGGCAGCAAAGGGCAAAGCTCACACTGCTTCTCCTTCATCTCATAGAATATTGTTAGAAAGTCTTTTATGAACGTAGAAAATATTAAAAATGACACTGAGGATGAGAGTAAATGGTGCAGCCTGTTTCGAGTGCTCAAGAGAGTTGCCATGAGACACATACTCACACAATGTCAAATAGCAAAGTCAGTTTATTAAAAAAAACAAGTTTATATACATCAGACAGTCATGTGCTTCAGCAACTGTGTGCTCATCATTCATGGTGAAATGGTTGGCTGTTGCTATATCCCATACAAGGTGCAAAATAAGAGAAACTAGGAGAGAATGACACGTTGTGTCATGTGATACGGGTTGTCGAGACGAAAGTCAGTGTTTTAGCTGGCTTGCTCAAGGGAGTGAGAACTAGCAACTCATGAGCTAAAGTAAGAGAGCGTGCCATATTAATATTTATCAATTTGTTGCATATGTACAAGTGAATTTTATACAAGATCACTCTCCCTCCAGAATGTTTAATTTTAGCAGCGTGAAAAGTGGTTTCAAAAATGAAATGCTAGTTGTGCCATTTTACTATGGCAACCAGTAGTAGGAACACCTATTGATGACTTCATACAGCGACTGGTGACTTTCAGCGATAAAATGGCTGTATGTGTGAACGTAGCTTGAGAAGGGTCCCCTGTCATTATACAATGCAAGAGCAGCCTCTAGAGGCGAAATAAAAAATAGCACTGATGCCTCATGGTTTGTTTTTGACATGAGACTACACTCTACACAGAGCGGGATACTTCAGATTAAGGATGGGCGATATGGATTTAACCAGAAAATATTGTTCTATATTATCATTGCGATAACGATATCGGTGAAGATATAAATATAGTACATGCCCCCCTCCCCCCCAACTCCCCACTGGAGGAGACCAGGTATAATGATCGTATATTCTATATAAAAATCAGTCTATATATTTATAAATATAATTGATCTATAATCTGTTTTTGATAGATAGCTTTTTTTTTGCTTTTGTGTTTTTGTACTTTTTAAATTACTTTTCATAACTTATGATTTAAACATTTATTTTTATGACTTTATATATATATTTATAAGTGCACACACATCCGAAACAAGAAACATTCATTGTTAAATCAATCAGTGGGACACCTGCGCTTGCTTCTTTTCACATTTATGTCTGTCTACTCCAGCTCACCCCTCATGTCTCCATGTATAGAGACAAAAGAAAAATATTACAAAATGATCACTCTATATGGCTGCCCATCAATGTAAACGTCTTTATGTATAAAGACAAAAGAATGAGGTTTAATCACTGTGTATGATGGTGTAGTGTAGTGACTGTTTTATTTGTGAATATACTGATGAATGAAAACATGGTGCACCAATAAAAAAAACTTTAAGCTTTGGCTTTATTCTTTCAACAGTATGTACAAAGCAAATTGAAATCACCATTTGAAAACCTTTCCATCTGACTATCTCTATGGTCCCACATGGATGGATCATACAGATGCCTGTACAATCGTACCTTTCGGCAAGAGTCGCCTCGAAGTCATTCATTTTCGGATGTGACGCCACACGGCGAGTTACAAAAAAGCAGTGCAAACCTCTATTCAAAATGAGGCCTTGCGCACTCAACGTGCTTGACCACTCACTCCGAGATACGTCATCTTTGCCACGTGCTCTCTCGTGCTATTGCGGAAGCATCGAGTATAAACCAGGCTTAATGCTGTCTAGTGTTTGTGTAGGGTACCACAATTTTTTTTACATTTTCAAAAGGGTGCTGTGGCTGAAAAAAAGGTTGTTAAATGCTGCTCTATACATTGCATAACCACACCCATTGTGTTATAACAATATGGACTCAACAATGAGTTTTTCACCTTTTGAGAGGATAAGAATGTGCTAATGTCTGTTGTATTAAAAGTATTACTTGAAGTTTACATTACTTGATGGTCGCATACACTTATTTGCCATTCACATTGCTCTTTATTTTCCCCTCATTATAGGACTGCATAGCAGAAAAATACCAGCACGGGAGAGAATAGCAAATAAAAATATGGGTGAGTGTGAAATTTCAGTATTTCATTATATCAAGTTCTTGTCCGATACCAGTCACAGAACCAGAATTTGAACCCTGCTCTGTCTGATTCAGGAAGACGCACAGAGTTCAGTACAAAAGCTCCTTAGTTTTAATATTCAGAAAGATCATGCTTTCTGTTTTGCAGAGGCAATGGCATCATGATACAAACTAGAGACCTTCAGAATTGAGACACAGTTGCCCTCTTGGGTCCATAATGGGACCTTTGCGTGCTCTCTGTGGACTCTACAGTGTTGAGTTCTGCTCGAAAACCAGGGTGTACTTACTAGCCGTGGAAAGCACGAGCCGGTGTAGCACAGACATCAAGCATTTTAGAAAACATGGGAGGAACAGCAGCAATACTAGGAAAACAGTCGGACAGACAGGCATAACAGAGTGCACCATCCAGTAACCCCATCCTTCCCACAGGGATGAGAACCAGGAAAATCAGGAATCATCACCTCGAGGGGAATCATTGTGGCCTGTTTCATGTGATGTATGATGTTAGTTATATTGTGTGAATTCATTGGGATGTAGAAACAACATGAAGTGTTCAACATTTTACACACACCTCCATGCTTGGGGGTTGATCTAGGTCTAGGACCAACCTATCCTAAACCACAACCTCCCGAAGGCCTTCAGTTTGTTATTGATTAGGTTTAGTGCCTCTCAGAGAGAAGCATATAGGTTAATCCATTGATCCTATTTAAAGTAGCTGTTTTGCCACCACCTGAAAATAGAGACCACCCTGTGCACCAGGGGTGGTCCATGGGTCGGCTAACCAGGGTGTCCGCGGGTCCTTAAAAGTCTTAAACTGTCTTAAATTCCTTAATGTAAAAATAAGGCCTTAATTGGCATTAAAATGTCATGAAAATATTGTCTGATATTAAACCGGTCCGTGGCGAAAAAAGGTCGGGGGCCGCTGGTCTAACATATATATGAATTAAGAAATATGTTACTATTATTACTATTTGTACCACAAATAAAAATGCATTATTATTAAGTATTGTTCAGTACAATGGTAATATTACAAAATAGTAAAGATTTTTAAATATACAGTGGTGTGAAAAAGTGTTTGCCCCCTTCCTCATTTCCTGTTCCTTTGCATGTTTGTCACACTTAAGTGTTTCGGAACATCAAACCAATTTAAACAATAGTCAAGGACAACACAAGTAAACACAAAATCGCAAATTTGTGAAATGAAGGCGTTTATTAAAGGTGAAAAAAATCCAAACCATCATGGCCCTGTGAAAAGTGATTGCCCCCTAAACCTAATAACTGGTTGGGCCACCCTTAGCAATAACAACTGCAACCAAGCGTTTGCGATAACGTGCAATGAGGCTTTTACAGCATCCTGGCGGAATTTTGGCCCACTCATCTTTGCAGAATTGTCCTAATTCAGTTACATTAGAGGGTTTTCGAGCATTTTCGAGCATGAACGGACTTTTTAAGGTCATACCACAACATCTCAATAGGATTCAGGTCAGGACTTTGGCTAGGCCACTCCAAAGTCTTCATTTTGTTTTTCTTCAGCCATTCGGTGGTGGACTTGCTGGTGTGTTTAGGATCATTGTCCTGCTGCAGAACCCAAGTTCGTTTCAGCTTGAGTACACGAACAGATGGTCGGACATTCTCCTTCAGGATCTCTTGGTAGACAGCAGAATTCATAGTTCCTTTTATCACGGCAAGTCTTCCAGGTCCTGAAGCAGCAAAACAGCCCCAGACCATCACACTACCACCACCATATTTTACTGTTGGTATAATGTTCTTTTATGAAATGCAGTGTTCCTTCTACGCCAGATATACTTGGCACACACCTTCCAAAGAGTTCCACTTTTGTCTCATCGGTCCACAGAATGTTGTCCCAAAAGTCTTGGGGATCATCAAGATGTGTTGTGGAGAAATTGAGATTTAGCTTTGATGTTCTTTTTGCTCAGCAGTGGTTTTCTCCTTGGAACTCTGCCATGCAGGCCATTTTTGCCCAGTCTTTTCCTGATGGTGGAGGCATGAACGCTGACCTTAACTGAGGCAAGTGAGGCCTGCAGTTCTTTGGACGTTGTTGTGGGGTCTTTTGTGACCTCTTGGATGAGTCGTCGCTGCGCTCTTGGGGTATTTGGGCTTGGCGGCCGGCCACTCCTGGGAAGGTTCACCACTGTTCCATGTCTTCGCCATTTGTGGATAATGGCTCTCATGTGGTTCATGGATTCCCAAAGCTTTGGAAATGGCTTTATAACCCTTTCCAGACTGATAGATCTCAATTACTTTCTTTCTCAATTGTTCCTGAATTTCTTTGGGTCTCGGCATGATGTGTAGCTTTTAAGGATCTTCTGGTGGACCTTACTGTGTCAAGCAGCTCCTATTTAAGTGATGCCTTGATTGTGAACAGGTGTGGCAATAATCAGGCCTGGGTGTGGCTAGAGAAATTGAACTCAGGTGTGGACAACCACAGTTATAGTATGTTTTAACAAGGGGGGCAATCACTTTTTCACACAGGGCCATGATGGTTTGGATTTTTTTTCACCTTTACTAATAAACACCTTCATTTACAAATTGCATTTTGTGTTTACTTGTGTTGTCCTTGACTATTGTTTAAATTGGTTTGATGTTCCGAAACACTTAAGTGTGACAAACATGCAAAGGAACAGGAAATGAGGAAGGGGGCAAACACTTTTTCACACCACTGTACATACAGTTTTTCTCCTATATAAAAATATCTGTATATTTATAACATTTATTGTTGCATTATCATGGCAATCAATTGCAAAAAAACTGTGAGGATGTTTCTAATACAGCTGTGATGAGTGATTGCGGTAATCCATCTGTCTATATTTTTTTCCTCTCTTGGAATGTCATGGGAAGGAAATACTGGAATACTATATTTTTTCTTTCACTGTTGGAGCAAATGGTAATGAAAAAGGATATTTGCTACAGTTTTCCATATACCTCTGTAGAAGTTTACTTAAGTTTACTTAAACCCAGAAATGGATGCGTATGCATGAACACAATCTATTATATATACAGTGCCTTGCGAAAGTATTCGGCCCCCTTGAACATTTCAGGCTTCAAACATAAAGATATAAAATTTTTATTTTTTGTGAAGAATCACCAACAAGTGGGACACAATTGTGAAGTGGAACGAAATCTATTGGATTTTTTAACCTTTTTTAACTAATAAAAAACTGAAAAGTGGTGCGTGCAAAATTATTCGGCTCCTTTACTTTCAGTGCAGCAAACTCACTCCAGAAGTTCAGCGAGGATCTCTGAATGATCCAATGTTGTCCTAAATGACTGATGGTGATAAATAGAATCCACCTGTGTGTAATCAAGTCTGTATAAATGCACCTGCTCTGTGATAGTCTCAGGGTTCTGTTGAAAGCGCAGAGAGCATCATGAAGACCAAGGAACACACCAGGCGGGTCCGTAATACTGTTGTGGAGAAGTTTAAAGCCGGATTTGGATACAAAAAGATTTCCCAAGCTTTAAACATCCCAAGGAGCACTCATTGCAAGCGATCATTTTGAAATGGAAGGAGTATCAGACCACTGCAAATCTACCAAGACCTGGCCGTCCCTCTAAACTTTCAGCTCAGACAAGCTGACAAATCAGAGATTGTGGAGCACGGAAGCATGACAGTGATGCGGTTGCGAGTTCCTAAAAGGTTTAATTTAACTTTCAGTATATGCCTGTTTGCGCACTTGCAGTTTAAATTCTGTTATTTATTATAAAGGAAGTGATGTGTTAGTAACGAGTCTGCGTTTCTCCTCACGCGCAATGCAGACACAGTGATGCACAGTGTAGCGCTAGTAAGATCTGTAATGTCTAATTAAAACATTATGATCAGGTAAAATATGTCTAAAGGCAGTGAGTAACAGAAACCACAAGGTGCAGTGAAAAGTGATTTAGGACTGCAGTTTAGTTCAGTGCTTTTTGTGCATTCATAAAAAATAATGCTGTCTATTTTATTTATATATATATATATAGTATTATTTAGTTAGTTTATATTAATATTATATATAAATACTTATGCGTTTATTTTTTTTAATGGATTCAGAAAAAGCACTGAATTAAACAGTCCTAATTTAATAATAAATAATATATATATTCTTGCGAGTCTGTTGGGTTCTTTTCTGTTTTGCACAAACAGTTGTGGGTGAAAAAAAAAATTAACCGGTTAAAATATGTCTCAAGTTTCCAGGCTAGTTTCAGGTCCTTTTGTTTGATTTTTGAGAAGTACTTATGGTTGAAATTTTTATGAGACCTGGCAATCCTGGACACCAGTCAAATCATGGCTAGAGAGCTAATGTTTAACTAGCCATGTTTCATTGTGTTATATTCTAATGCACAGCTTATGTTTAGTTATATGCTACTAATGGAAACATAAGGCATATGCTTATTTTTGCTGAAAATGTGTTGTATGAAGGCACCACTGTGTTGTATTATATCAAATTAGAATTGTGTCTTTTGTTACACTCCTAGTTGTTGCTGTTTCCATTTACACTTGGTCCAAGACCAAGAGAGATAATGCATCACTATGAACTAAACTATCCTTTTTAGGTGGCTGTATCCTTTCACTGTGTACTTCATTATATGTGCATTTTCCTCTACAGTTATTTTGCAAATAAACTGAAGCTGGCCTTTAACTACCACTGAATCCAGTATGTGTGAGGTGCAGGCCACTGTGGAATTTTCTGTAGAGCTCCACAAGTTTTACAATGTGGATCTATTCCAGAGAGGGTAAGTGTACCCGTTCTTCTATTTTCCTTCCACTTGCCACTAATAGCACCTTTGCCCAAATAAAGGAAGTCTTCCGTGTTTTCAGATTAAGCTGTACCCTTCCTTTCATTATTTATTCAGCCTTAATGTTTTCTCAGTTTATTATTGTTGTCAGATTTGCATCTTTCAGTGCTCTGATATCCAGCATTCATGACACAAATATTGCATACATTACATTAAAAAATTTACATCCTCAAATGAAGCATGACAAAAACAATGAATAAAAGGAAATGTAGTATAAAAATAATGAGCAGAGAAACATAGTATTATTGACAACTTTTTTTTTGCAATCACTAGTTATAGCACATTTATCCCCACAATTAGTTTTTGAGATGTACACTCACTGTCCAGTTTATTAGGAACAATCATGCAATTATCTGATCAGCCAGTCAAGTGGCAGCAGCACAACACACAAAATCAAGCAGATAAGAGTCAAGAGCTTCAGTTTATGTTCACAACAGATTCACATCTAGATTTTTATTTTGAAAATGTACTGTAAAGGAATACCAATAAATTTGTTTAAAAACGGCAGTACAATAATTACAACATGACACTGTTTTTAGTGAGTTTATAATCTAATACATTTCTCATAATGTAAAAATCATTAAATTATGTGCTCAAGATTTTATCACGTTTTGTGAAAATGATTAAATTATGAACATTACATTATGTGCTACACCGTTTCAATACTTTCAGAGGGGACTATATGTGAGAAGTTTCATGTCAATACATAAAAGTGCTCACAGTGGTGCTTGAAAGTTTAACCTTTTAGAATTATCTATATATCTGCATAAATGTGGCCTACAGAATCAGATTTTCAGAATCAGAAGTCCTAAAAGTAGACCAAGAGAACCCACTTAAAAAATTGAGACAAAAATATTATACATGGTCATTTATTTATTGAAGAAAATGATTTAATATTACTTATCTGTGAGTGGCAAAAGTATGTGAACCTCTAGGATTAGCAGGTTAATTTGAAGATGAAATTAGTCAGGTGTTTTCAATCAATGGGATGACATTCAGGTGTGAGTGCGTCATGTTTTTTTTTTCCCTTTGTTTATTTATTCATTTTCATATGATTCATTTACATTTACATGTCTCTCTGGGCATCGAAACAATGTTCATGACATTGATCCAACATCTTCTTGCCCTTTAAAAATAAATATAAAATCGCTAATTGGTTTGCTTACTTCATTTGGGTGAAAAGACATTACACATTCAAAATATTTTCTGCATGTTTTTAAAATCCCAAATAAAGAAATAAATCAGTATGTGAACATTTAGGCTATTAAATGCACATCACTTTCAGTTACTTTACAAATAGCCTACATACAAATTTATAAATATATTTTTCTGCAATTTATATAAACCTTAAACACTAAAAAAATGCCTCCATACTGGTGCATTTACAAATAGATTTATAATAATAAATAATTTTTAATAAAACATAAAGCAATGTTAATTCTATTCTCAATTTGTTTTTGTTTTTTTTTCATTAAAAAAAACCCACAACTCCAAAGTATTGATAAGAATCACGTTAAAGTACCGGATTAGTAAGCAGTATTGGTAAGAGTAGTAATACCTTTAAAACCTTAACTATACCTAGTAATCACTGCATGCTATTAGCAAACAGGCCATCCAGCATGTCTGCATCTGTTCACTACTTCGGCTGAACCATCTGTGACCAAAATTATGTCTGGATTTTCCAGAGGAATCTCAGAAATGCTCAAAGGCTATGAGTGTGATAGCATCACACAGTCATGATCACTCGGTACACTCTCATCTTGTATATCAGTCATCATTAACAATGAGGGGTTGATGATCTTGGCCTTTTGCGGGGTAATCTTGGGTGCTGTGAGAGATTGTACAAATAGGAGCAAATATAAGGCAAAATATAATCTGCCTGCGCATGGCAGATTATTGTGAAAATAAGATTAAGATATCACTTTATAGTGTAGTATTGGGCAAATGCAAACATAGCATTAATGTTCCCTACCTTAAGTATGCTACAAAATAGGTATATGCATTGGATAATGCTTAAGTTACATGGATTTCCTAAGAAAAATCAAACACTGGTCACCAATGAATTTTGAAAGATATGCAACAAAAAGATTCACACTGAAATCTACTCTCCTATGAAACAGCCAAAAATGTCCAGAGGTTCCAGCTAAATCTAAGCCATCAAAATGGTTATCTTGTTTATAATTAACTGCTCTGTGACAGATTAGAAGTAAAGATGTTTTAAACAAAGAACACAACACTCCACTTTTGCATTGCCGTTGTGATATATAAGCGGGGTCGATAGAATTATGCTGCGTTTGGTGTTCAAGCGCTCCCATCACCTGTTCTTAGCTTCCGAGCCATAATCATCTCTGGTGTGGCTCTCTTCCGGTTGCTGGCAAGGCCAAGTCAGCACTTGAGATTGATGAAACACGTGGTGGGGTTGAAACGAAAGCCAAATTCACTGGCCACATAGTCAAACGGAAACGTGTGATCGAAGTTGTGGAAACCTTCCAAACATGACAAGCTGGTTTTCTCTAGGTTGATATTCCTGTTGTAGGGCCGGTTGCCGTACATATGTGCAGCGCTGTTGATATTAAGAGAAATAGTGTAGCGTAAGATGGAGACCAGGAAGTACGAGTTCCACAAGCTTTTACCCCAGAAGTACCATGGCACCAGAGTGGGCAGGAGGAAGCACATCACTAGTACTGACATTTTGTAAAAATTTCCTCTGGAACACAACAACAGGATCAGCCAGCAGATCACTGAGGTCCAGCCACTTGCCTTTCTCAATCATGTCCTTGTGTTTATACACCAACAGTCAGCCTACATGTGAGAAGAAGCCTCGGTTTGCATTGTGGGGGTCGGCGTCTGTCTCTGAGTACTTGTGATGGGACCTGTGATCTCTGGACCATTCAGAGATATTATTCTGGAAGGCCATGGAGTTGGCAGCAGTCAGGAGGAGGCAGTCCTTAGAGGCTGTTTGGCTTGGTAAGACCTGTGACTCCATCAGTGATGGGCCCCAGCTGTAATCCCAAGGGCTGTGATCATGAAACATAAATAGGACCAGATTCAGGTGAAGGGATGCACTTTGGGGATGAGTAGCAGGGAGTAAAGTGCGCCGATATGAAGCATACTCATGAGAATAATGTTTCTCCAGACGCTGCTCAGCTGCTTTGCTCCATTCAGCTCGTGGCTCTCAGCGCCATCCGGTCCGGCTCGGTTCGCCACCTCGCAGTGCTCCACGATAGTGGAGGAAGAATGGGCTAATATTCCTCTTGAACGATGTGCAGGTCTGATCCACAGCTACAGGAAGTGCCTGGTTGAGATTATTGCTGCTGGTGGGGGTCAACCAGTTATTAATTCTTCACTTAAGGGTTCACTTACTTTTTCCACTGCCATTTTGAATGTTGAATGAGTGTGTTCATTAAAGACATGAAAGATCAGAATTTTTTGTGTTATTATTTTAGACACATTATATTTGTCAATACCCTTGACTTAGATGAAGATCAGATCACATTTTATGTCAAATTTATTCAGAAAACCATGAAATTCCAAAAGGGTCACATACTTTTTCTTATAATTTCTCTCACTCTCTTTTTTTTTTTTTTTTTTTTTTTTTGACCTATTAAGAACTTTGACCAGTGGTTATGATTGACTGGACGATCATGACGAAACATATAGATAATGCCCAAGGTTAAGATAAGAGAAAAACACAATCAAAGACAAAAATCTTTATGACCCAAGAACAGACATATTATGTGTAAGCAGAAATAACATTGAATTGATCTTAAATGGTAAAATCATGCATCTTTTAACATAATCATGAAAAAATGAAATAATCTCACAATCTACATGCATGGGCTCAGACACCCATAGTTGGCAATTGTTCCTGTGGTTGACAGGTATGCTGTGCTTCCCACCCAGAGAGTAGGGCCAATTTTACTCTCTTTGCTCCAAGTCATGGATGGCTGTGACATTGTTGGAATTTGAACTCATGTTGACTGTTGGGCGAACGGTTTTCTGTGCACCACTTGGGAACAATAAAACCGATTATATTATATACCAGTTAACTGTTGCAGTAAAGTATTATTCTGAAAGATGTGGTGGAAAGGCATTTTCTTGTTGTGCATGTGGATCATCAGTGTGTCTTATTCCTGGAATTTTCTCTGGAAAAGTGAATTCACAACCCCTAAACAAGGAGAGGCAGTAGAACTGGCACTCCCTAATCACTCGACACTATAAAACTGAACTGCATTGGTGTTCTAGATGCAATACCTGCAATCTTGATCAGTAGCTTCAGAATCAATCTCTTTGTCAATCTTTTAGATTTATGTGAAAATCTGATGTTTTAGGTCATATTTATGCAGAAATATAGTAAATTCTACAGGGTTCACATACCTTGAAGTATCACTGTAGATATAAATATAGATCTATAGATGGATAATGTGTAAGTCTTTGTTTTTTTTTTAAATGTAAATGTTTTCAAATAATAAATTTGCTTAAATGTTAGCTTCTGCATTATAGAGCCAATGAAAGATTCCAAATATTACTATTCCAAAAAATTATTGTATTAAATGTATTTGGGCCATATATATATATATATATATATATATATATATATATATATATATATATACATTGTAGTGTTTCCTCCAAAAAAAAACAATTGTCTGTTTTTTTCAGATCTCGACTCTTGGTAACCAATGTTCCTTTTATCACAGCAGTCCCAACGCAAAACACAGACATCACCTACCACCCCTATTTTTGGTAATGTTTTTTAAATGTGTTTCTCAATTTGGACACACACCTTCAAAGGTTCCCTTTTCCGGTCAATGTTTCCCAGTTGGGACACAGATGTGTTGTGGAGAACGATTGATGTTCTTTGCTCAGCGTATTTTCTCCTGAACTCTGCCATGCAGGCCATTTTGCCAGTTTTCCTGATGGTGAGGCATCCAGGCAGTTGTGATGTTGTGGTGTGTGGGGTAGCTACTCCGGGAATTCCACTGTCATGTTTCACCATTGTGGATGTCTACTGTGGTTCCTGATTCCAAAGCTTTGAAAGTTTATAACCCTTCAGACTGATTCTCAATTACTTTCTTTCTCAATTGTTCCTGAATTTCTTTGGGTCTTGGCTGATGTGTGTTTTAAGGATCTTCTGGTGGATTACTGTGTAGCAGCTCCTATTTAAGTGATGCTTGATTGTGACAGGTGTGGCATAATCCTGGGTGTGGGAAATTGAATAGGTGTGGACAACCACAGTTATAGTATGTTTTAAGGGGCAATTTTCACACAGGCAATGGTTTGGATTTTTTCACCTTTTACATATTTACAATTGATTTTGTGTTATTGTGTTGTTTGATGTAATTGGTTTGATGTTAATATGTGAAACATGCAATGGAACAAATAGAGGGGCAAACACTTTTACAACTGTATTATATATATATATATACATATATATATATATATATATATCTATATATATATATATATATATATATATATATATATATATATATATATATATATATATATATGGATATATAGATATAGATATATATATAGATATATATAGATAGATGGATAGATAGATATGTATACAGTATCTCACAAAAGTGAGTACACCCCTCACTTTTTTGTAAATATTTGATTATACCTTTTTATGTGACAACAATGAAGAATTGACAATTTGCTACAATATAAAGTAGTGAGTATACAGCTTGTGTAACAGTGTAAATTTGCTGTCCCCTCAAAATAACTCTACACTCAGCCATTAATGTCTAAACCGCTGTCAACAAAAGTGAGTACACCCCTAAGTGAAAATTGGGCCCAAAGTGTCAATATTTTGTTTGGTCACCATTATTTTCCAGCACTGCCTTAACCCTCTTGAGTATGGAGTTCACCAGAGCTTCACCGGTTGCCACTGGTGTCCTCTTCCACTCCACCATGACAACATCATGGAACTGGTGGATGTCAGAGACCTTGTGCTCCTACAACTTCCATTTGATGATGCCCCACAGATGCTCAATAGGGTTTAGGTCTGGAGACATGCTTGGCCAGTCCATCACCTTCATCCTCAGCTTCTTTAACAAGGTTATCATGCTGGAATACTGCCCTGTGGCACAGTCTCCGAAGAGAGGGGATCATGCTCTGCTTCACTATGTCACAGTACATGTTGGTATTCATGGTTCCCTCAATGAACTGTAGCTTCCCAGTGCCGGCAGCACTCATGCATCCCCAGACGAACCCTGTTCTAAGTGGAACCTGTTCTGTATGGTCTTGGCGACCATGCTGCAGATCAATGTCAGGGTCTTGGCAATCTTTATAAAAAGCCTAGGCCATCTTTATGTAGAGCAACAGTTCATTTTTTCAGATCCTCAGAGAATTCTTTGCCATGAGGTGCCATGTTGAACTTCCAGTGACCAGTATGAGGGAGTGTAAGAGCGATGTCACCAAATTTAACACACCTGCTCCCCATTCACACATGAGACCTTGTAACACTAACAAGTCACATGACACCGGGGAGGGAAAATGGCTAGTTGGTCCCAATTTGGACATTTTCACTTAGGGGTGTACTCACTTTTGTTGCCAGCAGTTTAGACATTAATGGCTGTGTATTGAGTTATTTTGAGGGGACAGCAAATTTACACTGTTACACAAGCTGTACACTCACTACTTTACATTGTAGCAAAGTGTCATTTCTCAAAATGTTGTCACATGAAAAGCTATATTCAAATATTTACAAAAATGTGCGGGGTGTACTCACTTTTGTGAGATACTGTATATTTCTAAAAAAAAAAAAAAGTGTGTATGTATATAAAATGTGTGTATGTATATGTTTGTATATATAATATGTGTATACATATTCTTTATCTTCGGCTTCATTTGTTGAGTGTGTTAGTAAATGGTTGTTGGTTGATTGACAGGTTTTATCAGGTCCGTGGCAATATGAAAGTACCTCCTCGGGTCCCTCACAGGATAGAGACCAGTCTCCTTCATCCCACAAGTAAGTCCTCCTCAACACATTTATATTTTGTGCCTTTGAAATCTTTCTCATTCTGACTCTGAAGCACATACAAACAAGAGCACCAGTTTTCATAATTGTTAACTTGGGATATATTGCCATTGGCATATTGCATTAGAAGGCTGATTTATACTTCTATGTTAATGTGTCCTCCACTGATATTGGCACCCTTGGTAAATATGAGCAAAGAAGGCTATGGAAAATTGTCTTTATAGTTTAACCTTTTGATATTTTGTTTTAAAAAATCACAAAAATACTCTGCTCTGCATGTATATCAAACAACTGCAAACGAAACACAGATTTATAAACTTAAAAAAAAAATTTTTTATTAAATTTAGGTGTGCAACAATTACTGGTACCCCTATGAAAAATATATTTGTAGTACATTCCCATTGATATTTAAAATGTTTAGTACATCTATATACTTTTCCATATGTCTACCTCTCTGTGTGTGCCAAAAACATCTCTGGTGTTTATTGCAAAAAGCTCTATTTTTGTTTCCAATTGACTGGAACGTCTTAATTATCGCCATGATGGTGAAAATGGGCATTTTCAATGCTTTTGCTATTTTCCTATATTCACGTCCCTTTTTGTGAACCTTTTGCTGCACATCACAGCTATATTCCTTCGTCTTTACCTACTGTTATGAAAGGGAATTCGGAGTATGTGTTACCTCATATTTATTCCAATGTGAAACAGGAAGTCAAGGTTGAACAATTTCCTGTTCCTAGTCACCCAGATGTACTAAATTTAATTTATTTATTTATTTATTTTTTAATCAATGGGGGCAGCTTTTCAGCCGGAGGACCTGGACATTTTATTAGGATCCAGTACTTTCATCATGCTATTCATTGGGCAAATGCTGATTGGTTGGTTGAAAGGCGTGTCTAATTATGTTCCCAAAAATGGTTTGAGTGTAAGCAATAAAAAAATATTTTTATCCAGTACTTTCCATCTTTTTTATATGAGCTTGTCGCAAAACTGCTTTGTGTAGTCCATTAAAAACCTTAAAACAACTTGCAACAGATATTCTGTCCTTAATGTGTGTGGTTTTACGTAACATGAGAGATATCTAAACAGATGAGAAAAATCTTATGAAACTGGAAACAAAAATAACACTCAGTATTTGAACATATCAGTATATTATTGTGATTAATTGTGGGGAAAAATAACGTGTTAAAACGATTAACCCCTTTAACGTGCTCCGCCCTGAAACAGACCTATTCATCATCTTACATTGCATGCAGTTTCTTAGTGATGAGCATGATGCAAGGCAATGACCAACCTTTGCTTGGCCCTCTGTATTGAAGTTTTAAATTCAAAACACATCCAGATGGAAGCACTGATAAGACCATAGTCCTTTGGCTCATGGAATTTGCATACCATCAAAGCAAGTCTAGCCTGAAATACCGCTTGAAGTTAAGGCATGTTTTAGCGAGCTCTACAGTTAGCACAACCCCAGCTGCTACAGTCAATGGGCAGTCAATGGAAGCCCTAAGCAGCCATGCACTCTTAATTTTTTTTCTTTCTTATTTTCTCGTGACCGTGATTTAAAAGGAATGTTCACACAAAAATTCTAATTCTGTCATCAATTACTCACCTTTTGAGTATTTCCAAATCCATAAGACTTTCATTCATCTTAGAAACACAAAGACTTTCAGTGAAACCTAGATTTCTGTTCCTCAGTTTACAGTCCAAGTAACCAAAACTTTCAAGCTCCAAAAAGTTAATTGTAAAAGTAGTCCTTGTGACTCCAGTGGTTTAATTCCAGTTTTCTGAAGTGATATGAGTGCTTTATGTGCGTGAAAAACTAAAATTAAGTCTTTATTCACAAAATATGTTTACTTCTGCATAGATTTCGTATGTGCGTTCATGGAAGAACCACGATGCATACGTGTTGTTTTGAAATGAGCAGACTAAAAAAAATCCTCTATGTGGAAATATGCAGACATCTTTGTTACATCAATTGTTCTATGTGTCATCCGATTTCACGGTACAGTGGGACCTTGAAGTGCTGCACTGTTTACAGCAAAAGAAGAGGGACACTATACACAAACTGAGTTACTGTTCTCTCCAAAGTTTGGTTCACAGGCTGGAATATGATCACTATTATTATTGTTATTATTATTTATGGAAATTGTTTATTCATGGAGAGCTGCAATCATGATATAGAGTAAATATAAATATATAAAGTGCTTTATACCAGCTGCATTTCGTTATAATTGTCATATATCAAGGAGGTAACGCTGGACTTTGGTTCCCATCAGCCGCTGCACTACATGTCACATGACCACCTGCACCTGATTCACGTTTCTGTTAACGAGCACGCTTGTGTGTATGTGTACATATAGCCATTGTCTGCACTGTTTCTCTCTTTTGTTGTCTTAGACTTCTGTGTTCCATGTTACCATGTTTCTTGATCTTGTTAGTTTGTTTAGTTTTGCCACAGTATTATGCCAAGTTGTCTTAGTGTCTGTTTTGTTGTCTATTTGTTTAAATAAATGTTTATATCTGCGATTGCTTCCGAACCCACCCTTGATACGTCACGGAACGAAAGACCTACAATCGGAAGCAACTAGATCGCCAGGATGGATAACTGGGGCGGTAGGATGCCACCAATGTTCGTGGAGTACTTTGCTACATTACGCCAATAGGCGGAGGATTAACAAGCTGTGCTACGAAAGCAGCAGGTCGTCAGGAATTATCTGGGCTTCAACTTACCTCCTATGTTCACAGAGGACTACGCAATACCACACCAACAGGAGAAGGAGTCCGGGTACAAGGGGAAGTTTGTGGTCGGGGCTAGTACCATCTCCCTCCCTCCCTCCCCTATTATGGATCTAGTTCGGCAAAGGGAGTCAGCGGAAAATGAAAGTCAGCCTCCCTGCTCGGCTGAGGATGCCGCTCAGTCACCCGGGTTGGTTGAAGACGTTGCTCCGTGTCCTGACATACCGAAGTACTGCCCTCTGTTCAACAACCCTGCACTCAACGCCGGTCTGCTTGTCAGTTCAGCTGAGGCCGTCGCTCTGGCTTCATGTTCAGCTGAGGACATATATGTAAATTTGCTGTCCCCTCAAAATAACTCAATACACAGCCATTAATGTCTAAACCGCTGGCAACAAAAGTGAGTACACCCCTAAGTGAAAATGTCCAAATTGGGCCCAAAGTGTCAATATTTTTGTGTGGCTACCTTTATTTTATAGCACTGCCTAAACCTTCTTGGGCACAGAGTTCACCAGAGCTTCACAGGTTGCCCCGGAGTCTTCTTCCACTCCTCCATGACGACATCACGGAGCTGGTGGGTGTTCGAGACCTTGTGCTCCTCCACGTCCGTTTGAGGATGCCCCACAGATGCTCAGTAGGGTTTAGTCCATTACCTTCACCCTCAGCTTCTTTAGCACGGCAGTGGTTTTCTTGGAGGTGTGTTTGTGATCGTTATCATGTTGGAATACTGCCCTGTGGCCCAGTCTTTGAAGGGAGGGAATCATGCTCTGCTTCTGCTTCATGTCACAGTACATGTTGGCATTCATGGTTCTCCAGTGCTGGCAGCACTCATGCAGCCCCAGACCATGACGCTCCCACCACCATGCTTGACTGTAGCCAAGACGCACTTGTCTTTGTACTCCTCACCTGGTTGCCGCCACACACGCTTGACACTATCTGAACCAAATAAGTTTGTCTTGGTCTCATCAGACCACAGGACATGGTTCCAGTAATCCATGTTCTTAGTCTGCTTGTCTTCAGCAAACTGTTTGCGGGCTTTCTTGTGCGTCATCTTTAGAAGAGAGTTTCTTCTGGGATGACAGCCATGCAGACCAATTTGATGCAGTGTGTGGTGTATGGTCTGAGCACTGACAGGCTGATACCAGCCCCCCCCACCCCTTCAGTTCAATTCAGTTTTATTTGTATAGTGCTTTTTACAATAGACATTGTCTCAAAGCAGCTTTACAGAAATATCAACATGGTATAAACATATTAAAGGTGTGAATTTATCCCATCTGAGCAAGCCACTGAGTGGCGACGGTGGCAAGGAAAAACTGCCTAAGATGTTTTAAGAGGAAGAAACCTTGAGAGGAACCTGACTCAGAAGGGAACCCATCCTCATCTGGGTAACAACTGATAGTGTGAAAAAGTTCCTTATGGATTTATATGAAGTCTGTATGGCCTTAGGAGCAACCGTAGTCCCAGCAGTCTGGAATTAGAGAAGATTTGAGCTCCATCCAGAGGCTGACCTGAACTGGATCTCTAGTATCTCCAAAAATTTGTGTGGGGCTCGGCAAAAGGAGAGAGGGAGAAAAAGATTATTACGACAGCGAAGTAGTAAAATAGAATCTAGTCAGTGTAGGCTTGAGTCAACAAATACGTTTTAAGCCTAGACTTAAACACAGACTGTGTTTGAGTCCCGGACACTAATAGGAAGACTGTTCCCTAACTGTGGGGCTCTATAAGCGAAGGCTTTTCCACCTGCTGTAGCCTTCACTATTCGGGGTACCGTCAAATAGCCTGCATCTTTTGATCTAAGTAGGCGTGGCGGATCATATAAAACTAAAAGGTCGCTTAGATATTGTGGCGCGAGACCGTTTACTGCTTTATAGGTTAATAAAAGTATTTTATAGTAAATGCGAGATTTTACTGGGAGCCAATGCAGTGTGAATAAGATCGGGGTGATATGGTCGTATTTTCTAGTTCTAGTTAGGACTCTAGCAGCTGCATTCTGGACTAACTGGAGCTTATTTATATTCCTACTGGAACATCCAGACAGTAAGGCATTACTAATCTAATCTAGAGGTGACGAATGCATGAACCAGTATTTCCGCATCATGTAGTGATATGTTTCTTATCTTAGAAATATTTCTGAGATGAAGGAAAGCTATCCTAGTAATATTCTAGGGAGAGTCAATAATCACTCCAAGGTCTTTAACTCTGCTGTACATGATCAAACCGAAAGACCATCCAGAGTAACCATGTGATCAGAAAGATTACTGCTTTTTTTCTTTTTTTTTTGCCTTTATTTATTCATTTATATGATTCATTTTCATGTGATTCATATTCCTGCATGTGATTAATTTACATGTAATTCATTTTCATGTGAAATCATATTCATGTAATTAATTTACCTTTTCTCCCCTCCCTTCCCTTTCCCAAATATTTAATTAAGAAGAAAAATAAATAAATAAATAATAATAAAAAAATGACAAATAAAAAAAATCCCCCCCCTGCCCCCCCTGCTCATCATGGCTACTCAATAGCTGTCGCTGGTTATATAAAAATTATAAAACCCAAGATCTAAAGTAAAAATAAGAATATAAATAGCCAATTGGGGCTGAAGAGGGACACACACCCAAAGTCTCCATAAAACAAAGGAGACAGCAGTGTATCACCCCTAGGTTTGTCCACAAAGTGGACCTAGAGTAAGCTAAACAAAATTACTAAAAAAATTTTTTTTTTTAAATCCAGTAAGAAAAAAGTCCCCTGCTGACTTCAAATCTAATAAATAGTCTGCGCACTTTAACAAATATAATGTCCATACCTTTTAAAGACTTATACCTAATAATATTACACAGTGTAGCATATTAAAATAAAATACAAGAAGAAGAGAATAACAAAGTAATAATGCACCGACAATATAAGAATTCGAATTATGTAGAGCTGGAAGGCGGTCGAAAAAAAAAAAAAAAAAAAAAAAATATATATATATATATATATAAAAGAAGTAAAGAAAGAACAACAAAAAAATGAATAAATAAAATAAATAAAGACTTATAACTAATAATCTTACACAGTGTAGCACATAAAAAACAAACAAATAAATAAATAATGAATAGTAATTAAAAAAATATTAATAAATAGATAAGATGATAAACATAAATAAATAAATAAATAATTTAACAAATTCTAAACAAAGTAATGCACAATATCCACAATAAGAATTTGAATTCTATAGAGCTGGAAGGCCGGGTGCAAATAAAAATAAGAATATTATCAAATAAATGAATAAATGAATAAATAAATAAAAATGGTAATACTAATAATGAATAAAATAAATAAAAAGCTAAATATGATGTAGGTGATGCAGTTTACCCCGGTATTAAGAGTTTAACGTATTCTGCTGCTTCCTCTGCTGAAATAAAGTCCTTCTGGACACCGTTATATGTAATGCGAAGCCAAGCTGGGTGAAGTATTCCATAGCTAGCGCCCTCAATACCACGAAGTTGATGCCGGACCTCGCTAAACGTGGCCCGGGCCCGGGCAGTCTTGACTGTGTAGTCAGGAAAAACGGAGTTGGTCAAATCCCTCACTTTAATCTGCTGGAGCTCTCTCGCACGACGTAAAATATCAACACAGTCACTGTGATAATGGAATCTGCACACAATAGCTCGTGGTCGTTCACTAGGGCTTCGGCTGAAGGGTCCGATTGGACCGGTCCAAAACCGGCTCCTTCTCCAGATCAAACGTCTCCTTTAACAAGGCCGCTACAGCAGCGGTTGTACAGGTGTCAGAGCCCTCTGGAACTCCGACTATCCTCACGTTATTGCGCCGTGACCTCGACTCCAAATCCTCCCATTTATTCTCTAATTGAGTCACGGTCGCAGTGAGAGACTCGATAGTAGTCTTCATATGAACTATATCATCGGTGCAATCGGAGAGACTGTGCCTCATTTCCCCTACAGTACCTTTCAGTTTTGATATGGTGGCCTCGGTAGTGACTTTATCACTAGCCTGCTGTGTTTTCATGACCTGCAGGTCATGCTGGATAGTAGATAGCGCATCCCGGAGAGTCTTCTGAAGATTCTCCTGGTGCTTCAGATGATCTTGAAACTCCTTCTTCCTAAAATCAGCGATGTCCTTCCTCAGTACAGCCAAGCCTGAATGCGGCGAAGTCAGAGCCACTACTCGGGGATGCGGATGCGACCGCGGGTTCACAGGGGGAAGGGAGCGCGGCTACGGATTCATGAGGAGAAGGAAGCGCGGGTGCGGGTTCATGGTGAGAGGGAGACGCGGCTGCGGATTCACGAGGAAACACGCTCGCAGTGCGATCTCTATACCTCAGTTTTGTCTGAATGCTACCACCGTTTTCGAGTTAAAACCACCGAGTTAAAAGTACAAATAATGAAACGAAGTAGAATAAGTCAAAATATACTATATATAATATTTTATATATAAATTATATATAAATATATTATATTACAAAAGAAAGTGCTAATTAATTACAATTTTTGATCGAAATCAGCAGGAGACTCAAACTTCACGTCTTACTCCACTGAACACCGAATTCGAACCTCTAGAAAGATTACTTCTAGCTACACGTGGGCCTTATAAAAGTATTTCTGTTTTATCAGAATTAAGTAAAAGGAAGTTAGTTAACATCCAACGTCTAATGTCCTTTACACAATCCTCAACTACTAAGCTTCTGTCTGTCCTCTGTCTTCGCTGAAACATACAAGTGTGTATCATCAGCATAACAGTGGAAATTAATTCCATGTTTATTAATAATTTGTCCTAGTGGTAGCATATATAAAGTAAAAAGCAGTGGGCCTTAAACAGAACCCTGTGGAACTTTTAAAAGTAACCTCAGGAAATTTCCCTAGTGCTCATTAGCAGGCCACTTTTCCCTTTCTTGGGGCAATAGGAGACAACAGTGGCTTTTTCAGTGAAGGCAAACTGAAGATGTTACCTTCCTGTTATTCATCGCAAGAAGCTCAGAGGGAAGTTCTGGCTTTTTTTTTCACTGTCCCCGACATGGTAACCTTCCTTTTTAGCAGTTCTTCACCCAGGGCATACGATGTGAAAAAATTATCACATGTAATGTTATGGCCATTCAGTCCCTCAGCCATGTGTAGTACCACCCTCATGCCCTGATCTTTTTCAGGTGCTTCTCAAGGAGATTTACCCATGTACACCTGCATATTCCAGGCATAGGTGGAGTGTGCATCACATGCGGCCCATATTTTTATGCCATATTTGGCTGGTTTGCTTGGTATGTATTGTCTGAAAGGACAGCACCCACAAAATGTAACCAGACATTCATCCACAGTGATGTGGGGGCCTGGATTGTAAAGAAAGGGTAATCGCTGGACCCACTTGTCCCATACATCCCGTATTGCTGCGAGTTTGTCACGCTCTCATCTGCCCTGTCTTGTTTCTTTGTCATCAAAGCATATGACACGGGAGAAAACATGGAATGTCTTTAGAGAAATGATGGCTGGAAATATTGTCCTTCCAGTGTCAGCATTCCAAAGGCTTGCTGTTGCTTCTCCTTTTGACTTGTAGACTCCTGCCAAAATGAGCAACCCAATGTAGGCTTGCAAGTCAATCACATCGAAGTATACAAACATGTATTTACAGACGTTAAACATTGATTGTGGTCAAATTGACCCCAAAGATAATAGGAGGGTTAAGGCCACAACCGCTGTTCTTAGAGGGTCTTCCAGGTTATCAGAATGAATATTAAAAATCTCAGACGATTAATGCTTTATCTACAGACACCAGGTTTGAGACAAAGTCTGCAAATTCACTAAGAAATTCAGTATATGGCTCTGGGGGTCTGTAAGTAATAAAAGACTTATTTTTGTGGCTATATAACTTATATTGGTATATAGAATTTCAAAAGAATTTAATTTATGCTTAGGTTTTTGTGTGACGCCTAGATTTTTACTATGGATGAGACCAACCCCTCCTCCTCTACCAGTTGAACGAGGCTGATGTACATAACTGTATCCAGGAGGACTGGCTTCATTTAATGCTACGTACTCGTTTGGTTTAATCCAAGTTTCCGTTAAACACATTAAATTATATTCCTGTTCAGTAATTATGTCGTTAACAATAAGAGCCTTAGATGTAAGAGATCTAATGGTTTAATAGTCTTAGCTTCAAATCAAAAGTGCTGGCTGTGCATTCAATATGATTTATTTTTATGTTAATTAGGTTACGAAGGCAGACTTTCTGAGATTTTCTATATATTTGTATAGCTCGGGGAACAGACACAGTCTCTATAGTATGTATTACCGTTGCCGGACTATTAATTGAACATTGATTATACTGAATGTTTTTATTGTTGAAAGATGTACTTACGTTAGGCAGTCACTTGGAGTGTAGCGCCTTGGAGATGTTGTCAGACAGCAGTTCCGCTTCGAGGCTGCTGGGGTGCAGGCCATCAGGACAAAACAACCTAGGACGCTCCCAGAACAGATTCCAGTTATTGACAAACACCAGATTCTGCTCATTACACCAAGAAACTAACCAATAATTTAAAGCAAGAAGTCTACTGAACTTTTCTGCTCCACGTCTGAATGTGGGAAGAGGTCCAGAGACGATGATCTTCATGGTGGGTGATCTGCCTCGTACCATCTCGATCAGGCTGGAGAAGTCCCACTTCAGAACCCCTGTCTGCCGCAGCCTGATGTCGTTCGTCCCCGCGTGCAGCTCCAATACGCTCGTCCTTCTTCAGGATCCCGGTTACCTGCGCAGCGACACCAAGGACACGAGCACCAGAAAAACAGTGTGTGTGCACCTTACCTTTAGATGAGGCTACACGGACGTTCCGCACAATGGAGTCCCTGACGATCACAGCGTTAGGTCTGGTCTGACGGAGAGAGGTGAAGCGGTTCTTGGTTGGAATCTCGAATACCGGAGGTGGAGAGTTCCTCGCCTGGGGTCCAGCCCGCGCCTTCTGCCGCTGGTTCACCCAAGGCCCAAGGTGTGTTGACGCCGGCGTGACGGAGACCTCAGCTGGGAAAGTCCTAGGTTCACAGTCCCTGCACAGAGAAACACATGGTGTAGAGAGGCTAAGAGTGGAAATACCACGCTGTGTGCTCACCTTCGATATGTAGGCAGAGGCACAAGATGTTTCCAGCGCAGTTCGTCACTCCTGCAGCTGGGCCTGCTTGTCGAGTAGGCCACGGATCTGCTTCTCCACATCCTCTAGTTCCAGCAGCACCATGTGATGCTCGAGCGAGTCCTCATCTGCACTCAAAACCGGAGAGACGGTAGACATATTTGTTTTTTAAACAAATCAGCGGTAAATGCGAAATATGGAACGTAAACAAGGCTAGCAGTACAGTGAGGGGAAATAAGTACATTACATAATGCATAAATACTATAAAATAAAATGTAAATATACAGTGAGGGGAAAAAAGTATTTGATCCCCTGCTGATTTTGTACGTTTACCCACTAACAAAGAAATGATCAGTCTATAATTTTAATGGTAGGTTTATTTGAACAGTGAGAGACAGAATAACAACAAAAAAATCCAGAAAAACGCATGTCAAAAATGTTATAAATTGATTTGCATTTTAATGAGGGAAATATGTATTTGACCCCTCTGCAGAACATGACTTAGTACTTGGTGGCAAAGCCCTTGTTGGCAATCACAGAGGTCAGACGTTTCTTGTAGTTGGCCACCAGGTTTGCACACATCTCAGGAGGGATTTTGCCCCACTCCTCTTTGCAGATCTTCTCCAAGTCATTAAGATTTTGAGGCTGACATTTGGCAACTTGAACCTTCAGCTCCCTCCACAAATTTTCTATGGGATTAAGCTCTAGAGACTGGCTAGGCCAGATGTTTCTAGTAAGAATACTGTGTCATATTGTTTTGGTTTCTGGACTGACATTACCATTTTCCTCTTAATCGGGTGCCCCAGCCCATTCTCATTCGAGGTTTACTTTCCTTCCCCTGTCAGCTCCTTTTTTTTGCATGCTGCCCTCTGCATCCTATGCATCTCTCTGTCACTCAAGTGCAGGAATCTGACCAGGATAGTGTGTCCTTTCCTCAGGATTACGCCGATCTCTGTTAGCTCTTCTCCATATATAAAATTTTGTCCCAGATTGAGATGCAGCGATGTATTAGCCAATAATCGTTTAAAAACAACCAATGGTCAGGGCCGATTATATTATGTCAATCAGAATAGGGCGGGAAAACACCTCGATTCCGTGCTCTGTGTAAAGATGATGTCTCTTGCGTGAAGCTCTGCACTGCTGAAATTTTACACCGGACGCTGCAGCAGTGAAGCGGGAGTTTTGGCATCGAGTCTAATTAGATTTTTTGCCGTGCTTCTTGTGCATTAAAGGGCAAGTACACCATTGAAAGATTTAAATGAAGATGAGTTCACAAAAAGGTATATATTGCACAGAAAAATATATTTGTAGAGTAGTACATTTCATATCCAGTTAATGTTAATGATGAAATGCTTTTGTTTGTGGTGAGTGAGTGTGAGACTAACAGGAGTTTTTTTTTTGTTTTGTTTTTTAGAATTCAGTCAGTTAATTCTTTTAATATAAATCTCAACGATTTAAGAAATCTTACTTTAATCTTCAGAATTTAGTTAATGTGTTAATGTTAATTTGAGTAAGGTGTTTTCTGTTTTTGAGACCAGTTACCGTGAAACAACTTCTTGAAATGGAGAGAATAAAGCTTTTATTTGCCTTTTTTCTGAATTGTGGAATCAATTATCAATTAGTTAAAAGAAGGCATAAAAGGCAGAAGTATTGGCCGATATCAATCTGAATAATCGGTTATCAGTATCGACTGAGAAATTTAGGCGGACTATCACGTGTTCCATCTTTTTGATCACTTAAAAAATGGAAACTAAAAGGTTTCCTGTTCTAAGTTGTTTAACACATATACAGTGCCCTCCTTTAATATTGGCACCCTTGGTAAATATGAGCAAAGAAGGCTGTGGAAATTTGTCTTTATTGTTTAACCTTCTGATCTTTTGTTTAAAAAAAAATCACAAAAATGCTCTGCTCTCATGGATATTGAACAATTGCAAACACAACACAGGTTTATCAAAAAATGTAATATTAGTTAAATATAGGAGTGCGACAATTGTTGGCACCGTTTTAGTCACCGTTTGTGCTACCTCCCTTTGCCAAGATAACAGCTCTGAGTCTTATCCTATAATGCCTGATAAGGTTGGAGAATACATGGCAAGGTATCTGAGACCATTCCTCCATAGGGAATCTCTTCAGATCCTATCAGACAGGATATCAGCTGTCATATAGGTTAATTTTATGTTTTGGTAGCTAGCTTATAATTATTTGTCTGTGTTTGAGTGATTATGGACTATGATTTCAATGTACTATTCCAAACTTACTACTGTAGAGCAATCCCATGCAAATATGAACCTTACCTTTTAAAAATTAAAGAACCAAGCCCTTTTTAAGTTGTCCTTCTAGGTCTGTATTTTACTGCATTGATGTGCTGTTATAGAAATTTTAAGGAAATTCCCATGTTTATCCACCACATATGAGGTATGCACCAATACTAAAATAACATTTTCTTTTTTTAAAGTTTCATTTTTATTTAAAACATTTTCAACCAACCACATTGTTTTCAAAAGAGTGTTCAAAAACCTCTTTTTTTATATTAACAATAAGCATTTTTCAGAAATGTCTGAGAAATATATACACTCACTTTGTCATAACAGCAATGCCTTTTGAATTTATAACGGCTATATTTAGAATGTTACGATGCTTCAGTGTCATGTCCGTAATGTTTTCAAGATTAAGTTTACATCATATAATAATTACTATACTAACTTAATAATTTAACTTTTTGTACAAAGCTAAACTATGTCTATGCTAATTATGAAATAATTAGCATATTTCATAATTAGCATCCCTTCTTTGCTGATTACGCATGTAACCGTTATGGACACTTCATATTAAATCATGTGAATATTACCAGCACACATTACCCAGATGCTGCTGTTAAATGACTGACTGATATTACTGCGATCTGTTTCTGGCTTACTGTATATCGGAGCATTTTAGTAATGTAATTAATTAATTTATTCTAATAACATACAAGAAATTAAATTCTAACAAAAACATGAGCACCATGGTGATTTTCAGATCACTACAATAATGTGTGTGTCAGAGAGAGCGATGAACAGGCCTGCACCTATGTTCACTCACGTGTTTTTCCCCCACTCTATTTCTTACACGTACCCTCACCTTTTTTTCGGCCTCTGTTTAACACGGATTGTGTTGCTGCTTCTTTTTTGCTCCTCTTATGTAGAATCCAAATGACAGCCATCATTAGACGTGGCTAAAACATAACTACTGAAATTGTTAATACTACTAGCGATTATTTTGACACAAAGCCTAATATTGTGATTATTCTGATTCTTGATTGCACATATAACTGTGCAAACTGGCTGAATACAGTGTGATCGTTTTGGGACAAACCATAATACTGTGATCATTTTGACACATGATTGTGATTTGAACTCCATGCATACATCTATCCATTCATTCTCCACACTGCTTGTACTCTGTAGAGTCGCATCTCGTGTCGTAGGCAGGGAAACAACTTGAACATCTGGCCAGTCAGTCCATCACAGCGATAACATACACTCATTCACACTCGCACCTCACACCTATGGGCAATTTAGTGTCTCAAATTCACCTGACCTGCATGTCTTTGAATTGTGGGGGGAAACCGGGGATTTGAACTCCAATATGCTAAATATTTAATATAGCTGCTGATCTTGCAATTCTGTACCTTTCATGGTCTCATGCGCACACCAAATTCATATTCTCCAAACTTTGAGTCTTGAACGGCGCCACATTGCTTACACTTAAACGGCATCAGAGATGCTGTGAACTCAAGTTTAATTAATCCGTAAGCACTGGCGGTACTGTGATTTTATTTTAAAGTCGACTAATTGTGCAGCCTTACCATACTGATGTCTCAGACAACAAGGTTTAAATACCCACTAAAGGTCTCTGTTAAAGTTTTAAAGGATTTTTTATTCTTTTCCATAGTCAAGTAAGTACTGCATTCAGAACCACCATGTCTGTAATGGAGAGATGTCACATCCGTAACCATGGGTTTTCCTCATAAATGCGAAAACAAAAATTAAAGAAAGGCGATTTCCAGCAAAGCGTCATGGAGCACTTTAAGAGCATGGCGAGTCACAAAGGTCGTCAAGGTCTTCTACTGCACTCAACTCTGACTCCAGCCATCTTAACCTTGTCTCGCTGCTGAACCCAGTTGATTTTTGGGCTAGAGAGTGAGGTCGACGAAACCAAGTCTTTAAACCAAGTCATTTTGTCATCTACCATCCATCCCAACCTCCAAGTCCTGTTGCAACAGGCAGGCAACGAAGCGGCAGGTGGGGGTACACTGGCAGCCGTAGCCGCAACCCTGCACACAGGCGGCCCAGGCCATATGGTTGTTCTTCATGGAATGGAGCAGCAATGAATTCCGGCAGCCCACTGAGCAACTGAGCAGCCTTTTTTAGGATCGCACTGCTCACCAGGCATGAGAAAGGGGCTAGAAAAGGTGCCCTAAACATTGCCTGCTCCAAAATTTCCCTAACCAGCTTACCGCAGCTGGTGGGGGTCCTAATCAAACGGTCAAAATACAAAAAAGAAAACGAGGATTGTTCCTTTCACCTTTGTTGCATAGAATGTGCGCACTCTCATGGACAGGCATGACACGGACAGACCCCAGAGGAGAACCGCTCTGATAGCAAATTAACTATTCAGATATATCATCGACATTGCGGCCCTGAGTGAGACCCGGCTCATAGGCGAAGGTGAACTTTGTGAAAGGAACTCTGGATACACCTTTTTCTGGAGTGGTCTAGACAACGATGCGCGCCATGAAGTTGGTGTCGGCTTTGCAGTAAAATCAGCACAAGTTGGCAGGCCTTCCCAAGGGAGTCAACGACAGGCTCATGACCATGAAACTCCCCCTGCTGTCTGGAAGAAAGTACTTACAATCATCAGCTGCTATGCTCCAACCTTGACCAACCCAGAGGAAGTGAAGGCCAAGTCATACGAGGACCTCTACTCGGTCATCGCTGATATGCCTAGAGCAGACAAGCTCGCCATTCTATGCAACTTTAACGCGAGAGTCGGCAATGACAACTCTGCATGGGATGGAGAGCTAGGAGAGCACTGAGTGGGTCACTGCAACTGAAACGGTCTCTTTTTGTTTCAGACTTGCGCCGAACATGAACTGCTGATTAGCAACACAGTATTCCGCCTCCCAACCTGTAATCGGACGTCATGGATGTACCCTCGCTCAAAGCATTGGCATCTCATCGACTTCGGTCTTTCATCCAAAAAGCACAAAGAACAGCGAACAGCAAAGACATTAAGCAGTTGCTGAACAAGATACACTGTCTCCATCAAGCCTACCTCAACAACCCTTCATCCACCTCCAGAAAGATCCGTACAAAACCGTACGCAGATTGATAAAGCAGAGACTCCATACATGGCTGAGTAACAAAGCTGATGAGATCCATGGCTATGCATACAGGCATGACATGAAGAGATTCTATGATGCTTTGACAGAAGTGTACGGACCCACGTCATCAGGCTCATGTCCTCTCCTCAGCACAGATGGGAATACATTGATCACTGACAAGATGAACGTTGGGCTTTGACAACGTCCTGAACCGACCTTCAGCCATCAATGATGAAGCCATCAGATGTCTCCCCCAAATACCCATCAATGAAATACTGGATGATCCTCCAACATTGCTTGAGACCCAGAAAGCGATATTCCTCCTCTCCAGTGGCAAAGCTCCTGGCTCAGGCTCCATCCCAGCAAAGGTCTACAAGGAAGGAGGCACAGCTTTAACACAGAGGCTTCATCAGCTCTTCCTACTGATGTGGCAACAAGAGACGACCCCCAAGGATTTCAAAGATGCCTCCATCATTAATTTGTACAAGAGCAAAGGGAACCGCCAGTCCTGTGACAACCACTGTGGCATATCATTACTATCCGTTGCAGACAAGATTCTTGCACGGGTTCTGCTGAACCACCTGAACGCTCACCTACCAGAGAGCCAGTGTGGATTCCGGAAAGAGAGCGGTACCATAGACATGGTGTTTGCAGCACGGCAGCTTCAAGAGAAATGTATGGAACAGAACGCTGACCTCTTCTCTACCTACGTAGACCTGACCAAGGCCTTTGACACTGTCAGCAGAGAAGGCCTTTGGAAAATCATGGCCAAGTATGAATGCCCAAGGAAGTTCATAGCCATGGTGCAGCAGTTCCATGACGGCATGCAGGCAAGAGTCCAAGACAACGGAGAAGCGTTTCAGCTATTCCCAGTTTCCAGTTACGTCAAGCAAGGTTGTGTCCTGGCACCGACCTGTTCAGCCTCATGTTCTCCGCAATGCTGACTGACGCCTTTAGAGATGGTGATGTTGGGATAGGCATCAAGTACTGCACAGATGGTAGTCTGTTCAACCTCAGGAGGCTTCAAGTGAAAACCAAGGTTTCGACAGACATCATAAGAGTCTTCCTCTTTGCTGATGACTGTGCCCTTAACGCTAGCACAGAAACGAACATGCAACGCGGTGTTAACAGGTTCTCCAGTGCACAAACTTCGGTCTCACCATCAGCACTAAGAAGACTGAGGTCAAGGTCATGCACATCCACAAGGGCTCTTTGCTGTGTGAGAGAAATCGGACATTTGCAGCCAAACAAAAGAGGCAAGCCAGTAAAACCCATGCCAGCAACCCTCCCGGAGATGTCCACCTCGTCCTTTGCCCCACCTGCCATAGGACTTTCCATGCAAAGATTGGTCTGACCAGCCATCTACGCACGCATCATCTCTGATGACAAAATGGTCTTCGTCGCTACGACGGACAACAACAAACAAAAGCCGTGAGAGTGAATTGAGCTGAGCGTCTAGTGAAGAATGTGGTGGGAATGAGAACATGCCAAAAGAAATAATTTCCATGGCAGATTTTATAATGAGAGATGTTGTTGTTGTTGTTGTTATTATTATTATCATTATTATTAATAATTTAATTATTTGCATAGTTTATTTATTTATTTCTAAATAATTAACAACTTGTTCCTGGCCCCTGTTGGCCAAATCTAGGAATATGTTAAAAGAAAGTCAAAACTGTAAAAGAACTTGACAAAGTAATTACTTTTTGACATTATAAATTTTAGAGTCAAGTGGTACCCAAATTATGATTAATCAGATGCTCACACAGTTAAATATTTCAGTGAACAAACTTTTAATTGTTCTTGAATAGGTGTTACATGTACTAATAATTTAACAGTTCTGATATAAACATGTAAAACAAAAAAAAAATCAGAAGAATAAAAAAGGAAATCTTGCAAGAATTCCATAGCTGTTCATTCAAGATCTAGTGAAACTTATTAAATGCAATTTAAAAATATCCACAGATATCTGTATCTCATAGCTTGTTCAGTGTTGTGCTCCGTTTTATAGATTCAGATATGGTCGTTCCGGCATCTGTGCAAGGTGATGTCATCTACAGCAAAACCTTTCAGATTCTCTACAAGAATGAAGAAATAGTAGTCAATGATGTTCTCATATTTAAGGTGATGATGCTACTAGATGAAAAGAAGGTGAGCTTCATTTTCATTTACATCAAAGTTTCCCGTAAGAGACACAGTGAATGTGTAAATTCATTTTTGAAGATCGTAAGAAAATGTCTAATCATTATTCTGTTTCTCCTCTTCAGGTGGAAGAGTCCTTAAATGAAATGGATTTTCAGCTCTCTCTGGACCTGTACTTTGCAGATGGTGACTACATGTATGTAGTGAAATTTTATTATTTTATTATGAACTTGGTTAAAGCATACTCTTGTAGAACACATTGTGTAGTTAGTTGGTGAAGGGAAAATGTGTTAGTTTATATCTATATAAAGGTCAGTGACCGATTAGGATTCTGAAATGGCTTTTTCAAAATCAGAAAAATCTGGCATATTTTGTTTTTACAATAATTTAAATATGTGAACAGCCCTATACCCATAAACTTTAATATAAACATGAAATTAAATTATTTAAATGTTTTTGGTGTTTTGTTTTTTTTACCAAGTCAACGAATTCTTTCCCATAAACGTCATGTGCCCTGGCCATGATATTTAAAATAATATATTACCTTTACATGGATATAATACTTTGACATGTTATTTGTAGTACAGTAAAATGCTTTACAAATTAGTTTTCTTACCACACAAGGCCATTATGCAGCTTTTAATTTTAAAAAATGTTCACGGGCTATTTGAAGTCATACCACATGATGGTCAGTTTTGTGAACAACACACCAACAGCATAAAATATGATTATTTTTCTAACTTTTAATTAGTGGTACTGACTAGTTATGTGTCCTCAGATGCTGAACTGGTCATGTTTTTGTTTGCTTTTTATTTTTGAAAAATTAAAGTCTTAAAATTGCCTTTTCTTTTCAGTTACACCATAAGATTTTTCACAAAACAATTATCAACAGACTATATTGTGCTGGAAATAATTGGAAATATTATGATATAAATTAT
Organism: Ameiurus melas; assembly: GCA_012411365.1. Lineage (NCBI taxonomy): Eukaryota > Metazoa > Chordata > Actinopteri > Siluriformes > Ictaluridae > Ameiurus > Ameiurus melas. The sequence continues at coordinate 10,897,342 of CM022778.1, read as the reverse complement.
AATGGAAATGCATTGGAATTTTGTTCAGCAATACAGAACAGTCATGGAATTATGCCAAGCATAATAACTTTTAAAGTAAAAAAAAAAAAAAATCAAGTAATTTTCAAGTTGACGTCACGTCATTCACCCATAAATAAAATATTTAAACATAAAAACCTGTTCTTGGATACTATTTTCATTATTGATTAATTAAATAAAATTTTGTTTGTATAGCACTTTTAACAATGGCCACTGGTCACCATTAGCTTTATAGAAATAAAATATATATAAAACATAAAATTTTTATTTATACCTATATAATGTAATTTGTGTAATGTTATGTCATGTTTGTGTTTCCTTAGGCCAGAGGATGCTAGGTCGCTGCAGAGTATCAGCAGTCGGACTTTGCGATTGCATTTTAGTCTCCACAGAGGCATGCACCAGCACATCAATGTCATGTTTGATTACTTTCACCTATCGATCATCTCTGTCACCATCCACGCCTCTCTGGTGGCACTGCATCAACCCCTCATTAGGTCAGAAAAGGCTTTGGGCCTTGTTTTCCTAAACCGTTCTTTTTATACTACTTTCCAAAATCTGACAAAGGTTGAAGATAAATATTCAGATTTTTTTGAAAATTTTACTTGTTTTATTAAACACAGCAGTTTTACTACACACATACTTCAGGTCACAAGCATAGAAGAAGTCAGTTTCATAGATTCAAAAGATACTTCACAAAAGGTCACTTTGTTTGTATTGAATTCCATTTGTTTCCAGTGTTGTAATCTAACACATGAAAAATATCCCCACTTGAGTCTCTTAAGTCTACATTATTTACAATTTCCTAATTTACCATACATGATTCATTTAGCTTCTATATGAAATAAGCTAAAGCCATTAACGCAAACTAATAATTATTTATTTGTACACTATATCTGCAAACATTTAGTCAGTTACCTTCAGGTCTGTCACAGCAACCCACTGCAATTCCTCGCCTGGCTGCCAGAGGTCCCATTCACAAGAATACAAGGTTACCTAGGAAACTGCCTAGGAAACCTAGGAAATGTTTCTCATGAAACTGTCTCTGCAGACTATTTATAGACTTCTACAGCACTCAGTCATTGCAGATGTTTATTGCTCATCTGATAAGTTTAAGCCGTGTTCCCAATTGTGTATATTGACCCAAGACTATTCTACTGCCTTTTGTATTATCCCTCTTTCAATATTTTTCCAACATGGATCCAGTGGAAGTACACAAATTGCAGTCAATAGTACTGAAAAGGGGAAAATGTTGGAGGCTCACTCCCAACAACAAACAATGTCCAATGTCACTGAAGACTTGATACAGGTTTGCCACAGCACTGTCCCTCAAACAAGCACCACTTCAGCCACTGTAAAACAAACACAGGCCTCTGCTCATATGGGAATGCCAGCCAAACTGCGCATTGTGCTGCCTGAGATATATGATGGCTTAACAGGAAAGTGCAAGCGATTTTTAATGCCATGTGCAATGCATTTTCTAGCATGTCCCACAAAATGCAGAGAATATTTTATTTGTTCTGACTGTCCTAGCTGGAAAGGCTCTTAACCTAGGCCATGGTAATGTTCCACAGTGAATCTGTGTTTCTACATTTATCAAATCAACATTTATATTACAGAATTTTTCTTTTTTTTAGAGAAGTCTTTGATCACCCATCAGGCCAGAGGACAACTGTTGTCACTATGGCAAGGACAGACTATGCATTCACATTCTGCTGTCTAGTGGCTAAAGGTGGGTGAAATGAACCTGCATTGAAAATAGCTTTTTGACATGGACTCAAATGGCAAATTTTGTAAGGATGATGCAGAATGGTTACCAAGTCAACCAACGAGTGAGCATTTCCTCCATTATCTCTAGATTAAGTTTATGGTGCTGGTCTTTGTATACTGTAGTTCAAGAGAAATAGGTCATACAGCCTTTTTTTGACTAGGGCATTGCAGGGGAAACTTCAAGGCTTCATGGAACAACTGAAAATCCCTGTAATACCATGCACATTCCTAATAGCATTCAAACCCTGGACAGATTCCTGTTTAAATTGGGGGAAATTTCAGATTGCATAATCAGAGTATGCATAGTTGTCTTCACATTGAATTAACTCCTCCTTTGGTACCCAAAGCACAAAGTATTTGGGTACCCATTGCCTATGCAGCACAAAGCCACCAGCTTATGAAGGAGGGGTGAGTTAACACCTTGGCTTATACTTAGCATTATCCTGTCTCAGCACTCATGTAGAGTCTGGATATGGACAAGGAAATGCAGATCTCAGGAGACTTTTCACAAATATTTTCAACAAAATCAATGCCTTCAAATTACCTGCTTACCATTCACGGGACTGTGCAATAGATTTGTTACCAGGCACACCAGCACCACAAAGTAAAGTGTACTCTTTATCCCTTCCTAAAATCTGAGAGAAATAATGCAATTTAGAGGCACTACAGCTTGGGTACATCTATCCCTCCACCTCTGGCAACAGCCATGTTCAGTGAAGGAATTGCAGCGGTCTCTAGGCTTTGCTAATTTTTACCTGTGTTACATTTGTGGGTTCAGGGAGAAGCAGTGCCCCTGACGTCACTCTTTAAGGGAATATTGAAAGAACTTAAAATATACAAAACTGCTAAAGAAGCATTTACATATTTGTAATTCACCAGCATATTTATTACCTAGGGTTAGAGGTGAGTCTAACCAAAGAGTGTGAAATGAGTGTGTGCAGTGCAACACAGTGAGATTTTAGTAATGACATACCATTCACCTATAGACTTTCTATCTCTTTTTAGTGTTATTAGGCATAACCGGCTAATTGACTGCTACAGCATATATATTGTTGTCCTTGTCAGTATATTTTATATCAGTATTTTCATGGTAGTGTCACAAACACACGAGTATGCTTGATTTGCAAAAAAGAATGCCTCAGCATTCATTCATCTTGGCAAATGAAAATATTTTTTCAATATAGATTAATTTATCTAGTATTTCCTATTATTATAATATTACAATAAACCAAATATTGTTAGTAAGCCTATTCCTAAACAGTTTTACTCATTCCAGGTTAAAATAGTCTTGTTCTACAGTCAAATATTTTTTTCTAATTTTAAGGAAAATTATTTTAATATTTTTAATAATTAAAAATTTTAACAGCATCTAAAAACAGGTTTAATGTTCTATATGTAACTCTTTGTATTTGCCAAGAGATTTTTTTCAACCAAAAATTCAAAAATCCAACATGTTATGAAAACACTATATTCATGCTCAGTTGTACGTTCTAGACTTGCAATCAATACACTATATAAACTATATTTAGTAGTTTCCATGTCATGATAAATACCAAATTTTTGCTGCTTTTATGAATGCAACCGAATGCTCACACTCATCACCACATGGTTGTCTGATCGCATTTCAAAAGTGTTCAAACAAATGTTATTTAATGAGCTTTTTTAGGCATGTTTCACAGCTGGTGTGGATTTAAATACCAGAAGTTTGTGTGTTGCTTGTGTGTCTCATAACAGCTTTCAGTGTGACTTGGCATTAGTAGCAACAACTGAGCTGTCACAAATAAAATTGTTAAGTCTGTTGTATTAAGTTCATATTTGGATAATGTGGCCTATTTATGTTGAAGTGGGATAACACAAATAGGGCATCTGCTTGAAGGCAGAGAACTGGGTTAATGCTGACAATTTTAGTTTAAAGTGCAGCACTAGCTAGACTTTAGTTCTGCTTTAACACAATCATCTCCCTGGTTATAGTTGCCAAGTCAGACCAAATGACTCCCTTGCAATTAGATTTTAGATTTTCTATCCAACAGGCCACAGACAGTGTATAAAGGGTGATAGAACCTCCTCCATTCTGAGCGTTGGTGCTTCCCAGTGCTGCACGCCTATTCACTCTATACACCCATAACTGTGTCCCCTCTTGTGGAGGTAATTCAATCATCAAATTTTGATTTGCAGATACAGATTTTCACATACACCTGTGGTAAGCCTGATTACAAAAGACAACGAGTCAGCCCAAGAGGGGGAGTGAAAAAAGCTGATACTCAGTGTCTGCAAAACTATAGTGCTAATGACTGAAGCAGAGGAATCACATACAATGTACATAAAGTGAACTCTGGTTAAGAGAGCAGATTAAAATTTTATGTAGTAGAGGAGCTCCAATTTGCTCACCTCTACATCTTAAGAAAGCTCACGAAGGCCACATTTTTGTCACAATCTCACAAGCCATTTTAGAGCAGCATTACAGTCTGGCATGGCAAATGCTCAGCTAGTTACCATAACGCCTTGCAGCACATGAAAACCTTAGAGACCATCCTTGTTATCAAAATCATTGGAGTCTGAAGAGTATAAAGGATCATTAAAAACAACACTCACCATAGCCATCAGGAAAATGTTACAGTCGTGCTTACAATTAGACTAGCAAACAGCTACCCCACAAGCTGAGAGACTGCTGAACACTGATATACCAGCAACTTTCAGGATTTGAGCATCTGGACTCACCCAAGAGGACTTCCCTGCGTGGCTTTTAAAGTGTCTTTATTTTTAAGTGTGTAATGTAGCACTGAAATGGCTCATTACCTCATTGATTCAGTTTCTTTCACCGGAAGATATGTGTTTTTACTGGAAAGCCTGCTGTAAATTTAGGAAATGTTTACATACACAAATTATGTGAATTATAGCTGCAATGAAAGAGAATTCAAATGGTTCAAGGAGTATTTATTGTGTGGTAGCACTGGTAAAAAATAAAATAAATAAAATTCTGACTTTTAGAATGAGTGTTACTCATTATTGTCACTCCTTATTATCATGCAGTTTCCCCCGGCTTGGGAAAAGCACCTGGCTAAACCGCAATGTACCAGCACAGGGCAAAGACCTCCTGATCCCCACGCTGGAGAATGTGGTATTTGGCTGCACCTATGTCAAGCAACTGTCCCAAGATGTAAGCATGCTTATGCACACCAACAAATACAGCCAGTGTTTTATAAAAGAAAGTGTTTAAATCACTCTTGTAACCGATAATAAAACGCAAGTATTTTGGTACATGATTAATTACTAATAACATTTTGAATTAGTTTTATCAGTAGGCCTGTCGTTAATTATGTTCTCGATATATTGTACAGTATATGGATATGACCTTGGACATTTTGCTGCCCGTTGTGTTTCCGTGCGCGTTTGTTAACATACGAATGAACATCACCATATCTTGTTCAGCGAGTACAAATGAATGCAAATGTATTTTAAGCATTTTATTTGAGAGGCAGGTAAACCAGTAAACGGGGCACAGGTGAGGAGATCAGCGAATAGCAAAAGCAGGGTTAACATACACAAACGAGAAAACGCAACTAGAGCAATAACTTGGAGAAGTCAAGTGGCAAGACACTGAACTTCACACAGCTGTCAGAGCAGTGGTGACACAACAGAAGTTTAGTCATTTGTGCTGCTTCTGTCCTCTCATCTGCTCTAGGGCTGTCAAATTAACATTCGAACTTTCAAACATTTGTTGAATTTAAGATAAAGATGCACATTCGAATGCAAAAACTGCATTTGAATTTAAGATGTGTAGCAAGCATATCTTTTGCTTTTAATTAAACATACTATTGAAAAAAAGGACACACAAGATGAATAATGTTATTAACTAACAATGTTTTTGAAGAACAACAATCTAGAAAGAATAGTTCTTGTGTTCTTGGTTGTATCCAGTCATAGTCAATACTGTTAGGGATTGACCCGCTTAAGCTGTGTGAGCTGAAGCTGAACAGTGAATGAACAGCAGTAATCTGAAGAGCTTTACTAGCAGGTTAATTATCTCACCCAAAAGGATCCTATACACATATGAGCTTAATCAGACATCTACACAACATAAATCTAATGTTACAACTAGAGATGTACCGATTATTAGCCGATAAAGACTATTTTTCCCACTGTCGGCCGATAGTTTAAAAACATCTAATGATCGTGGCCGATTATATCCTGTCAATCAAAAGATGGTGGGGAAAATACATTTATCTCGTGCCATGTGTAAAGACGATGTCTCTTGTGTGGAATGATGACAAAACTGCAGTTTGTAATCTCTTTTAAAAAAATTTACACCAGAAGTGAGCAGTAACGACATTACTAACATTCAGTAAGTTAAGAAATTTTATTTTAATCTTCAGAATTTAGTTCATGTGTTAATGTTAATTTGAGTAATGTGTTTTCTGTTTATGAGACCAGTTAGTGTGAAACAACTTGTTGAAATGGAGAGAATAAAGTTTTTATTTGCATTTTTTTCAGAATTGGGGAATTAATTATTATTCATTTAAAAGAAGGAATAAAAGGCAGAACTATCGATATCGGCCAATATCACTCAATATCACACTGAATAATCGGTTATCGATATCGGCTGAGAAAATTAGTATCGGCGCATATCTAGTTACAACTTGCTTCTGCCCAAAATGACGCAAGTGAACTTGAACTTAAGTATAGCGCTTGGTAGAATGGTAAATCACATTATGAACATTATCTTTCCGTAACAATGCACTAAAACACGGATAATGAATAACTAAAGCATAAAGAATTCACTATATTGTATTACAGTGGTGTACTCACTGTAATGTTATTTCAGGAGATCAGGTTTTCACAACAAAGGGCAGTTTTCACTTTTTTATACATTTTTAAATTAGTATATATAATGTGTGCATATTTGGTTTAATTTAACATTTTCTCATTAACTAAAATGCCGTGGGCTAATATTGTCATTTTAGATTAGTAAAATTTACCAAAATTATTAAATATGATGGCTAAATATTGACTACGTGTAAAGGATATTTTTGTCCAAAGATAAAAACAACAATAATCACAATAATATTGATAGCAAAATTACATGCTTGAAGACAAAGAATTAACATTTTATTACCATTCGACTGATGCAGGAAAAAAACATTTTTAAAGTGCAACACTAGCTACACTTTAGTTCTGCTTTAACACAATCATCTCCCTTGTTCTAGTAGTTGCCAAGCCAGAATAAATGACTCCCTTGCAAATAGATTTTATGTCCAATAGACATTTGGATATGGAATACACCCAGACAGTGAAAATGTGTGATATAACAGCCTCCATACTGAGCGTTGCTGCGTAGGATTTAAAACCTTGGAGACAATCCTTATTACTGTGCTCACTTGCATCAAAAACATTGGAGTTATTTCTGTGACAATTTTATGTCCAATAAAATTTGTTATAGTGACGGGTTTAGTTATGAGTCACTAGTCAGTAATTTTACTACTGTATGAAGCATTTAACAAAATAAATGGAAAACTGGGTTGTAGGTACGGAAAATGAATAATTGATGGAGATGCAGTTATTACCATGCTATAAGTCACTATAAGTGTGCTAGCAAGTTCATAAGGCAAACCTTAGTCTTATGGCTTGGTAGAAGTAGGTCTATTTATTTAGTAAACTTAGTTTACTAAATAAATAGACCTTATAAGTGTTTTAGTCATATTTAGCATATAAAACTTCAAGTATTTCATGGCCCGGAAGCAGAACGTGGCACAACACTATCTTTCAAATCACTTAGCTTTATGCAGACTAGTCCCTGCCCCTAGAGGCAGTCTTTGTTTCACCACTGTTCTCTGAGGGAAATGCTGAAATTTTTATGATCAAAATTCAGTGAATTACTGTGCTACACAAAATCATGTAATACACAGTTTACACTAAATGGCTGTTTTGAATTTAGAAATATGTCTTGTAACAGTCATTTGTTTAAACATGTTAAAAGTGATGCTTACTTTGGTTGCCACAGGGCAAGACCTTCCTGGTGTCAGATCAATGTCTACAGCATGCCTACAACTTGCACCATAGCCTGTGTGCCAGCTTGCTGCTGGCCTACCAGGGCCTCTTTGAGTACTTCATGGCGCTTACCAAGAGTCTCCCTTCCTCTCACCGCATGGAGCTTGGTATGTTTTTGCTGGGTAATTTAATGAGAATTGAGTATCACCATGTGGCTCACTGAAACACAACTGTGTATTGTTGATGTCAATGTTAGGTTTTTGTGTTGATCAAAAACAAAATAATCGAATAACAACTATTATATTTCTAAATTTATATTATATGAATTATATATATCTAGCTACAGTCTGTCATTTAGTCTAGGTTTTGTATGTGTTTTTTTTTTTTGTATGTACATTTTGTATGTATATTTATTTTCATGCCTCCTTCCATAAAACACAAATAAAACTTACACGTTTTATTAGTGCTATTACTAATCATGAAGTAGGAATGATTTGCTGCATGCTGTTGCGGTTTCTTCCAGTAAGAATTGAAGTATGATTCCTAACACTAAACCAATGCAGTCTACAACCAGTATAACTTTTTTAACCTTTAACATGTCTAATTAAATGCCTAATTAAAATTTATCTTTTGAATGCACATCACTTCATTCATACTGGTGTATTTTGGTTTGGTCTGTTCATAAGAGCTTCTTACCCTAGACCACTACCCTATACTAAACTTACTTTAAAGACATTAAACATCCTCTCTATGCAGCCTTATGTGTCTTCTGACTGGTCCTTTGAAGTATATAAAAGATAGAACTCAGCTAGTATAAGGGAGAGGAACCATTTTAAACATGCCTATATGTGCAATCCCACCACTAGCCAAGCCCAGCATGCAAGTCCTTTATGAGCGAGTTCTAAGAAGACCTTTTCCCAGGGGCCAAAGGCACATCCACATAGGTATGTCGGTTGACCGTCAACCTCAACACGCCTTTCATTTTTATGTTCGTTTTTTCTTTGTATGGCCAGTTGATATTTCCCCTGTGTTGGCTGAGAGCTGTGGACTCTGTCCTATTGTTAGCGGTCATTCAGAACCAAGACTAACAACCAACCATTCATTTCTTTGCAGGAATGCTGCTCTTAATTATCTTCTGTACTCCTGTGCTAGTTCTCTCTTGTAGCTCTCAATCTTTGGCTCATCAGAGAGACTAATTCCTCTCCTCATACAGTGCTGAGATTATCCATATACATTTTGCTGTATTTGTTAACTGTTTATTTTTTTTATTTATTAGAAAAAATGGATGTGGAAGCCCGTCTCCTTCAACTTTGCGAACATGTCAAGGTATGTCAATAATAATAATAATAATAATAATAATAATAATAATACAGTGATCAGCAATTTGCAGATATAATCACAAGTGTCTAGTTCCAGCATGTTGCATAGAAAGCAAACTAAAGCAGACATAATTTACATGTTGTTCAAGTTTTGTAACAGTAGCTCATTGTTTACACTGTGAAGGGTTGACTGCAAGCTGATTTGTGTCTGGGTTTTTGAAGTAACTTGGTCAACAATAGATATCCATAGAAAGGTGGAAAAAGGCTTTATTTTTTAGCAGTTATTTCCACACAGTGGCCTTTTACATGGGTAACATTAGAAAATAAGTAAAGGCATTAAATCTGTATTCAACCCACAGTTAATGTGTGCATTTTGATATTTTCACCAACCAGAGCATCCTTATGCTTGAATGTCAGGCAAATATGAATTACCTGACTCTTCATTTTGCTGTCCATTTAAAAAATCTAACTCGGATGACTCAGTTTTGATGAGATGGAAGACAATTTAAAGCTTATTAGTCATGAAAACTCCCTCTTTCAGCTCAAGTCTACCTGTCAATGTTTTTGAAAAATGCAGCTTAAATGTTTGTGGATGGCTGTGCGAAGAAGGGAGTGGGCGTGGCAGGGAAAGGCAGGGGAGGAAGAGGGAGACGTGCCTTCAGAAAACTCACAATATAGATGGTTAATGACAAAAGTTTACAGATGAGGCAGCAGACTTCTATCCTCCTGAATCCCCAGGGCTAAATGGAGACATAGTAGATAGTGGTGCAGGTCCCCTGACCTGTCTATTTGAACCATTAACCCCTGTCGTGATTATGGAGGAAAACAAAACCGGAGGCAGCACAGATGGGAGAAGTATCGGAATGGTAGTTAGTTAATAGGCTTGAGCATTTCATGAATAAAATTCTTCTTATTATTGAATTCTTACACCACTGAAACAAACACTTGCAACCCATTTCTCATCTACTACATCTGTAGGAAAAGACCATGTGCTGTCATGAATAATTAAGACACAGCATCTTCTCATAGGATAAGAACATGCAGGCTCATGAATAATTATGACACCGACGCGTCATTGATGTACTGTAGTACATTGCCACGTCACTGCCTGTGACATGTGACACAATGAGATTTTAAACCCAGAACACAAACATAGCGGAAATAAGCTCAAAATTAACAAGTTTTTTCCAACAATTCTAATTAACGGATGCTAAGATTGTCTTTTATGATGTGCAACAAGAACACCTCCTGTTAAAAATAGTTTAGTGTTTCATGACATTTTTAAGTACACATGCAGAGGTTAAATAGCAGAACACGCTTACTGGATGCACATGCTCCTCATTGTTATGGTAATTCTTTACCTAAATCTCACTATTAGAGGTCGACTGATTGATCAATTTTGCTGATTAATTGGCACAAATAACTGATTGCTAGAACTATAAGTCAAACTCTCAGGCAAAAATCCACACCGTTTTTCCCGGTTGCGCGGGCATCCGACAAGTGTCCTCTGTCATAATACAGTACAAGAGTGACCTCTAGAGGTGAAATATAAAAAATAGCACTGATGTCTCTTGGTGTTTGTTTTTGACGCGCAAGACTACACTCTGCATGGAGAGGGTTGTGATGCAAATTGAAAATTTCGATAACGAAAAGGAGTTATTAGGACCATCAACTCATTCGAAAGTCTACAAGGCTTGGACTATAGAGGACTGGAGTAAGGTCATCTTCTCTGATGAGTTCAGTTTTCAGCTTTGCCCAACAAGCCACAGTGTCTTGCACCCACTGTGAAATTTGGTGGAGGATTGGTGATGATCTGGGGTGCTTCAGCAAGGCTGGAATCGGGCAGATTTGTCTTTGTGAAGGACGCAAGAATCAAGCCACGTACAAGGTTGTCCTGGAAGAAAACTTGCTTCCTTCTGGTCTTACTATGTTCACCAACTCTGAGGATTGTGTTTTTCCAGCAGGACAGTAATCCTAGCCACACAGCCAGCTCAGTCATAATGTAGATGGAGGACTACCAGATCAAGACCCTGTCATGGCCAGCCCAATTTCCAGACCTTGAAGCCCATTGAAAACCTCAGGGATGTGATCAAGTGGAAGATGGATGGTCACAAGCCATCAAACAAAGCCGAGCTGCTTGAATTTTTTGCACCCGGAGTGGCATAAAGTCACCAAACATCAATATGAAAGACTAGTGGAGAGCATGCCAAGACGCATGAAAGCTGTGATTGAAAATTAGGGTTATTCCACCAAATACTGATTTCTGAATTCTTCCTAAGTTAAAACATTAGTACATTAGTAAAACATTAGTTGTTTAAATATGAATATGAACTTATTTTCTTTGCATCATTCGAGGTCTGACAACACTGCATCTTTTTGTTATTTTGACCATTTGTCATTTTCTGTAAATAAATGCTCTAAATGAGAATCATTGCAATTGGAATTTTGGGAAAATGTTGTCCGTAGTTTATAGAATATTTTTTTTTTTTTTTTTACCAAAATACATACCTATAAATAGTAAAACCAGAGAAACTGATCATTTTGCAGTGGTCTCTTAATGTTTTCCAGAGCTGTATATATGTATATAAGACTACTTATTTTTCATCTTTAAAAAGATACCAACATCACATAAAGGGAAAGTTTACATGTAATGGACAGCGAAATATTGCGTCATTTTGTTTGGGTGCAAGCTTTTACGAATTGACAAATTTGCAGCTGATCGTTCACACCTGGAGTTAATGGAAGTTACACCGGTTTTTGTCCCCACCACTAAATTGCTGCAGGGTTGTATCTAACAAAAAAGAAGCATCTCCAATACAGCAGAGTTTTTCATCTGTGATAACAGCAGTAAAGTGCACTCTGTATGATTTCAAAAATAACATTATTAGGGCTCACAATGTCTCTTTTCATTTATATGCTGATGATACCCAGTTGTACATTCCTTTGAAAGCTGGTGACTCCATTCAGCCATTGTTGGACTGTCTGGGTGACATTAAAGAATGGTTGACAAATAATTTCCTCCGACTTAATGAAGACAAAACTGAAATAATTGTTTTTGGCCCCCTGAGATTAAGAGATGGTCTCATTAATGAACTCAATAAACACTTTCCTTCAATTTCTTCCCATGTTCGGAATCTTGTCTTCGTTCTGGACTTCGTTCTGGATTATGCTTAACCAAGCAGATAAATTCGGTGGTTAAGACTAGTTTCAACTTCAGATTATTTCAAAACTCTCTTTCTTTGTCTTTCCAGGATTTAGAGAAGGTTATTCATGCTTTTATCACTTCTCGCTTAGATTATTGTAATTCATTATACTTGGGTCTTCCTCAATCATCTGTGGCTCGTCTTCAGATGGTTCAGAATGCAGCTGCAAGGCTGTTGACCAGGGCAAAGAGGTTTGATCATGTCACCCCAATTTTAGCATCGCTTCACTGTCTCCCAGTCTGTTTTAGGATTCAGTTTAAGGTTCTGATGTTTGTTTTTAAAACTCTTAATAATCAAACTCCTTCATATCTTGTGGATCTTCTTAAGCCACAAGATTAAAACATATCTTTTCTACCAGGCTTTTTGATATAATCTTAATTGTTTTAAACTAATTTTTATTGATTTTTTCTATTGTCTTTTGTCTCTTTTACTTTGTTTTAATTCTGTTTCTATTTTATTTTCTGCACTCTGTTCAGCACTTTGGTCAGCGTTGCTATGTGAAATGTGCTATATAAATAAATTTTACTTACTTACTATAACACATTCTTGCACCCAATCACCACTTTGTATTCAAGTACAAAACAAATGGTAACAGACGTCAGATGTAGATTTGGTTTTATTGTGATGATGCATAAGGGGGGATTTCGAACCGTCTCCAAAAGCAAACACTGACCGTAGAATATAGGAGTGTTCGGTGACTTTAAATATGCCACTCTTATAGGATGCCAACTTTGCATGGAAATTTCTGCCCTGCTATGTAGATCTTCCCTGGGCAACTGTAACTGCTATTATTGTAAAATGTAAGGGTGTAGCAGCTCATAGAGGGGGGCCACTGAGTGCTGAAGCAGGTATCGCATAAAAACGTCTATTCTCTGTTGCATCATTCACTACAGAGTTGCCAACTGCCTCTGGAAGTAACATCAACACAAGTAACTGTGGAACTGGAGCTTCATGAATTTGGTTTCCATATAGGCTGAGCAGGTTCATAGAAGCCTAAGATCACAATGAGCAATGCCAAGAGTCCATTTTTGTTTTATTGTGTGGTATAGTGGAATCATTAGCCAGAGTTCCAGGGACCGCAGAAGAATGGTTTCTGAGCTGGTGTTCTGAGGTTTGCTATTCCATGACCGACAGAGACACATTTAACAACCCACTAGCTATCTCAGACACTATGGAATGTAAGGTAACAAGCTAAGCTAGCACAACTAGAAAAACTCTAAGCTAGCAAGTCACAGGCCTAAAGGAATGTGATGCTGAAATTAAGATGTACAGCACAGGATGGAAGCCTGAGCAATGAATTTTAATCACATCCAAGCAAATTAAATAAGTGGCTTTTTGAGATGTCAGAGTTTGATGAAACCCTTTGTGAAGCTGATTAAAATAAATTTGTATATCATGAAATAAATTTTTAGGGACAATGCAACATTTCTTTGAGACTGGTATGTATATATCTTTATGCCCATGCCCATATGTGAGTAAATGTATATTAAAAAGTTGTGATCATTTAAACATATCAGGTGTTGCCCATCTTTTTCTAACTTTTTTTTAATATACATCTTCATGTGTGTAATGTTGCAGCAGAAGGCAGAGAGCCCAGATGAGCTTGCTGAAATGGTTAATATGAATCTTGCACAGTTATGTTCTCTGCTGATGGCTCTGTGGGGCCAGTTCCTGGAAACAGTCTCCCTGAATGACAGTGTTAGGGCACTGATGGCCCAAGAACATCATATCCTTCGGGTAAGTCCACAAAATTTGTAAGGAATATCCTCTTTATTATCAGTGCTGTAATTATGGCTAGCTTGAAACAGTGTGGTTGTGATGATAGAATTTTTTTTTTTACTTGAAAATCTTACTGCAAGTTAGTAGTGAAATACAGATCGAAAAAGCTATTTGTAGATCCACTTGTTCTGCTGTTGGTCCCAGGTATTCAGTGGCAGGATGAATAATGTTCTTGTCTCCACTTTGCTGTAGGTACAGAGATTTTCTGAGGCTTTCTTTTGCCTTGAGCACCCTAGACAGGCTGCACTGGCCTTCCAGGAGTTGCAGTAAGTTACAGGATGCCATTTGCTGTATATTGGGAATGCCATTTGTAGCGATTCACTCACACGGACATTTGTCTGTATCTGAATAGTGCACATAGCCACCAGCAGATGACTGGAGTCATTAAGAACTCATCGTACTTTCTTTCTCTACCACCACTTCCTGTGGAATGTGCTGAACTAGATGGAGACGTCAACTCCCTGCCTGTCATCTTTGAGGATAGATATTTGGAATCTGTTAAAGAGGGTTTGTGTATTATAAGAGTTAGCAAATACAATTCTGGTATAATACAATTATACAGCAGCTTGTATATTATTTTGCCATTTAGAAGGGGTTTTATATACAGTATCTCACAAAAGTGAGTAACACCCCTCACATTTTTGTAAATATTTGATTATATATTTTCATGAGACAACACTGAAGAAATGACACTTTGCTACAATTTAAAGAAGTGAGTGTATAGCTTGTGTAACAGTGTAAATTTGCTGTCCCCTCAAAATAAATCAACACACATCCATTAATGTCTAAAATGCTGGCAGCAAAAGTGAGTACACCCCTAAGTGAAAATGTCCAAATTGGGTCCAAATTGTCAATATTTTGTGTGGCCACTATTATTTTCCAGCACTGCCTTAACCCTCTTGAGCATGGAGTTCACCAGAGCTTCACAGGTTGCCACTGGAGTCCTCTTCCACTCTACCATGACGACATCACGGAGCTAGTGGACAACAAAACCGCTGGCAACAAAAGTGAGTACACCCCTAAGTGAAAATGTCCAAATTGGGCCCAAATTTTTTATTTTGTGTGGCCACCATTATTTTCCAGCACTGTCTTAACCCTCTTGAGTATGGAGTTCACCAGAGCTCCACAGGTTGCCCCTGGAGTCCTCTTCCACTCCTCCATGACGACATCATGGAGCTGGTGGATGTTAGAGACCTTGTGCTCCTCCACCTTCCATTTGAGGATGCCCCACAGACGCTCAATAGGGTTTAGTCCATCACCTTCACCCTCAGCTTCTTTAGCAATGCAGTGGTCGTCTTGGAGGTGTGTTTGGGGTCGTTATCATGCTGAAATACTGCCCTGTGGCCCAGTCTTCGAAGGGAGGGGATCATGTTCTGCTTCAGTATGTCACAGTACATGTTGGCTTTCATGGTTCCCTCGGTGAACTGTAGCTACCCAGTGCCGGCAGCACTCATACAGCCCCAACCATGACACTCTCACCACCATACTTGACACACTTGTCTTCAGCAAACTATTTGGGGCTTTCTTGTGCATCATCTTTAGAAGAGGCTTCCTTCTGGGACGACAGCCATGCACACCAATTTGACGCCACAGTGTGCGGCGTATGGTCTGAGCACCAACAGGCTGAGCACCGACAGTGCTGGAAAATAATGGTGGCCACACAAAATAAAAAAATTTGGGCCCAATTTGGACATTTTCACTTAAAGGTGTACTCACTTTTGTTGCCAGCGGTTTAGACATTAATGGCTGTGTGTTGAACTATTTTGAGGGAACAGCAAATTTACATTGTTATACAAGCTGTAAACTCACTACTTTACCTTGTAGCAAAGTGTCATTTCTTTAGTGTTGTCGCATTAAAAGATATAATCAAATATTTACAAAAATGTGAGGGGTGTACCCACTTTTGTGAGATACTGTATTATGAGATTATACTGTGTATACAGTTCCCACTGAAAGTATTGGAATGGCAAGGCCAAGTCTTTTGTTTTTGCTATTCAGTGAAGTGTTTGTTGCTCTTTATTCAGTATCCTAAAATGCATGAAAACCCAAAAGCAGAAGTTCTGCATCTTGGGTTAAAGTCTGCTGATTGACTTGACCAGTCTTAAACCTTCCACTTTTTTGTTGTCCTGCCAGAGTTTTGGGTCATTATCAAGTTCTTACAATTAGATAAACTGTCAGAAAGAATGTTTCTGTAGTTCTCTGAATTCTTTCTGCTACTACCACCATGTGTAAAATCATCAATAAAGATTACTGAGCCTGTTCCAGAAACAGCCATTATCAGCTTCAAAATGTCTCTAAACATAAGACCCAAGCCATGAAATTACTTCCACTTTTACCTCCACTGACCCATGAGCTTTTATGTTTTGTATTATGAGCAGATCTCAATTTTTCTTTGTGAATTCCAATCTGACCTTCCACCCCTTACTGCTGACGAGTGGTTTGCATATTGTGGTATGGCCTCTATAATTCAGCTTTTGAAGTCTCTTTTGAATGGTGGCTTGTGAAACCTTACCCTATGCACTGTGGAGATTGTTGGTAATGTCAGTGACTGTTGTTTTTGGGTTTTCCTTCACAGCTCTTGCAGTATTTATCAGCAGGCCAACTTGTTTGAAGTCTGGTTGTTAGTACACCAGCGGTTTCTTTATCTATTTATTTTTATTTTCTTTTTCTTCTTCTTTTTCAGGACAAGCCTAATTGTTGTATTGGCTATGTTTCAATTGAATTCAATTAAATTTTATTTGTATAGCGCTTTTTACAACAGACATTGTCTCAAAGCAGCTTTACAGAAATATAAACACGGTATACAGATATTAAATGTGTGAATTTATCCCAACTGAGCAAGCCACTAAGTGGTGACGGTGGCAAGGAAAAACTCCCTAAGATGTTTAAAGGAAGAAACCTTGAGGGGAACCCGACTCAGAAGGGAACCCATCCTCATCTGGGTAAAAACAGACAGTGTGAAATAGTACAGTATGGATGTACATGAAGTCTGTATGGCCTTCGGAGCAGCTGCAGTCTCAGTAGTCTGGAATTGGAGAAAATTTGAAATTTGAGCTCCATCCAGAGGCTGACATGATCTGGATCTCTAGTATCTCCATAAATTCGTGTGTGGCTCGGCAAAAGGAGAGA
The DNA here is from genome assembly GCA_012411365.1 of Ameiurus melas. Lineage (NCBI taxonomy): Eukaryota > Metazoa > Chordata > Actinopteri > Siluriformes > Ictaluridae > Ameiurus > Ameiurus melas. The sequence continues at coordinate 10,880,139 of CM022778.1, read as the reverse complement.
GGGAGAAAAAAGATTATGACGACTGTAGTAAAAGTAGTAAAAATAGAATCTAGTCAGGGTAGGCTTGAGTAAACAAATACGTTTTAAGCCTAAACTTAAACACAGACTGTGTCTGAGTCCCGAACACTAATAGGAAGACTGTTCCATAACAGTGGGGGCTTCACTTTATAAGTGAAGGCTCTTCCACCTGCTGTAGCCTTCACTATTCGGGGTACCATCAAATAGCCTGCATCTTTTGATCTAAGTAGGCGTGACGGATCATATAAAACCAGAAGGTCGCTTAGATATTGTGGCGCGAGACCGTTTAGTGCTTTATAGGTTAATAAAAGTACTTTATAATTAATGCAAGATTTTACTGGGAGCCAATGCAGTGTGAATAAGATCGGGGGGATATGGTCGTATTTTCTAGTTTTAGTTAGGACTTTAGCTGCAGCATTCTGGACTAACTGGAGCTTATTTATATTCCTACTGGAACATCCAACAGTAAGGCATTACAGTAATCTAATCTAGAGGTGATGAATGCATGAACCAGTATTTCCGCATCCTGTATTGATATGTTTCTTATCTTAGAAATATTTTTGAGATGAAAGAACGCTATCCTAGTAGTATTATCTACATGGGCATCAAATAAAAGACTGGAGTCAATAATCACTCCAAGGTCTTTAACTGCTGTACATGATGAAACAGAAAGACCATCCAGAGTAACCATGTGATCAGAATGATTACTTCTAGCTACACGTGGGCCGAATAAAAGTATTTCTGTTTTATCAGAATTAAGTAAAAGGAAGTTGGTTAACATCCATCGTCTAATGTCCTTTACATAATCCTCGACTTTACTTAGCTTCTGTCTGTCCTGAAACATAAAGCTGTGTGTCATCAGCATAACAGTGGAAGATAATTCCATACTTACGAAAAATTTGTCCCAGGGATAGCATATATAAAGTAAAAAGCAGTGGGCCTAAAACAGAACCTTGTGGAACTCCAAAAGTAACCTCAGTACGCATGGAGATATCACCATTTACATCAACGAATGGATAACGATCGGTCAGATAAGACCTGAGCCAGGAGAGGACTGTTCCCTTAATGCCAACAACATTTTCTAATCTATTAAGGAGAATAGTGTGATCTGTATTATCGAAAGCTGCACTAAGGTCGGGTGACACAAGCAGCGAGACACAACCCTGATCAGAGGTCAGTAGAAGGTCATTTACTACTTTAACTAACTCTGTCTCTGTGCTATGATGAGGTCTAAATCCTGACTGATACATTTCATGAATGTTGTTCCTATCCAAGTATGAGCATAACTGCTTTGTACAACCTTTTCTAGAATCTTAGAGATGAATGGGAGATTTGATATTGGTCTATAGCTGGACAATTGGGACGGGTCAAGGTCAGGTTTTTTAATCAATGGTTTAATAACTGATAATTTAAGTGATTTAGGGACATAGCCAGTGGTTAGTAAAGAATTGATTATATTTAAAAGTGGTTCAATTACTCCTGGACAAATCTGTTTAAACAAACATGTAGGTACGGGATCTAGTATGGAAGTTGATGAATTGGCTGAAGAGATTAATGTGGCTAGTTCGGTCTCTCTAAGCGGAGTAAAACACTCTAAACATTAATCTGATATTGCTACATTGTCATGGGTTTGTTACAGTTCTGTCCGGTTTTAATTTAATGGCCTGTATTTCATGTCTAATATTTTCAACCTTATTAATGAAAAATTCCATGAAATCTTCACTGCTATGTAATGATTGAGTGTTTCTCTCTGTAGTGGTTTTATTCCTAGTTAATTTTGCTACCGTGTTGAAAAGGAATCTAGAATTGTTTTTGTTATCTCCTATTAAGGTGGAGAAATAGATTTTTCTAGCTTCACTAAGAGATTTTCTGTATTTCAGTAGACTCTCCCTCCAGGCTGTTTGAAATATCACCAGTTTGGTTTGACACCATTTACGTTCTAATTGTCGAGCTGTCTGTTCACGTTTGATCATTATACCAGGGTGCTGATTTTTTCTCTCTGATTATTTTTCTTTTGAGTGGAGCCACTCTATCTAACGTGAATTTAAGATCGACACAACCGCTATTCTTAGAGCAGTGGTGTCAAACTCATTTTAGTTCAGGGGCCACATAGAGCCTAATTAGATGTCAAGTGGGCCGGGCCAGTAAAATCATAGCATAATCACCTGTAAATAACAAGAAGTCCATGTTTTACCTTTGTTTTCATGCAAAGACATTTATATTTAATGAAATATCCTTTTATAAAATATATCATGAACAACCTCAGATTTCTTAAGACAAACGTGCAATTTGTTTCTGATTATCATTTACATATGTGCATTACAACTGCTCACAGTGTTTGTACAAATGCAAAAAAACAGGTATTTGGAACTGAAAAATATAGTATTTCACTTTCAAATTTATGTCATTGCATGAACAATAGCATTCCACCAAACCAAACTCTTTTGTACTGAAGCTGTTGACTAACATTAAATTGCACTTTTTTTTATATACTATTACCCATTCATCTCTGTGAATAAATAGGAAGTGGTCCATTTTTCATAGAAAACTCTACTGTGTATCCACTTTTCTGTTTTTTGGCAGACATTTTGGCTAATGAGGGTGTGGGGACGAGTAGAAAATAGAGTAGACTACTCCGCGATAACAAACAGCAGACGTCGCATTGCTGCCATCTGCTGTTCAGTCCCAGAGATGTGCCGCGTCTTCTACCCCCTAGCGGATAATTTAGGAATAGCATTTTATTAAAAATGACAAGTTTGTGTCTTTTGCGCATTTTCTTTTTCACTTTTAAAATCCGTCCTGCGCCCCGTATTGAACCCTCTAGTGGGCTGGTTTTGGCCTGCGGGCCGTACGTTTGACACCCATGTCTTAGAGGGTCTTCCATTTTAAAAAAAAAAAAAAAAAATCTCTTTAATTATTTATTTTTTATCAAAACAAACACAATTTTAAAAAAAAAACAAACACTACAAAAAAAAAAAAAAAATAGCCGGGGGGGGGGTTTTTATAAAAAAAATAAAAGAATTTTTTTTTTTGGAGGGCCGTTTTCAAAAAATAAAAAAACTTTTTCAACACAAACATAGTTTACACTGGTATAAAGAATTTCAAAAGAATTAAATTTATGATGAGGTTTTTGTGTGACAACTAGATTTTTACTATGGATGAGACCAACACCTCCTCCTCTACCAGTTGAACGAGGCTGATCCAAGTTTCTGTTAAACACATTAATTTAAATTCCTGAGCAGTAATGATGTCGTTAACAATAAGAGCTTTAGATGCAAGAGATCTAATGTTTGATAGTCCTAGCTTCAGATCAAAAGTGCTAGCTGTGCATTCAATATGATTTAATTTTATGTTAATTAGGTTTCGAAGACAGACTTTCTGAGATTTTCTATATATTTGTATAGCTCGGGGAACAGACACAGTCTCTATAGTATGTATTACAGGTGTTGGCTTATTAATTGAGCAATGATTATACTGAATGTTGTTATTGTCAGAAGATGTACTTACGGTAGGCAGTCACTTGGAGTGTAGCGCCTTGAAGATGTTGTTAGCAGTTGTTGACAGCTGTTCCGCTCCGAGGGTGCTGGGGTGCAGGCCATCAGGACGAAACAACCTAGATGCTCCCAGAACAGATTCCAGTTATTAACAAACACCAGATTCTGCTTATTACACCAAGAGACTAACCAATCATTGAAAGCGAGAAGTCTACTGAACTTTTCTGCTCCACGTCTGAATGTGGGAAGAGGTCCAGAGACGATGATCTTCACGGTGGGTGATCTGCCTCCTACCGTCTCGATCAGGCTGGAGAAGTCCCTCTTCAGAACCTCCGACTGCCGCAGCCTGGTGTCGTTTGTCCCCGCGTGCAGCTCAACCGCTCCAATGCGCTCATCGTTCTTCAGGATACCGGATACCTGCGCAGCCACATCAAGGACACGAGCACCAGAAAAACAGTGTGTGTGCACCTTACCTTTAGATGAGGCTACACGGACGTTCCGCACAATGGAGTCCCCGACGATCACAGCGTTAGGTCTGGTCTGACGGAGAGGGGCGAAGTGGTTCCTGGTTGGAATCTCGAACACCGGAGGTGAAGAGGCCCTCACCTGGGGTCCAGCCCGCGCCCTCCGCCGCTGGTTCACCCAAGGCCCGAGGTGTGTTGGCGCCGGCGTGAAGGAGACCATGCCTGGGAAAGTCCTAGGTGCACAGTCCCTGCACAGAGAAACACACGGCGTAGAGCGGCTAAGAGTGGAAATACCACGCTGTGTGCTTACCTTGGATGTGTAGGCAGAGGCACGCAATGTTTCCAGCGCAGTTCGTCGCTCCTGCAGCTGCTCCTGCTGGTCGAGTAGGCCGCGGATCTGCTTCTCCACATCCTCCAGTTCCAGCAGCACCATGTGAAACTCGAGCGAGTCCTCATCTGCACTCAAAAGCGATGAGACGGTAGACATATTTGTACTTTAAACAAAAAACAGCGGTAAATGCGAAATATGAAAACGTAAACAAGGCTAGCGGTAGGTGATGCTAGCGGGATACGGGTTACGGGCTACAAGCTAATCGCAGGCTAGTTGCGGCTGTTTGTACAAACCGATCAAATTTAGCGACAGTGCAATGTTACGATTTCAATGCTTGTGCAATGACTGATTGATTTTCCCTCTTTTTTCAGCTTCAGAATGGTTTGCATTTATCCTTTAGACAGCTCTTTGGTCTTCATTTTGGTTTATTGTTTTTAATAACACATACGAGTAAAATAAAATTATTTACATGTTACGCCCAGGCTCATACCAAGAATAGACATTCAGCTCTTTTAATTGTTTAACCAATCAGGGCACACCTGGGCAACCAGAAACACCGGTTAGTCATGTTCAAGTATTTTTGATCACTTACAAAATGAGTGGGTTTGGGTTCTAATTTTAACATATCTAGATGTAGATTTCAGGAAATTAAGGCTGAAATTCTCATGTCATCTTACACTCATCTTTTATTTTTTTTTTAGCAAAAACAAAACAATTGACCTTGCCGTTACAACTTCAGTAAATTGCAATGTAGCCTCTGATATGAAGAATCTGAAATAGTTGAAGTAATAGCTGATATGAAATTGAAATGGTTCAATTTATTTTTGTCTTTTTTCCCCTAAAGATAATGATGGTCCATGGCTTGGTCTACCCAACCTAAGGAGTGGCTCTGGGCCTACTAAACCAGATAAACCAGTTTTAAAAGAGCTCCATGTCGGCAGAGTAGGTGCTCTCAGTGCTTACCCAGAACTTCATCAAGTTGCTTTAGTCACTAACTGTCACAAGGAGAATGAGCCTCCTATGAAATCCAAGGTGAAGTCCGTCAAACTGAGGAAGAACACTAAGCCTGAGAGCTCTAAAAAGCTGATAAGACAGTCCTCAAAGGACTCTGTGATTCTGACAGGCTACAAGAACCTGAAGGTCCTTCATGATGAACTAGATGGCAAGTCCAAAGGAGACTTTCAGTGCAGTCAGAAAGAGAAACAAGAATATTTGTCTGGAGATCCCAGCAGAAGATTAAACTCCATGTCCAAATACTTGAAGCATAATGACACAAGATATTTCCCTATAGAACATCTTATGAATAACAGTCAGGCTATCACTAGCATTCAAAATGACAGTTTCACAGATCTAAGTTCACAAGCACAGGCAGGTACTGTAACTGGAGCCACAGAGGGCAAATCACCAGAGGGAGACAATATTATGGTCATACCTGCTGGCCTGCAACATATTGAGTTCAAACATAGTGATAAGAACCCCTACCAGGGAGACAAAGTCACTGTCTTATTTTCAAGCCCAAGTGATCCAACACATACAAGGGGAGGCATCCCAGAGATTACACAAAAAGATTGCTGTGAGTCCAAGCCTCAACATGGAGAGAATGATGGTAACAGAGAGATCATGGATACGGGGTCAGATTGCACTACCACACGGAGGAGTTACTGTTTACCAAGTGTAGCATCAAGACTCTCAGATTCAGGCATTGAGAGTGAGCCTAGTTCTGCCACATTGCTAGTACCAGATCCTCAAACTGTTTCCAATTTTACTGATATGAATGTAGACTGGGTCTCACTACATGTTAAGCAGACCACTACTAAGTGTCAGAGTGTTGCCTATAAGCCATCTCATCTCAGTATTACTTCAAAAGGGTCCAATGGACCAGAGGGGCCAAACCCTGAGAGTACTAGTGGTGTGAGTGGCGTTCAATCTTCTCTCACCTCCATAAACTCACTTCCATTAGATGATGAGATGGAGGCTGAGGTTCCATGCCGATTATCCAGTGTTGTTGTGCAGGAGCAGGCCTTGGTTTTCTCTGATAGATCTGATATCACTATCCCTTTCCATGCCACCAGTCCAACTAGGTTCTTAGCTCACCAAGAAGCCTCCACCTGCCATGTTGATGATCCAGTGTTTAACAAGGATGAAGCCTCTGTTCTTCTGTCACTCTGTAAAGCGTTTGCTTCTCACAAGATATCTGATTCTGCCAAGCTTGGAACCTCTGTGGGGCAAGATATAGGGCTGGGGGTTGGCATTGATATGAATATTGCAGCACACTCTAGTACATCAGCCACCAGTAGTACAGACTTGGTAAAGAAAGGCTTAGTAGAGAATTATTTTGGTTCATACTCAAGCACTGATATTTCTGAGATAAGCCCAGAGGAAACACCGGCAATTATGCAGGGCATTCAGACGGGTGTCCATTCCACTGAAGAAGAAGAAGAAGAAGAAGAAGTAGAAGATGAGCTAAACCATGAGATGATAGAAAATGGCTACTATGAGGAGACAGATGAGCCAGTCTATGTCATTGGTCTGCCTGAATTGAAGGGAAGAAGTGAAGAGGTGAATGGTTGTGGCACCTTAGAAAGTAGGAGCCCTTTTTATGTGCATAGGAATTTGAGTATGCATTACCCCTGGATCTACCTGCAAACTCAACCCCCCAAACCACTGCGGACCAGTACAATTTTGCACTGGTATGAAAGTTCCCCTCCTGCCCAGATGAAAGTGTAAGTTTTCTAATTTTTATATTGCATTGTGTTGGCTTTTCCTTTACATGTTAAATACATTCATGCAATTAAATTTTTTTTAAATGCGTGTTATGTGTTTTTAGATCAATTATGGTTATTTCCTTCATGGTGTCCAAATATGCATAAAGAATAAGTGGTTGATTTCTAGCACTTTTGATTTTATCTGCATTTAATGCTTAAAAATCACAAGTATTTTGGTCATATCAATTCCTTTATTGTTGCTGTGGGGAAATTGTGTGTTTTGTAGATTTGCCCAGGCAAGAGAGGAGCTGAAGAAGCTTAAACTGCCAGGATTCCTGTACAGTGAAGTGGCTGAGTTGGCTTCAACTGTGCCATATTTTAGCCTGGAGGAGGATGAGAGCTGTGATGAGGGTGTTCACCTCATTGTGTGTGTCCATGGCCTGGATGGTGAGGCCAGACTCATAAATGCATACATGAATGCTACAGTCAGGGGCAGACTTAGTGTGATGGGGGTGCCTGAATTTGAACTATTGTTGTGGCCCTATATCTACACCATGATGCAAATCTACAATTGCTCCAGCCAGAAAAATCAAGACAACACAAAACAGTAGCTACTACAACAAAATCAAGTACTGTAGTTACTGAGCAGTGAGACAAAGAGAGGCAATGTCAACCTTAATGGATAGTAACTCAAGCACAGCAACTGAATCACAAAATAGAAACTGAGAGAGGCATGTGGTAAAGCTCAAGTTGTAATTAATAGGTATCACAAGATAAGATTACAAAGGTGAGCGAATTATTTATCAGAAATGTGTGTTCATTAGAAATAAAATTATGGTACAAATTGTTTTTGTGCAACATTGTCAACCTTGCTGAAAATATCACAATGACATTGGATTATCAAACGATTTATGATTACTTGGTACCCACTAATTGTATCTGATTACCATTTTTCTGTTTCACTCCCACTGTCCATGGTGCTGCATGAAGGTGCTGTAACTTTATTCCTTTTTGTTTGGATTTTTCTTATCAGGGGTCCAAGTGCTGAAACACTGCTGCGATAGTTTTTCTTAGGATGTTTTTCTTCCTCTTTTTTAATTTTCTCACATAAAACTAATTGTGCATTAAAGTGTGTACATTAAAATTTCTTCCTCTTATTCCTTGGCTTCAGCCAAATTCATGCCCATTAATTTCTGTGATGGATTTTTTTTTTGCTAATTTGCATTACTAAAAATGGCAACCTAATCAAAGGATTTTTGGCCGGTCTTCACAAAATTGGTGTTAAACTACTCAGCAGAGTGTGGTCCTCAATAATTATCAAAAATATGTTGAGATTTTTCCACAATATATCCACTACATACCAATTGATTCTTGGGGGTGGAGCCTATTTTACTTATGAATTCATACAAAACATAAGTCATATACAGGACAGAATTCTGAAGCCATATGTAAAGCTTGGGGTGTGGCCATACAAGAGGGGCAGAGCAAGGCCAGTCAAGCTCAAGTTTGGTAAACTGCATCTTTAAACTAAACTGTAAGTGGATCTTTGATGATCTGATTAGTTAAAAAAAAACAAAAAAAAAACGTGGGCGCCGTGTTACCTGTACATATACATCAGTTTTTGTACGGCTTACTTCTGTGGTAATTAAATTCGGCTTTGCAAACTGTGCCGATTACTTTTGTTTTCTCCAAAGATCCATGGGCAGCTTTTAAAAATTAAAACTTCCGTTGGGCTTGACATAAAGCATTGTCATGTGGTTGTCCTGTAGACAAGTAAATTTGTCATTCACTTGTCTAAATAAATAGGTTATTTGAAAAAAGGGCATTAATTTTAATTTTGGTGTAAATATAATTATTTAGAAGCAATATACTCTCATTAGTGTTCTATCAGCTCATAACACCTTATTTGAGCCAAACAGTGGTGATGTAGCTGGCAACAGCACTGTTGTGGTCCTGGAAAGAAGCAAGCGCATTAACTTAATTTTTCAAATCATTTTTGCCTTCATGTTGTGCTGGTGGCGTTTGCTTTTGTCATGGGACAGAAGTGTATCATGCCTGAAGGCACTTGTCCCCTTGACTAATGAACATGAGCTGAAATAGAGCAATACTTCACTTTCTTAAAATTACAATATAAAATATTAGCTACAATTTCTAGTTGTACAACTATAACGGGAATTGAGCCCCCAACCCTGGAGGTGCGAGGCAAGCGTGCTGACCATTAAGCCACCATGCCAACCATGGTTCTTGTTTCTTGGTTTTTTATATATATATATATAATATAATATATATATAACAGTTGATGTTTTTTGTTTTTGTTTTTTTTGTTTTTGTTTTCTTCCTCCACTCAAACAACAGGTAACAGTGCAGATTTAAGGTTGGTGAAGACCTACTTAGAGCTGGGCTTGCCTGGAGCTCGTATAGACTTCTTAATGTCAGAGCGCAACCAGGTAACTAACCATTCATCACCAATGTTAATTGTTGTTGTTTTTTTTTACTGTGCAAAAAATTTTGATCTTCTAAGTATGCAAAGTATAATGTCTTGTTATTTTTGTTTTTACGATCTCAGAATGACACTTTTGCTGACTTTGATTCTATGACTGATCGACTTTTGGATGAAATTGTACAATATATACAAATCTACAATCTCACAGTTGCTAAAATAAGGTAAAAAAAAAAGGTGAAACTTCAGAATTCATGTACATAAGGGTTTTTTTGTTTTTTTTACTGTATTAGTATCAGTTATAAATATGTGCTACTATTCAGTGTTACATGTAGTGTTAGTGCATTTAAATATTTTTTGCCCCTAGTTTGTAGTAGCAGCCATAACTTGACACACATTTGTTGTTCACAATATATAATCCATTTTCCTAGGTGTGTAGATGGGCCATTTTATGTTGAGTCTACTGAACTGTCTAATAAACCATTTCTACATGTTTATATTAATTCCTATATTATTCATGGCTATTCATGCTGTGTAAATGTTTCAAAACCAGATTAACTATGATTATCTGTCATATTAACTATGATTATTTTCCAGCTTTGTGGGTCATTCTCTGGGAAATTTGATAGTGCGCTCCGTGTTAACAAGGCCCAGGTTTAAGAGCTATCTTAACAGACTTCATACCTTCCTTTCACTGTCTGGACCACATCTTGGCACCCTCTACAACAGCTCAGCCCTCGTCAATACTGGTACAACTAAATCTAACCATCAGTCCATCAGTGCACTGAACGCAGCAGAAAACAGAAAAAGACATTTTATCAATTAGGTTTATAATAGAATATTATGAAATGATCAGTAGCCTTTGCAGGCTAACGCTTGTGCTTAACTTGATGAATGAAAATTCTTTCCACTTTTAGGACTGTGGTTCATGCAAAAATGGAAGAAATCTGGCTCACTATTACAGCTGACTTGCCGTGATCACTCAGACCCTCGGCAGACATTTCTCTACAAGCTAAGCAAGAAAGCTGGTTAGTATTACTCCTTGGTCCTTGAGGCATGCCAAGTTTATGCTGGTGTTTTTTGTTTTGTTTTTCTTACTTACTGGACTTTTTGTACTCTCTGTGGTACAGGTCTTCAGTTTTTTAGAAATGTGGTGCTGGTAGGCTCACTACAGGACCGTTATGTGCCCTATCACTCTGCTCGCATTGAGATGTGCAAAACAGCCTTAAAAGACAAGCAGATGGGTGAGGCCAGCATTTCTTTACTTGTTCTTTAGTAATTTGTTTTATTAGTGTCTGATATTAAAAGTTGCTATACAGTAGTGCTTTAAAGTTTGTGAAACCTTTGGAATGTTCTATATTTCTTGAATTTCCCCTTGGGGATCAATAAAGTATCTATCTATCTCTCTATCTCTATAAACATGACCCAACATCAGATTTTCACAGGAGTAGTAAAAGTAGATAAAGAAAACCCAATTTAACAAATGAGACAAAAAAAATATACTTGGTCATTTATTTATTGAGGAACATGTTCCAGTATAACATAAATGTGAATGGCAAAGTATGTGAACCATTGCTTTCAGTATCTGCTTTGACCTCCCCTTGTGCAGAATAATTGCAACTAAACATCGGCTTGGAGGAATTCCTCAAATTCTTCAGTACAGACCAGCTCCAACTCTGGGATTTTGGTGGGTTTCCTCACATGAATGCTTGCTTCTGGTCTTTCCACAACATTTCTTCTGGATTAAGGACAGGACTTTGACTTGACCAATCCAAAACATTAACTTTATTCTTCTTTAACAATTTTTTGGTAGAACGGCTTGTGTGCTTAGTGTCATTATCTTGCTGCATGACCCACTTTCTATTGAGATTCAGATCATGGACAGATGTCCTGAAATTTTCCTTTATAATTTGCTGGTATAATTTAGAAGTCATTCGTCCAGCAATGATGGAAAGTTATCCTGGCCCACCATTTTTCAGAGATCGGATAAGGTTATTGTGCTGGAATGCAGTGTTTTTCTTTCTCCAAGCATAACCATCCCCATTTAAACCAAAAATTATATTTTGGTCTCATTTATTCACAAAACATTTTTTCCAATAACCTTCTGGCTTGTCCACATGATCTTTAGCAAACTGCAGAGGGGCAGCACTTTCTTTTTGGAGAGCAGTGGCTTTCTCCTTGCAATGCTGCCTTGCAGACCATTGTTGTTCAGGGTTCTCCTAATGTTGGACTCATGAACATTAACATTAGCCAATGTGAGAGGGGCCTTTAGTTGCTTATAAGTTATTCTGACCCCTCTCATGGACTATCGTACATGTCATGCTCTTGGAGTGATCTTTGTAGGTCGACCACTCCTGGGGTCTTAAATGGTCTTGAAGTGATCTTTGTAGGTTGACCACTCCTGAGGGGGTAATATTGGTATTAAATTTCTTCACTGTCTGACTGTGGAGTCTAAACTCTTTGGAGATGGTTTTGTAACCCTTTCCAGCCTGATGAGCATCAACAACTCTCTTTCTGAGGTCCTCAGAAATATTTGTTTATGCTATGATATACACCTACAAACAAGATCGGACTTTGATAGATTTCTGCTCTTTATTATTTATTTATAAATAAAATAGGGCCTCACTCACACCTGTCCAATTGTTGAAAACACCTGGCTGTCACCTTAAAATGGAACTGTTAATCCTAGAGTGTCTGTGATAATCCTAATCCAATCTGTGATTGGCAAAAGTAATATTGGACCAATAAATAAATAAATGATCCTCAATAAAATCTCCTCAATAAATAAATGACAAAATATAGTATTTTTGTCTCATTTGTATAATTGGGTTCTCTTTATCTTCTTTTAGAACATGTGTAAAAATCTGATGACATTTTAGGTCATATTTATGCAGATATATAAAACTCTAAATGGTTCACAAACTTTCAAGCACCACTGTACATTAATGAATTTTAATCCCCAGGGCCAGTGTATGCTGAGATGATTGAGAACTTGCTAGTACCTGTGCTTCAGAACAAAGACTGTAACCTGGTCCGATACAATGTCGTGCATGCGCTGCCCAACACAGCCAACTCTTTAATAGGCCGGGCAGCCCACATTGCCGTTCTGGATTCTGAAATATTCCTGGAGAAGTTCTTCCTGGTAGCTGGACTAAAGTTCTTTCAGTAGCTAGTTATAACAGGAGAAGATGGCACAAATACCTCCCAACGTTGAAATAGACATTTTCAATGACCGGTCAACTCTCAATGGACATATTTTGTTCTTAATATTTTGTTTTTATTCAACTCATTATAAATCTAGTATTCATGATCTGAATCTTTGTAGTGCCATTTTAAAAAATAATTTGTAATATTCTGTTAATCATGAAAATAGTCAATTGTACATGTGTTTCAGTGTTAAGTTAAACATATTTTTATGTCTAATGGGGAAAAAGGTTTTGAATTCGTTTAGTTGGTACTGAACTGGAAATTTAGCTGCTAAAGAATTCAACATATTTGGTATAGCTTACTGAAGGGCCACTTTTGTTGCCAATGTTCATGTTCAACAGAACTTCAACTTATCAGGCATATATGCTAGCCAAACTGTTAGATATTTTGTAAATCATTAGTCATTTAAGCACATGCATTTTGTCGAACCACCCTTATACTTTGGTTTGCTTTTATATGATGTCTTGTTCAGCCTTTGCAATGTCATGCACAACCTGGTGTTGGATAAAAGAATGTAGCATGTTAACATTTTACATGCACTGTCCATTTTTAAAAGTTATTTTAATTTGTTTCAGTTCAAGAAATTCTAGTTCAGTTTTTTTGTTTGTTTGTTTTCAAGTTGTTACTGGGTGCTAATTTATGTGTATAAGCAAGGAATGTAAATGAAATGTCAATTTTATTACTCACCAAAATGTTTTTTTTTCTATAATGGACCTAAACATCATTAAATAAATCAAATTTAAGAAATTCTATCTTTACCTTTAATAACCATTTATAACCGTTGGAAGGTGCCTCGAATAAAAATGCTGCCTTCCTTTGTTCTTCAGAAATATTTTTTAATAATAATGTATTTTTTCTGTCCATCACAATGCATTAAGTTACATGAATTTCACTGTATAACCAGGTAACTGACCTTTCGTCAGGTACAATGTTTATATACTCAGCAAAAAAATAAACATCTTTTTTCCAGGAGACTGTATTTAAAAGATAATTTTGTAAAATCCAAATAAGCATTACAGATCTTTTATTAGAAAGGATTTAAACAATGTTTTTCATGCTTGTTCAATGAATCATAAACAATTATTGCACATGCACCTGTGGAACAGTCCTTAAGACACTAACAGTTTACAGGCAGTAGGCAATTATGGTAACAGTTACAATAACTTAAGACACTGAAGATACCTTTCTACTGACTCTGGAAAAACACCAGAAGAAAGATGCCTTGGGTGCCTGCTCACCTGCGTGAACATGCCTGCTGCTGGGAGGCATGGGGACTGCAGATGTGGCCAGAGTGATAAACTGAAATGTAAGTTGCCTAAGACAGTGCTACAGGGAGAGAGGAAGGACAGTTGATTGTCCTTGCAATGGAAATTTACATATCATGTGTGTATCCCCCAGATGTGATCGAGAACTTGCAAATGCCTTAGTGAAAGAGTTGGGTAACATCTCATAGCAAGAACTCACAAATCTTGTGCAGTCCATGAGGATGAGATGCACTGTAGTGTTTAAAGCCACACCAGATATTGCCTGTTACTTTTGATATTAACCCCCCAGCCCCTATATTCATAGACTCATTATTCCATTTTTGTTTGTCAAATGTCAATTTTATTTATTTTTTTTACATTGGCGAGAGATGTTGGAAAATTGTTTTCGCTTCAGTAAAAAAAGTGAAATCTGTATTGTGTGTTTTTGTGTTGCATGAGATTCAGTTTATATATATATACACACTGCTCAAAAAAATAAAGGGAACACTAAACACATCCTAGATCTGAATGAATTAAATAATCTCATTAAATACTCCTTTCTTTACATAGTTGAATGTGATGAGAACAAAATCACACAAAACTTATCAATGGAAATCAAATTTATCAACCCATGGAGGTCTGGATTTGGAGTCACACTCAAAATCAAAGTGGAAAACCACACTACAGGCCGATCCAACTTTGATGTAATGTCCTTAAAACAAGTCAAAATGAGGCTCAGTAGTGTGTGTGGCCTCCACGTGCCTGTATGACCTCCCTACAATGCCTGGCATGCTCCTGATGAGGTGGCGGATGGTCTCCAGAGGGATCTCCTCCCAGACCTGGACTAAAGCATCCGTCAACTCCTGGACAGTCTGTGGTGCAACGTGGAGTTGGTGGATAGAGCGAGACATGATGTCCCAGATGTGCTCAATTGGATTCATGTCTGGGGAACGGGAGGGCCAGTCCATAGCATCAATGCCTTCCTCTTGCAGGAACTGCTGACACACTCCAGCCACATGAGGTCTAGCATTGTCTTGCATTAGGAGGAACCCAGGGTCAACCGCACTAACATATGGTCTCATAAGGGGTCTGAAGATCTCGGTACCTAATGGTAGTCAGTCTACCTCTGGCGAGCACATGGAGGGCTGTGCGGACCCCCAAAGAAATGCCACCCCACACCAATTACTGACCCACTGCCAAACCGGTCATGCTGGTGGATGTTGCAGTCAGCCGAACGTTCTCCACGGCATCTCCAGACTCTGTCATGTCTGTCACATGTGCTCAGTGTGAACCTACTTTCATCTGTGAAGAGCACAGGGCGCCAGTGGTGAATTTGCCAATCTTGGTGTTCTCTGGCAAATGCCAAACGTCCTGCACGTCCA
Source organism: Ameiurus melas (assembly GCA_012411365.1). NCBI lineage: Eukaryota > Metazoa > Chordata > Actinopteri > Siluriformes > Ictaluridae > Ameiurus > Ameiurus melas. Next base: position 10,864,854 of record CM022778.1, on the reverse strand, counting down.
GCACAACCCCCACCTGTGGACGTCAGGCCCTCATACCACCCTCATGGAGTCTGTTTCTGACCGTTTGAGCAGACACATGCACATTTGTGGCCTGCTGGAGGTCATTTTGCAGGGCTCGACTCCATGCTCTGGACACTACATTGACAGACACAGCAAACCTTCTTGCCACAGCTCGCATTGATGTGCCATCCTGGATGAGCTGCACTACCTGAGCCACTTGTGTTGGTTGTAGACTCCGTCTCATGTTACCACTAGAGTGAAAGCACCGCCAGCATTCAAAAGTGACCAAAACATCAGCCTTGCTAATTGCCTATAATTTCTACCTGTTGTCTATTCCATTTGCACAACAGCATGTGAAATTGATTGTCAATCAGTGTTGCTTCCTAAGTGGACAGTTTGATTTCACAGGAGTGTAATTGACTTGGAGTTACATTGTGTTGTTTAAGTGTTCCCTTTATTTTTTTGAGCAGTATATATATATATATATATATATATATATATATATATATATATAGAGAGAGAGAGAGAGAGAGAGAGAGAGAGAGAGAGAGAGAGCACCAGCTGGTCATATAATTAGAATATCATCAAAAAGTTTATTTTTTTCAGTAATTCCATTCAAAAAGTGAAACTAATATACTGTCATAACACCTGAGAGTGTCACAGACTGATCGACTCCATGCCACGCCACATTGCTGCAGTAATTCAGGCAAAAGGTGCCCCAACTAAGTATTGAGTGTTGTACATGCTCATACTTTTCATGTTCATACTTTTCAGTTGGCCAACATTTCTAAAAATCCTTTTTTGTATTGGTCTTAAGTAATATTCTAATTCTTTGAGATACTGATTTTGGGGTTTTCATTAGTTGTCAGTTATAATCATCAAAATTAAAAGTAATGAACACTTGAAATATATCAGTCTGTGTGTAATGATTGTATACATTATACTAGTTTCACTTTTAGTATAATCTTACAAAAGTGAATACACCCCTCATATTTTTGTAAATATTTGATTATATCTTTTCATGTGACAACACTGAAGAAATTACACTTTGCTATAATGTAAAATATTGAGTGTACAGCTTGTGTAACAGTGTAAATTTATACAAAATTCTTACTTGTCTCCAAAACGAAGTTTCAGAGCTTATCACACACACATGCATGCTCTTACACAAAAATTAGAAACACTCACATTTGTTATTACACATTCATACACCGGGCATGCTTCTCTTGACGGGTCCTTTCCCTGAGTTTCATTACCCGGACCTGGGCCCAGGATTTACACCCCTCTCTATCCAGCCCTGGAATCTTTCACCAGTGGTATTAGGGGTCCCCCACCAATGCAGCCGTCACCTCAAGTGGCCGGTATATAGGGATTGAGGCCTCACTTCCACCTGCCACTAAAGCCACCCTGAGTCTTTCATCAGCGGTATTGCAGGACTTTCACTCACTCAACATGTAGTGGGATCAGCGCAGGGGGAGAAAAGGTAGCATAAACACAGAAAGGAGGGGGGGTAGAAGAAAAAAAAAAAAAAAACAATTATTTTTTTTTTTTTAAATCCGTAGTGGGGGAGTGTGTGTGTGTGTTTTTTTTTTTTTGTGTGTGTGTGTGTGGTGTGGAAAGAAAAAAAAACAGCGGGGGGGGGGGAGGGAAGGGCTCTCCCCCCTCCCCTAATGCAATTCCCAAAAAAAAGAAGAAAAAAGAGGTTTCTTTTTCCCTTTTCCTCCCTCTCCCCCCCTCCCTTTTCTCTTCTCTTCTTTTTCCTTCTCGACCGGAGAGAGGAAAAAAAGGAGAGAAAAAGAAAAAAAAAAAAAAAAAAAAAAAAAAAAAAAAAAAAAAAAGAAAGGGCGAACGGTTAGGTGTTTCCTTCATTGTTTTTTTTTTTTTTCATTTTTATTTTATATTAACTTTATTTATTTCTATTTTTTTTTTCTTGTTCGTTGTCGTTTTTTTTTTTTTTTTTTTCCTTTTTTTTTTTTTTTTTTTTTTATTTTTTTTCCTTTCTCCACTCCCACGCCACCGCCTCGCGGGGTTGCGTGTCCTCCCTGCAGTTACGATTGCCTTTCCTGTCGGCGCGTTCGGTCCGCCCGGCGCGGGCCGCCTCCTGCCGGGGCGGGTTTTTTTGTTTTAGAAAACGTGTATTTTTTTTTTCGCCCCATATTTTACATACACACAATTTCATTAAACAATCTTATACATAACCCTTATACAATTGCAATTGGTTCACACTTCTCTTACCTTTTCACTAAAGGTTCTTTTGGAGATCAACTTAGTCTTTTTTCCTACTCCGGGGCTTCCCACAACAGATGACTAAGACAGAGCTTTGAAATAACGGGCGTCTGCAGTGCCTTTTTCCTGCATGAGAGTGAAGTCCCACGGGAGAGATTACAGACATATGGATCTTAACCCAGTCCCTTCGTGGTTGCCAAATGCTCACATATGCAAAACCAGTTGGAGATAGAAAAATAAGACATCAGCCGAGAGTGAGAAGAAGCAAAGTTCCAGGTTTTATTGGTTCCAGCACACGAGATCCACACCTATAAGAATTCTCAGAAATGATCTGACACCCGGAGCTGAAACTCCCTTATTTAAACAGTTTTATACACCCAAACTAAAAGAGCTTTCCCATAACACCAATATGTTTAGAAAGAGCTTTCCCATTATACCATTATGTTTTAGAAAGGGCTTTCCCATAATACCAATAGGTACGAGACTCAACATTTCGGGGAGGCCTTGGTCTCACGGGGTCCGCTGTTCCCATAGACTTTTATCTCGCAGCCCTCGCTATTCCCATAGACGGTTATCACACAGGTGCAACTTGGCTCAACTACCCTTATAAACGGCCCATCTTGGTCCTCTCTTAAAAATTAAGGCCTTCGTCTGTGTCACTCCTGACTTTTTCTCATGAGAAACGGATCCTCCACACCTTCAAGTACATTATGAGTAAGTTTCTTTCACATTTTTCTATATTTCTGTTTTATAATGCTTTTTCCTTCTTTATTTGCTCTACATTTCTGTTTTATATCTGGTTATACAGCTTGTAAGTATTTTACCCCCTTTTCTGTACTCCATACTTCATAATATTATAACATCCTTATAATCCTCATATTATCTTATAATATCCTAATACTCCATTTATTATCCTTATGAAGGGCTGCTTTCCTCTGTGTGTGTGTGTGTGTGTGTGTGTGTGTGTGTGTGTGTGTGTGTGTGTGTGTGTGTGTGTGTGTGTGTGTGTGTGATGTCGAAATGCCTGACCTTGACTGGGTGAGTGTGCGCGCCTCGGTGTGTGTGTGTGTGTGTGTGTGTTTCTCAGCCTGCATTCCTCAGCTCCTATATTTCTCTGTGAATACTAAATCATAATATTAATCATAATGTGTGAATCCAATATATCAATATCCGCCTAATACCGTTTATTCGCTTCAGTGTGTCCTAGGTGCCTATCACTTTTACTTATCTCCTTTACTGGAGGGACTCGATTTGGATCTGAATATTCGCTATCAGCTTGCGCATCTCACTGCTGACATCACTATGCTACTCGACGTTCTTCAGACCCCCTCTGGAAATGCAGGGCTCCCCCCACCTCTCAGATACAGAATTCTCCCCGCGAATGTGTTTATTGACGCCTCTACACAGACAGACCCTCTGCCTGACCCTCGCTCCAGCTATCAGACCGAGGATGATGTGACCACCTCTAACCCGAGCTCTGACCATTCTCCCCTTTTCTCACCTGTCAGTCCCGAGTACTCTCCTCTGTACACCTCGGCTGGCTATCCCACGTCCCCAGGACGCATCCCATTTTATCACCCATTTTCTCCCTACCGATCCCCTCAGGATTACGATACCACCAGTCCTGTGAACCTCAATAAACTTACACTCTACTCATACTTGGTCTTGTGTACATCGTGTTTATTTCATGTTTTTTTTTTTACACACAACACATGTTTCTGACCTAAACTAATACGAAAGTGATAGTGGTTTTTCTAACAAATTCATATAATTAAATGCGAGGGTGTTTTGGCTTGGTCCGAGCTCTAAAGTCAGGCGGAGAGCCGGACGCAGAAGACAGAGCTAGAGATAGAGCCGCGCTCATCTCTGGCTCCTCTTCCAAATCCATACAAGAACCCCAGGACCTGAGACAGCTGGCTGCCTCGGCAGCGGCCAGCCCAGATCCGCGGGGCTCTGAAACCCAACTCCCTTCAGACGAGAAGAGAGCGAGCCGAGAGCGTAGTTGCCTAATCGTGAAATGTTCACAATACTGACAGTCAGACCCCTCGAGGGCTGCTGTAGCATGTAGCTACGCCCAAACACTTCACGCAGAAAGCGTGTCCGTCTCCTCCCGTGATGAAACGGGAGCAAGGTGTAACACACTTTGTGAATTATCCCTCGCTCATTCTTTCACTCTACTTTCTTTTCTTTTCTTAAAAAAGGGATAGAAAAGTTGAGAGATATTGAGAAATACAGAGTAGAAATTAAGCGTTTCTTTTTCTTTGTCACACAAACCACAGACATGCAGTCTCGCTGAAGATAATAAGGCTGGTGGCGTGGTTCACCCACGCCGTTACATTGACCCATTACATTACAATGTAGCAATATCAGATCAATGTTTAGAGTGTTTTACTCCGCTTAGAGAGACCGAACTAGCTACATTAATCTCTTCAGCCAATTCATCAACTTGCATACTAAATCCTGTACCTACATGTTTGTTTAAACAGATTTGTCCAGGAGTAATTGAACCACTTTTAAATATAATCAATTCTTCCCTAAGCACTGGCTATGTACCTAAATCACTTAAATTATTAAACCCTTGATTAAAAAACCTGACCTTGACCCGTCTCACTTGTCCAGCTATAAACCATTATCAAATCTCCCCTTCATCTCTAAGATTTTAGAAAAGGTTGTAGCAAAACAGTTATGCTCGTACTTAGATAGGAACAACATTCATGAAATGTATCCGTCAGGATTTAGACCTCATCATAGCACAGAGACCTCGTTAGTTAAAGTAATAAATGACCTTCTCTGATCAGGGTTGTGTCTCGCTGCTTGTGTTACTCAACCTTAGTGCAGCTGTTGATACTATAGATCACACTATTCTCCTTACATTTACATTACATTTACATTTATTCATTTAGCAGACGCTTTTATCCAAAGCGACTTACAAATAAGCAAAGCGATATATCAAGCAGGGAACAATACAAGTAGTGCTACTATACAAGATCCATTAATTGAATACTATACAAGATCCATCCTTGATAGATTAGAAAATGTTGTTGGCATTAAGGGAACAGTCCTCTCTTGGCTCAGGTCTTATCTGACCGATCATTATCAGCTAATAGATGTGAGGTTACTTTTGGAGTTTCACAGGGTTCTGTTTTAGGCCCACTGCTTTTTACTTTATATATGCTACCGCTAGGACAAATTATTCGTAAACATGGAATTAGCTTCCACTGTTATGCTGATGTTACACAGTTGTATGTTTCAGCGATGGAAGCTTAGTAAAGTTGAGGATTGTGTAAAGGAAATTAGACATTGGATGTTAACTAACTTCCTTTTACTTTTTTACTTTTTTATTTTGATAAAACAGAAATTACTTTTATTAGATTACTAGAAGTAATCTTACTAATCACATGGTTACTATGGATGGACTTTCTGTTTCAACATGTACAGCAGTTAAAGACCTCGGAGTGATTATTGACTCCAATCTATCATTTGATGCTCATGTAGATAATATTACTAAGATAGCTTTCTTTTATCACAGAAATATTTCAAGATAAGAAACATATTGTCACTACATGATGCAGAAATACTAGTTCATGCATTCATCACCTCTAGATTAGATTACTGTAATGCCTTACTCTCTGGATGTTCCAGTAAGAACATAAATAAACTGCAGTTACACCAGAATGTAGCTGTTAGAGTCCGAACTAGAAGATAAGACCATATCACACCAATATTATCAATACTGCCTTGGCTCCCAGTAAAATCTCGCATTAACTATAAAATACTTTAATTAACCTATAAAGCACTAAACAGTCTCACGCCACAATATCTAAGCGACCTTTTGGTTTTATATGATCCACCATGCCTACTTAGATCAAAAGATGCAGGCTATTTGACGGTACCTTGAATAGTGAAGGCTCCAGCAGGGGGAAGAGCCTTTGCTTTTAGAGCCCCACAGTTATGTAACAGTCTTCCTATTAGTGTTCAGGACTCAGACGCAGTCTCAGTGTTTAAGTCTAGGCTTAAAACGTATTTGTTTACTCAATCTTACCCTGACTAGATTCTATTTTACTACTTCGCAGACATAATAATCTTTTTTCTCTCTCTCTCCTTTTGCAGAGCCCCACACTAATTTATGGAGACACTGGAGATCCACATCCTTTCTGCCTCTGGATGGAGCTCAAATCTTCTCCAATTCCAAACTGCTGGGACTACGGCTACTCCTAAGGACATAGAGACTTCATATAAATCCATAAGGAACTTTTTCACGATCTGTTGTTACCCAGATGAGGATGGGTTCCCTTCTGAGACGGAATCCTCTCAAGGTTTCTTCTTCTTAAACATACATCGATTGTCAAGTGGCTGGGCTTCTTTACATTCATCCTGTGTGTCCATGCACAATGGTGTTTCTCAGGCACTGAAAACGCTATACAGTGATTCGCAAGCAGCTGGGAGCTTAGGAAAGGGGTTTTTCTAACAAACTCATATAATCATTTGCGTGACATCCTCCAAAATGATATTTATGGCATAATATAATACTAGGACATTTATCTGACCATAAATGATGAAAAATATTATTGTTTACATTAAAATGTATAAGTTCCCAATAAAGTATGGTAAGGTAAAAAAAAAGTGACATTTAAAGTGCAAAAAGTCACTTTTTTTCAAATGTGCAATAACTCAACTTTTTTACATTCATCCTGTGTGTCAATGCACACTGTTGCACTGCAGGCGCTTAAAACGCTATACAGCGATTCTCAAGCGGCTGGGAGCTTAGGTGTCACGATTCCCCCCTTGGACTTCCGTGCATTTATGTACGCCTGCCATTCATAGCGCGAGTACGACTTCCTTGAGCTTTGGGTTCATGTCCGTTTTATGCCATAGCCTTAGCGTTAGCGTTTAGCCAAAGTTATAATCCAGTTTAGCTTAGTTGTAGAGAGAGCTTTGTTTCGGTTTTTGTTTGTTTCATCACCTGTAAAAAAACCTCAAAAAAAAAACCCTCCCCCACCCACCGCCAAAAAAAAAAAAAAAAAAAAAAAAAAAAAAAAAAAAAAAAAAAAAAAAAAAAAAAAAAAAAAAAAAAAAAAAAAAAAAAAAAAAAAAAAAAAAAAAAAAAACAATTTTTTTAAACTTATTTTTTAAAAAATTTTTTTTTTTATAAAAAATGGTTACATCGTGTGTATGTGCACTGTTGCGCTTGATCCTGTTAGAACGCTATACAGCGATTTTCAAGCGCCTGGGAGCTTAGGAAAGTGGTTATTCTAACAAACTCATATAATCATGTGCGTGACATCTTCCAAAATGACATCACAGCCATAATATCATACTAAGACATGTATCTGACCTCAAATGATACGAAATATAATTGTTTACATTAAAATGTACAAGTTCCCAATGAAATGTTGAAATGTGAAAAAAGTGACATTTGAAGTGCAGACAGTCACTTTTTTTCAAAAGTGCTGTAACTAAGCGTGCTTACATTTGTCCAATGTGTCCATGTACACCGGTGTTCTTCAGGCTGTTAAAGCGCTACACAGCGATTCTCAAGCAGATGGGAGGTTAGGAAAGTGTTTTTCTAACAAACTCATATAATCATTTGCGTGACATCCTCCAAAATGATATTACAGGCATAATATAATACTAGGACATGTATCTGACCTCAAATGATACGAAATATAATTGTTTACATTAAAATGTACAAGTTCTCAATGAAGTAGGGTAATGTGAAAACAGTGACATTTGAAGTGCAGACAGTCACTTTTTTTCGAAAGTGCTGTAACTAAGCGTGTTTACATTCCTCCATTGTGTCCATGTACAGTTGTGGTCTTTAGGCTGTGAAAACGCAATACAGCGATTCTCAAGCGGCTGGGAGCTTAGGAAAGTGTTTTTTCTAACAAACATACAATCATCTGCGTGACATTCTCCAAAATGATATCACTGGCATAATATGATACTAGGACATGTATCTGACCTCAAATGATACGAAATATAATTGTTTACATTAAAATGAATAAGTTCTCAAGGATGTATGGTAATGTGAAAAAAGTGACATTTGAAGTGCAGACGGTTACTTTTTTTCAAAAGTGCTCTAACTAATCGTGTTTACAGTCCTCCATTGTGTCCATGTACAGTTGTGCTCTTTAGGCTGTTAAAACGCTATACAGCGATTCTCAAGCGGCTGGGAGCTTAGGAAAGTGTTTTTTCTAAAAAACTCATATAATCATGTGCGTGACATCCTCCAAAATGATATCACTGGCATAATATAATACTAGGACATGTATCTGACCTCAAACGATACGAAATATAATTGTTTACATTAAAATGAACAAGTTCTCAATGAAGTATGGCAATGTGAATAAAGTGACATTTGAAGTGCAGACAGTCACTTGTTTTCAAAAGTGCTCGAACTAAGCGTGTTTACATTCGTCCATTGTGTCCATGTACAATGGTGATCTTCAGGCTGTTAAAACGCTTGGGAGCTTAGGAAAGTGGTTTTTCAAACAAACTCATATAATCATGTGCGTGACATTGTCCAACATGATATCACTGACATAATATAATACTAGGACATGTATCTGACCTCAAATGATACGAAATATAATTGTTTACATTAAAATGTACAAGTTCTCAATGATGTATGGTAATGTGAAAAAAGTGACATTTGAAGTGCAGACGGTCACATTTTTTCAAAAGTGCTCTAACTAAGCGTGTTTGCATTCCTCCATAGTGTCCATGTACAGTGGTGCTCTTCAGGCTGTTAAAACGCTATACAGCGATTCTCAAGCGGCTGGGAGCTAAGGAAAGTGGTTTTTCTAATAAACATATAATCATGTGCGTGACATCCTCCAAAATGATATCACTGGCATAATATAATACTAGGACATGTATCTGACCTAAAACGATACGAAATATAATTGTTTACATTAAAATGTACAAGTTCTCAATGAAGTATGGTAATGTGAAAAAAGTGACATTTGAAGTGCAGACGGTCACTTTTTTTCAAAAGTGCTCTAACTAAGTGTGTTTACATTCCTCGATTGTGTCCATGTACAGTGGTGCTCTTGTTGTGGATAAAATCAACCTTTCTAGCCTAAGTCAAAAAACTTCTAAGACAGAGAGTTTATTAGATGTCAAAAGTAATAAACTTTATTGGAAACCAACAAAGGTGACTGTCTGCAGAGAGTCCATCTTGTAAATACACAAACATGTCTTTATATACCTGCCAAAACAGAAAAAATAATTCCTAGGTGTGGCATTCAACTTTTCTTTTTAGAACTGACCAATCTCTATAGCCTTAATTAATTATTCACGTCTATACCTTATCTTAAATTTGTGGAGCATGCGCAGTGAGTTGATTTTCCTGAAAAGGTTTTATAAGGACAAGTTTTCTTCTTTTTAACAAGGAGAAGGTTTCACCCAGGCTTATCTGTCCTGTCCTTGAACCACACTCCCACCCCGAAGCCCTCTTCATACTTCGATAGGCCCCTGGCTTCAAAGTTTTCTCCAACAAAAGTGAACGCATAATGCCCAATTATTGCTGTGTACAAAGGTGCCAGTTGGTACAGAAGAACTTCTTTGGTGCACAGTAAGACATGGCATTCATCCAATTCAAAACTATTCAGAATATAACTTGACCAACCATTGTTCAATGAGTTTAGATTATTCTTACAACTATGGACTATACATACAGATTATGCTTCTTGACCCGCACAGTTATTTGAATATGCCTTAAGTAACTCTTCCAAATGCAGGCCACACACCGAATACACTTCATTAACATATCCAGAAGTGAGCCGCACATATTGATCACACGTCCTAGCTATTTTCTTATACATATTTTGATATATTTTCTATATATTTCCCTCCTCTGGGGCTTACTAAGCCCCACCTAACTTGAGAGAGTAATCTCACAATCCAGTCCCATCATTTACACTAACTAGTGATCAATATATATGATCACATCAGCCATCTTCCAATGACCAAATCCTGAAACCACTCTCTCTGGAGGTCAGAACCAAACATCTCCTCTCCCATTGACTAGAAATGAGTAAAAGATTCTGCCTCCCTTTCCCTAACCACAAAAATCAAAACAGTGTTCGTAAGCGTGAGCATACATTTTTTCAGCACTTGCCCGTGGTTGTCACGGTTATGTAGAGTACACAGTTGATTAAGCACATATAGCGGATACAAGTATAGACTAATAAACATGCATACAAAACAATTTTCTCACTTTGATTACATTGATAACTCAGACATTGATTACCATGTCCCTTAATCACGTGATTATATTGTAAAAGAAAACGTAAAAATTCAAAAATAGAAAAATAGAAAAGCAAAAAACTCCATCACACCCTTCTCCAGGGGATGTATCCAGGATGATTATCTTCGACCCAGATACTTTACGTATCGTCGAGAGTCTGCCTTTCTGGGGAGAGGTCACCAGTACTTACACCCAGGGCATTGGCTCATCAACTTCTTCGTCCTCACTGGAGGAACTTCAATCTGTTCCTGTTGCAGCCGATTAGAGATCCAGCCTGGCTTTTTTCCTTCAGCAGGTGCATCAGGATCACCAGAGTCACTGTCAGCAGCAGGAGCCCTTCTTTCCTCCTGCTCTGTTGGTACGACCCCTGACAGACCTTCTTCTTTGCCATGGCCTCAGACTGCCATTCAACCTTTCCTTCATTTAGACCTTCTCTCACGATTTGGCTTGTTCTTTCTTCTGCAATGTCAACCACTGGATCATCCCCTTCGATCACCTGATCCTCCCTTCTCCTAGGTCTTAATCTAGGTGCGTACTTTGTACAGCCATTCCCTTCTGGGCCGGAACAATCCTAGGTACACCTGTTCTCCAGGAGTCACTGGACAAAGAACTTCTATCTCCTCTCTCAGTCCCCAGCTTTGTTCCTGTGAATAGATAGCTTCATGCATAGCAGTTAGTTATCTCATATACACTCTTGGTTCCATCGGCATTTACTCCAGCAGCAATTCTTCATAAGGACCTTTCAGATATGACACAGACATGGGTCGACCCGTAAGCATTTCATGCGGTGTTAGTTGCATATTTCTGTTAGTCTGCATGTGATAGGTCATTAGTGCAAGAGGTTGAGCATCAACCGAAACAAGTTGCGTTAAGCTTAGACTTAAAGGTAACACTTACCTTTTCCACTATTCCCTGTGACTGAGGGTGATAAACACATAAACATTTAAATTTATTCATAGTTACTGTAACATTGTTTTTTTTAAACGAATGCCGAGCCATCGTCAGAGCTAATCTGAGATGGTATGCCAACTCTGGAATTACCTCTCTAGTCAAAAATTGAATCACTGTTCCAGCAGTTTAGTCTGCTGATGGCATTGCCTACCTCCACCTGCTAAACCTGTCTATCACCAAGTGCTTAAACGGCCCTTCGGCATTGATATGTGCCCTATCAATACTGATTTCAGTTTCTGAAATTGTTTTGAGCATAAAGTTCACACTCAGAAAAAATGATCCATAATTGCCTGTAAGTACAAAGACCAGTGCTCTAGCTTTTTTATCTATCCCATAACTTCCCCCTCGCACACTGGTTAAAACCATGCGCATCTGAAACTCATACAGTGACAAGTGAAGTATGTACAATCAGAATTCAATTAAACTATTTGCTCGGTATCTTAAAATGGCGTTCCAATGATTTTTCTAAGCCCTCATTGTATTCAAACAACTCCAAACAGATGACACAATCCATGGGCATAAGCAGAGTCTACCCTTACCTTTAACCATAACAACTCTACCCTTAACTAGTTCGCACTCTGTAGTGATAGCTTTCAATTCAGTCAATTTGGCAGAGCAGTGTCCTCATAATTTTTATTAACATAAATGTTTCAGACACAAAATCTTTCAGATGAAACGTCTAGAAAGTTCAAATTTAGGCTCAAGAAAATATGAATTTTGGCTAGGCAATCATGAGTTCTCATTGATTGGCTCCACAGAATTAATTAGGCAATACAACACTACAGTTGGTGTATTAGACACACTAATTGGTTTAATATAAAAAATTTTGTGCGGCACTTAGAATAACTTCATATCCTATTCTTTGTTGAGCTGTCATGTGTTGCATTTGGATATAATCAAAATGGAAGTGACCTGGTGTGATAAATGTAAGATCAATGTGTGAGAGAGCCATTTTCCCAGTGATCTGCACTAAGAGAGCAGCTCCAGCCATGGCATGCAAACATACTGGCAATCCTTGTGCCACCAAATCCAATGTTTAAAGACCTGCAAGTGCCCCCATACTCCTGAGCCGGGACCCCCGTAGCAGTGTACCCTCTCTCAGTCACATATAAGAAAAGTCTTTGTTGTAGTTTGCCAGCCATAATACAGGTGCAGAGCATAAGTCCATTCAATGTCAGGTTTTTTCCTTAGAACACCCAGATCTCAGGATTTTGTCGTGAAGAGAGCAATCAGTGACCCACTGAAGACCATACTTGATAACGTCCAGGAAGCTTAACATTTGTAGTGTGGTATGGGGCGGAGGAGGACCCCAATCATGTCCTGTCGGCCTTGAGAGCGTGCGAGGGAGTCTCTGACCACAGAGGAGTAAACTACAGGGGAGTCCACAGCCCCTGAGGTAGACGCACCCAGGTGTATTAATGATCTTGGAATGTTAAGGGGAGTAACGGTCTTGAGCTCTCACATGCAGGCACACTGGAAAAAGAGCTGAGCACAATTCAACAGTAGAAAAATAATAATTATCATGTGGAATGGAAGAGGTTACAATAGGGACAAAATACATTAATGGAGCTATTGGGATGACTAGTTTATTGATTTAGCAATTTTGGGTAAAATACCATCCTTTTCCATCCTTAAACATCGGTTACTAAATGTGTTGTATTGCAGAACTTATCACAGTAGTTACCACAGCTTACTGTAATAATGCTAGAATAATTTGGCATGTCCCTTCATCGTTTTCTGAGGACAGATGATATTGTTTACCGGACACAGGATGACTATACTTCACTTTAGCTTAATACAGTGTACATGTTACTTGTCGAGCTTCAACCTTATGTAGCCCATAATGTGCCAGGCATGTTAGTGAGCTCAGGATTACTGATGCCACCATCACTGTCCAATTTGGAAACTGGAGACAGACCACTGGGAACACACAACTGCAAAACCCATCATTACATGTTCAATTATGCAATAGATCAAGGCATTTAAAAAAAAAGGTGGATAATTAGCATTTGATTTACTGTAACATGGAAGTGGGGTACACGTGGACACTAAACTGGAACCCCATCAATTCCCCCAGATGGTATATATGATACTGTGATTGTCCCTAGGTCTACGGACGCTTACTCCTCACTCAGTTCACTTACTTCTTCCCTAAATTCCTAAATTGTGTTATATCAGAAATTTGTGAATCAGATTTTGTTGTTCCTTTATTAAAGAGGGAAATCCCACTATATGAGATCATTATAGTCCAATCCCAAAGCTTTGTGTCCTATCAAAATTTTTAGAAAGCCTTATCAGTGAACCACTGACATGTTATCAGATTGCAAAAAATCTTTTCTACTAATTAAAGTTTCATAAAAACATATAGCACAACACAGCTGTTTTGAAAGTCTTAAACAATATTGCATAATATCTTGATAAAGGTAACTACTGCACTTCCCTTTTTATCGATTTATCAAAAGCTTTTGACACAGTGGATCATGGATATTGCCACAGAGCTTAAATAATGTTGGTATATCAAACCATTTAAACATTATTGAAGTAATCTCTAATTCTCTACTCAAAGGAATAACTCCTTTCATAAAGGTGTCTTCTACTCTCATGTTTAGTTAATCTGTCATAGAGTCCTAGTCTGTTGTCTTTAAAAAATACAACCCCAAGTGGCAAAGATTCATTCTTATCCCTTCCGGAATTCATTTCTTAATATCCTTCTGGTGAATGAAAGAAACAAAAAACTTTTAGTCTAGGACTATTTGCAATGTACACTAACCCACCATGTTAATATCCCCTCTGTGCTAACAAGTGATAATCCCAATAATACAGAACTAAAAAGGAGAGTAAATGAGGTAAAGACATCAAACATTATCACCCATGTGTATTGAACGTTTAATTAAGCTTGATCTATCCAAAACCCAAACCATTCCAACCAATTCACACTCACTGCACTGCTGGACTACAGGTCTGATACGGCTGTGAAGGTTGTCAGTACTCTCTAAAAACAAATGTTTAAGCTCAACAAAACATTAACTCAACAGCTTGCAAAACAACAATCATTTTGAGTTATGACAACTTTAAAGTAATTTCAACCAACGAACTACACTGAGTTAGAGAAATGACCTTTTCCTCTACAATCAAATGTATTCTCAAATAAAACTTATTTAATAATCTATATAATAAATTATGTTATAACTGCAAACGGTACAAATGATACAGTCCCCAGAACCAGAATAAACCCTTCAAAGCAGAAGTCTGTGTTACCCTTCTGACTTTAAGGTTCACACACACACACACGCATGCACACACACACACAGTCCGCACGCAGATGGGATCACACACACACACATGCACACTGAGGCCTCCACACACACTTGTCTCTAAAGCTAATTTTCAGAGCTTATCAAACACACGTGTCTCCTTATGTATGGAGCTCATATTCATACACTGATCAATGCAACATTCACACTTGTCTTTGAAACTAGTTTTCAGAGCTCATCAAGCACACGTCTCCATATTTATGGAGCTCATATACACACTTAATTCTAGTAATACCAGAGTGATATCTTCCTAATGTAAGGCTGCCGGAAAGTTGTCCCTCACTCAGGTGGAATCTCGCTTGGTATGGACACCCTCAACTCTTTTCCAGCACCCACTCACCAGGGAGAGTCCAACAATCATACACCGCCACGGTACCGAACCCCACGACACCGCAATCCTTACCACAAAGGAACGTCACTCAAAAATGAGGAGATCAGACATGCTGACTCAACAGAATTGGAGCGTTCTCCTGCTCGGATCAATGTGGAGTTTTACGATACCATGGTTCAGTGCCAATTGATACAGACGCGCCCACGGAGAGCCGTGGATAGATCAAAGTCACGTGGCCAGCCAGCCAGAAACTCACTCAAGAAAAGAAGACAAACACCGTACAACCCCCACTAGGGGGTTGCCTAAGTCAAACCCCCACTACTAGGATCAAACACTCAAAAATAATAATGTATTACTTAATTGAAATAAAACAAGAGTCGACTCCACAAGAGAAAAAGAAAAATGCTTAACTCAACATTCAGCACCTCTAGAACTCTGAAACATCCATCCGCCTGTTATAACAGCATTCAGCACTCATACCCAACATTCAGCAGATATAATGAATATATAGCAGAGACAGACAACATTCAGCATATACACAAAACATAGCAAATATAAACAGCATTCAGCACATGTAACATACAACAAGCACAGGACTAACACCCCAGAACATTTAAACATAGAAAAACAAGACAAACAAGACAAACACCCGTTTCCCGTTTCACCACGCCTCACGCGTGACCCCACCTGGGGTTATTGGGCCCAATGCGTTCACCTCACTTATGAACGTCTTATCACTAAGTTCTTCCTAGAACTTTTTCACAGTTCACCTCACTTATGAACTTATCATTCCGTTCTCCCTAGAACGTCACATCAACTGCAGGATCACTCTAAGAAGCTTCACAACACATAACACACATCTAACCCTCTCGGCCCAGTGCACAGGGTGAGTTATGCGGCGCTGTTTCGGATCCTTTTACTAGTGCAGCAAATCCGCCAACTTTCTGTGGAACACTGTTAGGCCTTGAGTGTCAATTCCTTAATCCTCTGTATTCTATCTGACTCCATTTTACAATACAGGCTTGCAGACACATTGCTCAAGACAAAACACTACAACAGACACACACACACACACATACATTGCATGCATCTTTTATTTTTGAGATCTAAAAAACCCTCTTTTCTAAATTTTGTTCATAATTTACAGGAGCTTTTTGTGAGGGGAAAAACACCATCTCAGGCTGACCCATAGGAAACCACGCAAGTATTTATCCAAAAAAGCAGAAAACTGCTTACCTTTTTTGAGTGGCCACGCTTGCGCGGCTTCTCCAGGGTCAGCCTCACCGGAGAGTCTCCCTCTTTGCTCCTAGACAAATCACGTCGGGGTCACCAATTTGTTGTGGATAAAATCAACCTTTCTAGCCTAAGTCAAAAAACTTCTAAGACAGAGAGTTTATTAGATGTCAAAAGTAATAAACTTTATTGGAAACCAACAAAGGTGACTGTCTGCAGAGAGTCCAACTTGTAAATACACAAACATGTCTTTATATACCTGCCAAAACAGTAAAAATAATTCCTAGGTGTGGCATTCAACTTTTCTTTTTAGAACTGACCAATCTCTATAGCCTTAATTAATTATTCATGTCTATACCTTATCTTAAATTTGTGGAGCATGCGCAGTGAGTTGATTTTCCTGAAAAGGTTTTATAAGGACAAGTTTTCTTCTTTTTAACAAGGAGAAGGTTTCACCCAGGCTTATCTGTCCTGTCCTTGAACCACACTCCCACCCTCGAAGCCCTCTTTTTTCTTCATCTGACAGGCCCCTGGCTTCAAAGTTTTCTCCAACAAAAGTGAACGCATAATGCCCAATTATTGCTGTGTACAAAGGTGCCAGTTGGTACAGAAGAACTTCTTTGGTGCACAGTAAGACATGGCATTCATCCAATTCAAATCTATTCAGAATATAATTGACCAACCATTGTTCAATGAGTTTAGATTATTCTTACAACTATGGACTATACATACAGATTATGCTTCTTGACCCACACAGTTATTTGAATATGCCTTAAGTAACTCTTCCAAATGCAGGCCACACACCGAATACACTTCATTAACATATCCAGAAGTGAGCCGCACATATTGATCACACGTCCTAGCTATTTTCTTATACATATTTTGATATATTTTCTATACTCTTCAGGCTGTTAAAGCGCTATTCAGCGATTCTGAAGCGGCTGGGAGCTTAGGAAAGTGGTTTTTCTAACAAACATATAATCATGTGCGTGACATCCTCCAAAATGATATCACTGGCATAATATAATACTAGGACATGTATCTGACCTCAAATGATACGAAATATAATTGTTTATATAAAAATGAACAAGTTCTCATTGATGTATGGTAATGTGAAAAAAGTGACATTTGAAGTGCAGACGGTTAAATTTTTTCAAAAGTGCTCTAACTTATCGTGTTTACATTCCTCCATTGTGGCCATGTACAGATGTGCTCTTTAGGCTGATAAAACGCTATACAGCGATTCTCAAGCGGCTGGGAGCTTAGGAAAGTGTTTTTTCTAAAAAACTCATATAATCATGTGCGTGACATCCTCCAAAATGATATCACTGACATAATCTAATACTAGGATATGTATCTGACCTCAAATGATGCGAAATATAATTGTTTACATTAAAATGAACAAGTTCTCAATAAAGTATGATAATGTGAAAAAAGTTACATTTGAAGTGCAGACGGTCACTTTTTTTCAAAAGTGCTCTAACTAAGCGTGTTTGCATTCCTCCATTCTGTCCATGTACAGTGGTGCTCTTCAGGCTGTTAAACGCTTAGGAGCTTAGGAAAGTAGTTTTTCTAAAAAACTCATATAATCATGTGCGTGACATCCTCCAAAATGACATCACTGGCATAATATAATACTAAGACATGTATCTGACCTCAAATGATATGAAATATAATTGTTTACATTAAAATGAACTAGTTCTCAATGAAATATGGCAATGTGAAAAAAGTGACATTTGAAGTGCAGACAGTCACTTTTTTTCAAAAGTGCTCTAACTAAGCATGTTTACATTCGTCCATTGTGTCCATGTACACTGTCTCTCCTGTAAAACGCTATACACGATCTACTGACTTAAAAGTTTTTAAAAACCATATAATCATCAAACCCCAAAAAAAACAAGTTCTCATTGATGTATGGTTAAAAAAGTGACATTTAAGTGCAGCGGTCATTTTTTAAGCTCTAACTAAGCTGTTTACATTGGTCCATTGTGTCCATGTACACTGTGCTCCAGCTGTTAAACGCTATACAATTCTCAACTGGAGCTAGGAAAGTGGTTTTTCTAAAAAACTCATATAATCATGTACGTGACATCCTCCAAAATGATATCACTGAAATAATATAATACTAGGACAAGTATCTGACCTCAAACGATACGAAATATAATAGTTTACATTAAAATGTACAAGTTCTCATTGATGTATGGTAATGTGAAAAAAGTGAAATTTGAAGAGCAGACGGTCACATTTTTTCAAAAGTGCTCGAACTTATCGTGTGTACATTCCTCCATTCTGTACATGTACAGTGGTGCTCTTCAGGCTGTTAAAACGCTATACAGCGATTCTCAAGCGGCTGGGAGCTTAGGAAAGTGGTTTTTCTAACAAACTCATATAATCATGTGCGTGACATCCTCCAAAATGACATCACTGGCATAATATAATACTAAGACATGTATCTGACCTCAAATGATACGAAATATAATTGTTTACATTAAAATGAACTAGTTCTCAATGAAGTATGGTAATGTGAAAAAAGTGACATTTGAAGTGCAGACAGTCACTTTTTTTCAAAAGTGCTCTAACTAAGCGTGTTTACATTCCTCCATTGCGTCCATGTACAGTGGTGCTCTTCAGGCTGTTAAAACGCTTAGGAGCTTAGGAAAGTAGTTTTTCTAAAAAACTCATATAATCATGTGCGTGACATCCTCCAAAATGATATCACTGACATAATATAATACTACGACATGTATCTGACCTCAAATGAAACGAAATATAATTGTTTACATTAAAATGTACAAGTTCTCAATGAAGTATGGTAATGTGAAAAAAGTGACATTTGAAGTGCAGACGGTCACTTTTTTTCAAAAGTGCTCTAACTAAGCGTGTTTACATTCGTCCATTGTGTCCACGTACACCTGTGCTCTTCAGGCTGTTAAAACGCTACACAGCGATTCTCAAGCGGCTGGGAGCTTAGGAAAGTGGTTTTTCTAACAATCTCATATAATCATGTGCGTGACATTCTCTAAAATTATAGTACTGGCATAATATAATACTAGGACAAGTATCTGACCTTGAGCGATACGAAATATAATTGTTTACATTAAAATGTACAAGTTCCCAATGAAGTATCCCAGACGAAAAGAATATTAGAAAAGAGCTCTCAAAAACATCTCATGTATTTCTCCTAGACAACAATGAGGTCTGTGTGAAACCAAAATACGAGATTATGGCTTATTTCTCCTGTTTCTCTATTTTCTCTCCTGGAGAAAAAGCCACACAAAATCTCAACGTTGCCTCCTTTTAATTTAAGTTTCAAAATAGATCTCATCAAGCTCTCAAATAATTCTCAGATTGTCTCCAGTTTGGTATGTCTTTTTTATCTCAGGCAGAGAAACCAGAGAGCTCTTTCTATGATCTCAATCTATTCTCATCCCAGTCTAATTCGTACATCTCATGGTGAGCTCAGACAGCACAAATAAAGATCTCCAACACTCCAACACTTTCTCATCCATACTTAATGGTTTCTTTAAAAAAAAATCATAAAGAAACTCAGGGCGCACGGTGGCTTAGTGGTTAGCACGTTCGCCTCACACCTCCAGGGTCCAGTGTTCGATTTCTGCTGTGTGTGCATGTTCTCCCCGTCCTCCCCAGTCCAAAGACATGCATGGTAGGTTGATTGGTAAATTGTCCATGGTGTGTGAGTGTGTATGTGATTGTGCCCTGCGATGGACTTGCACCCTGTCCAGGGTGTACCCCGCCTTGTGCCCGGTGCTTCCTGGGATAGGCTCCAGGTTCCCCACGACCCTGAAGCAGGAATAAGCGGTTGAAGATGGATGGGTAAAGAAACTCAAATACCTGGTCCTCATTGTAATGAATTTTATATGCTTGTCCATGACAAAAACAAACTTCCAAGACATTTTAAATATGTTTTGATATTTACAGTGGGTGTCTGTGCTCTCAACAGACATAAGGCATGCACTACAATATTTGTGCAAAAGCAGAGAAGAGGAGTTATCAAAAATAAATTTGAATTTCATTCAATTCTGAAGACATTCAGTTTGGATATCAGAGGGGAAGTGCAGAGTGATTAGTGTGAGCAAGTCACTTAGCACTTCTCCTGTTATTTTGTGTCTGTTTGCAAATTTCATTATGAGTAGAAGGCTTTCTGCCACAGAAATGGGTGCATCTCTGTAAAGTGGACTATCTCCAGTGTTTGTTGAGTTTTGGAGTTTTGTTCCCTCCTCTATGTTTAGCTCTACATTGTCCTCAAATGATAGGTCATCATCAAATGTCAAGTTACCATCTGAAGTCCCCTGCTCAACAAATTGAAATGCATCTGTGTCAAAAAACAGTTCACTCTCTGATTCTGCATTAAGGCCAGTGCGATGTGTCTCTGACGGGTTTTCCAGATCAGCAAAGTCCTCAGCTTCCAGAGTAGCAGGACAAGGTACTCCTTCGGTGCAATAGTCATCTGGCCTCCACCTTGATTCTAGAAACCAAAAGAAGATAAATGTTGTAATACATTTTATAAATTTGTTGTCAGTCATGCACACAAAATGTTAAAAAGCAGCATTGGTAAGTTTGTGGCTCACTAAACTTGTGGTTATTTTCCATAGTAATTCTGGAAATCTAAACACATTACCAATTACTATACATCAAGATGTCAGAGTAAGCCAAAGATGCTAACCAGGAGATGTCTTAATTGAAGGTACCTCCAAAACTGATTATTGGACAGACCGAACTGCTCAACCAGGTTGCCAAAAGACTTAAGTATGCCTCCTTCATATAAATGACTCAGAGTAAGGATCCCTTTATTCACCCACTCTTTCCAAATTACTGAGGATTTGCCAATTAGTTTAGGATTGTCCCAAATCCCAGAAGACATAGTTAAATATGGGGTTATTTTAGTAATATGGGCTATTTTCCTCCAGATTTCCTGTAAATGTGCTATGATGGGATGAGATCGAGCATTTGGTGGCATTCTGGCAGACAAGAACAACAATGGGGGAAACGATGTGAAAATTGACTGTTCCATTGAGTACCATGGAGGAGCTCTTTTAGGGGGAAGCGCCCAGTGTGCCAGGTGTCTCAAGCTAAAGGCATAATAATAAAACAGCATATTTGGAAGACCCAAACCACCCTTTTCTATCGTTTTTTTTTTTTAGTTTTTTCAGATGCATTCTAGGTTTTTTGCCATTCCACAAAAACTTTTTACAAAGTACATCAAATTGTTGAAAGTATTTGGTAGGGATATCCAAGGGAAGGGACTGAAAAATATAATTTATTTTGGGAGCACAGTTCATCTTGATAACATTGACCATGTCCCACAGAGAGAGATAAAGCGGAGACTACCTCTACATATCTGTGTTGATTTTTTCTAGGAGCGGTTGCAGATTACATTTCACTATATCACTAAGTTGTCACTTTTTTCTCCAGGACTGCCATTGCTCTCATATTCTGTCTCTTCCTATGGGATGAAAACTGAATTACATGACCCCTTATGAAAGCTTTGAAGGCTTCCCAAGTTGTACCAGCTGACAGGGAAGAGGGAACATTTATATCAATAAAAAGATCCATTTGAGTTTTCAACATTGCTTTGAAGGCATCATCTTGCAGGAGAGATGAGTTGAATCTCCATCTAGTTGATTTTTTAACTTTGTCAGCAGGAACCAAATTGAGCGACAGCATGGCATGGTCGGATACTAATATGTTCCCAATAATGCATGACACTGTAAATGGGAGCATTTCTTTAGAAATAAAGAAATAGTCGATCCTGGTAAACACGCCGTGCATTGCCGAGAGAAATGTATAATCCCTCCCAGTAGGGTTAAACAGCCGCCATACATCCACGAGACCAAGAGCAAAGCACAATTTTTTAACAACACTTAGCGACTTAGGTGGTCTAGCTTTGCTGGGGCTACTCCTGTCAAGGACTGCGTTACCATTACCATGTTCATGTCCCCTGCCCATATGATTGGGTAGCTGCCCATATCAATCAATTTACATTCCAAATTGGCAAAGAATCCAGGATATATATAGAATAGTCTGTATGGTATGTAACCATAAAATTTGACAGGTCTAGGTCAAAGGTCAAATAGATATGGGTCAAAGGTCATGGTCATAAAATTAGATACGACACCTGTTGTGGCCATGTAGGTCCCCATCCGTTACGGATAAACATAGACACACTATTAACACGTAGGACATAAAATTAGATATAGCTATGTTAAATCAGGATCAAATACAATTCTGACACACACATTACGACACCTGTTGCGGCCATCCCCATCTGTTACGGATAAACATAGACACAATGTTCACACGTAGGTCATAAAATTAGATATAGTTATGTTAAATCTGGATCACATACATTTCTGACACACACACACACACACACATTACCACACCTGTTGCGGCCATCCCCATCTGTTAAATCAGGATCAATTACAATTCTGACACACGCACATATGTTCTCCACACACGGTGCACTTTCTAACACTCTGAGGTAGTTCATAAATATATATATAGTTATGTTAAATCTGGACCACATACATTCCTGACACAAACGTTACCATACCTGGGACGGCCATGTGTATAACGCATCCAACCAGAAATATGACACACACACACACACGTGCACGTACATACAAACGCATACATACGAACCTGTTTATAAAAGTCGAGCATCTCCTCTAGGTTTCCTAATACTCTGTACTTAGATTGACGTGTGCGAGCTTACAACATGGCTGATGTCTGTCCTAACGCGCCGAAAAAAGCTCACCCTTTTTTGGCAAGAATAGAAAAAATGTTAGAACATGAAAAGATTCAATATTGGGTAATGTCAAACGGATGTACAGCCGGGGTTTTTTTCGATGCAGAAAAAGAAACCGTTTTGCTTTTCAAGTTCTCGGTACCGGGACACATACACTGGAGCCGTGCTACAGAGAGCGTAACTTTTAACGAAGGTGACTGGAAAAAGTTCAGAAAATGGTGCAAGGATTTTGACTACATCGTTAGAATGGACTTCTTTTCCCCAGATGCGTACAGACGTAAATGGAACAGTACATCTCTGCAATGCAAATACCATATCAGAGCAACGAATTTCTCCAAGAACCAGGTTTCACTGCGCTGTGCTGCTGTATTAACCGGTGACAACGCCCCTGATAACAAGGAGAATTGTGAAGTGAGGTATGACCGAACCAGCTGGCACGATCTGCAACGCTACTTCCGTCAAATCGATGAATTATTCCAAAAAACTGGAAGAGACAAAGAAATGATGCAAATAAAAGTAAAGCTAGAAGATCTCTTATTCTGATATCGTCAATATGCTAATCTTGGAGCCCTGTATATATCTAATCGATGTAGAAAAGGAACCGTTTTGCTTTTCAAGTTCTCTGTCCCTTCACATAGAATATGAAGCACTCCGAGTCAGGCCCAAGTCAAAGGTCAACACCGTAAAACCCCCATTCTAATGCATTACACGCACACATCCAAACAAAAATATGACACACACACACCCACACACACACACACACACTAGCACGCATACGAACCATCTATAAAAGTCCAACACTTCGAAAGTTTTAACATCGGCAAAGGGTCGACCGAATTTCCAGAGTCTATCGTTCAATACTTCCAGAATCAAACACTTCGAAAGTTTGAACATCGGCAAAGTTCAATAGAATTTCCAGACACCATGGATTTCTCAGCAGGTAAGAATATGTATTTAATCAGTTAAATAGTTAAATATAAATTGAAATACAATGTTTATGTAATTATCCAATTGATAATGATTATGATATAAACTTAGAACTAATCTTTCTGAGTACAAAAATCATTATCCTTATCTGGTCATATGTAATCTGGTACGGTATTTTATCTAAAATTTTAATTTTCATTACATTATATTACAGTGCAAGACCGAGTTAAGCGCATCTGATTCTAGTGTATAGGTAATTAAATTTGTCTCTTAGATCTATGTAGTGATCTAAAATGGAAATGTTAAGTTATTAAAAGTATATTTTATTTGTTTTACTGTTTATAGACAACTTGGTTATTATTTCTGATGATGAGAGTCCCGAAACAACCGCTCATGACCTTTTGAATCTGAGCTCCACACGTAAGTCTTAACATAATATGATGAATGTTTCATGCTGTAAATCTTTCACACGTGAATATAACATTGTTTCTATCATATTCAGAAGTTGAGGGAAACGTGACTAACAGTGCTTTCGGCGGAGATATTTCAGGTGAGTTGTTGTTACCTTCTATTTAAACAGCACTAAATAAATAAAGAAAAACTCTTTCACAGGTTCTGTGACTTATAGATACGAGTGATGCAATAGATTACCAAGAGGAAATCATCTCGGAAACCGACATTCAACAAGACATCGAACTACAACAGATCTGTGCAGTGTGGCGTGAATTCTTCGAAGCATAGACTGATTTATTGGAAAACTTTGGTCAGATTGATTATACACTTGAATCCGGTCGAGGTACAGATTTTGTCCCTTGAAAATGTGAATAGATGTCTCTCAGTGAACATAAAGTTGATTAGAAAATTGTATGAAAGATATGGCGCAGAAACGAATGAAATGCGGTTCGGATATAGAGACTAAAAAAAAAAAAAGAAACGAAAATTCTCCATTATCGCATGATTTCTTTTATGATGGAAACCAGAGTTTTACAAATGGTCCGTTATATCATGATTCGTACACACCCCTGAACCCGTGTATAACTGAAGCGATCAACCGGCTGAACGAAAGTTTAATTCCGTCACACCAAGTCATTAGTGAGAGACCTAATCAGAGTACGAATTACGTCGTATCAAACACATCGGTGACGCCAAACGATATATTTTCTGAATTAAATCATTGTCTGTTAGAGTTACATAATAACTTAAATGAACACGGTCATTCAGAACAATTAAACCCTGATCTAATCGATGCAGTCAATCAGTTGAATGAAAGTTTAAGATCGTCAGACCAGAGCAATACTCAAAATGAAAACCCCAGCCGAAATTCCAGTCAATGTACTGTATCATCGCCGCGGACGTCCGCCAACATATTTTTCGAATTAAATCAATGTCTGTTACAGCTACAAAATAACCTAATCAAAGAGAATCTATGCAGATAAATCCATGTTTAATAGACGTGGTGAATCAAATCAATGAAAATATGTCATTATCTCCCGTTCAGAATATCGTCTCAACTCCAGAAAACGCTCAGGAACCTAGACCGTTAACTCCTCATGATATGATACACGAACCTAATCAAAGTCTTATGAGGATAAATGACGGTCTGGTTAACTTAATCGAAAACCCTACCAATATTGCACAAAATTCGGAAAACGATAATGAGTACAACCATCCAATGGAAAACACACACTCGCCCGACATCCGAGATTCTCAAATGGAAAACACACACTCGCCCGACATCCGAGATTCTCAAATGGAAAACACACACTCACCCGACATCCGAGATTCTCAAATGGAAAACACACACTCGCCCGACATCCGAGATTCTCAAATGGAAAACACACACTCGCCCGACATCCGAGATTCTCAAATGGAAAACACACACTCGCCCGACATCCGAGATTCTCAAATGGAAAACACACACTCGACCGATATCCGAGTTGATCAATATGGTGATGGATTAGATCCTAATATTAGAATAATTAATCGGGAAAGATTCAACAACACTGAGATTAGTAGAAGAGTGAATTTTTCTTCTATCGCGAACGTTGACAGCTTTGCAGATTTTTATAATTATGTTTTAGAGATTTTAAACAGTGTGATTGAAATTGCTAACAATTTAATTTCTGTTAAGGATGTAGTCACCGTTGAAATTAGAGGTGATACGATCAATGTGTCATCACGCGTCCAATTAGACAACGGTGTCATCGATTTACGTTCTTTTCTGACCATGCTCGAAAATGCTGTTCAGAGTAAACATGAAATTTTTACCGATAATACCCTTGAAATAGTCATTCAAATCGTCCGACCACCTCGCGGTGGTGGAATTAGAAGGAAGATAGGCCATATATTCAAATCAGAAACCATACGGAAGAAAATGAACCATCTATACATTTTTCACAACAGAGACAACATGTGCATCGCCTTGTGTGTCAGCCAACTTTTGAATCGTGAAAAAAATTATTTTGAAACCGAACAAATCGCTAGAAAATTACAACACGATGTGGGATTATCGGTAAACACAGCGGTCAGCTTCGCTGACGTATCGAGATTTGAAAGACATTTGAATTGTAAAATCGTAATCGTACACTGTTCTGCTAGCAAAGCCGGATACTCCTTCTTTCAAACTAGCAAGACTCCCCACGAAAAAACTATTTACTTGTTTTTGCATGATAACCACTATTATGGGGTTAAAAGTATCACTGGACTTTTAGGAACAAGTCATGTTTGTCATTTCTGCCATTCAGGGTTTGACGTTTTATGGAAACATAAATGCGCTTATAGCTGTAACGTTTGCCACGACACATCGTGCTTCACCGATACAGCGTTTCGTCAGTCCTACATCAATAGTCTATCCTTCTTACCCATGAAACTGAGTAGCATCCCAAAAGCGATGGGGTTTTCGGAAAGCAAGAAAGGCTATTTTCCCCATTTCTGGAACACCGTAGACCATCAGGGTTACGTAGGGCCGTATCCTGACCCTAAGTTTTACGGTGTAGATGGCATGATGCCTAAAGATAGAGAAGAATTCTTTAAGTGGTACAGAACGGTTTCTGACAAAGTCTTTGATTTCAAGAAGGAGATGGCGGAATACTGTGTGAACGACGTATAAATTTTGAGAAAGGGATGTATAGCTTTCAGACAAGAAATTCTGGATAGTACAAAGGTCGATCCTTTTAAATGCATAACGATCACATCTGTGTGCATGAAAATCTTTAGAACCAAGTTTCTGCGTAAAGACACTCAGAAATCTTTCTCAACACCTTCCATTCAATGGCTCGAATATGTTTCAAAAACGCAAAACCTACCCATTCGCCACGCGTTGAACGAAGGTGAAGTCAGGTTTGGTACCTATTACGTAGATGGTTACTGCGAGGAAGGGAAAAACCGTAAGGTTTTTGAGTTTCTTGGATGTTTTTATCACGGCTGTGAAAAATGTTTTCCCTCAATGACAACGCATCCTCTTACCAAATCAAATGCAACTTTCGGAGATATCCGTCAAAAATCGATGGAGAGAATTAAGAATTTGCAAGACACTCTCAATTTGCAAGTCACTCTGATGTGGGAACACGAGGGAATGAAATGAAGAAAAAGACAATCTCGTAAAAATTTCAAAAGATTTTGACTTTCCTGAGCGTTTAAACCGCGGATGCTCTTTACGGCGGTCGAACAAACGCGCGTTAAATTTGCATTATGTAGCTCAACCCGGTGAGAGAATCGATTATTTCAACTTTACCTCTCTTTACCCATTTGTAAATAAGACAAAAACATACCCGATCGATCACCCTATCATCATTTATCGTGACTTTTGACCTCTGAAATATTACTTCGGGATCGTTAGAGCAAAGGTATTACCGCCTAGGGGTCTGTGGGCACCTGTTCTACCGTTTCGTCTAAAAAGCAAACTCCTCTTTCCTCTATGTAGAACGTGCGCCGAACATCAGCTAAAACAATGCGATCATACGGATCAGGAGAGAGCTCTTACCGGAACATGGGTGTCTATCGAAATTGAGAAAGCCGTCGAAAAAGGTTACAAAATTCTAAAAGTGTTTGAAGTGTGGCACTTTCCTAAAAGGTCTGATAAACTTTTTACGAGATATATTAAAATGTTCCTCAAGACCAAACAGGAAAGTTCAGGTTACCCGTCCTGGGTGGTTGATGAATCATCTAAATGTGAGTACATTCGCAAATATAAGGAGAACGAAGGGATTACGTTGGATCCGAAATTTATCACCGTTAATCCTGCCAAAAGATCAGTGGCTAAACTCGCACTAAATTCGTTGTGGGGTAAGATGTGTCAAAGACCAGACAGGTCAAACACGACCTTAATTCGCGATCCTGCCGAGTTTTTACAGTTCATGTTCTCCGATATTTATAATGTGAGTCCGTTCTCTTTTTTGAATGAGAAGGTGGCGATGGTACAGTGGCGTTATACAGACGAGAGATTGATTAAACCGCTAAACGCTAACATAT
Source organism: Ameiurus melas (assembly GCA_012411365.1). Taxonomy (NCBI): domain Eukaryota; kingdom Metazoa; phylum Chordata; class Actinopteri; order Siluriformes; family Ictaluridae; genus Ameiurus; species Ameiurus melas. Next base: position 10,836,382 of record CM022778.1, on the reverse strand, counting down.
TCATCGGCATTTTCACTACAGCGTACGCTAGACTTGAGTTGTACAATTTGATGGATCGATTGGATCAGCGTTGTTTGTACACAGATACCGATAGCGTCATTTTTAAAAGTAAGGAAGGTGACTGGATGCCGCCCTTAAGCGATTACTTGGGCGGACTTACCAGCGAACTAGACGATGGCGATCAAATCGCGGAATTTGTAAGCGCAGGTCCTAAAACCTACGGTTACAGAACCGTAAAAGGAAAAACAACCATGAAAGCTAAAGGCATTACTTTAAATTGTATCAATACTGAAATAGTCAACTTGAAATCACTAACGGAACTGGTGGACGAGCGAGTGAAAAATCCGGATCATACCGGTCATCTCGTAACCACGCATAATCAAATCGTAAGAGATAAAAAGGGGTTTCATTTGAGAAACAAATCACAGTTGAAAAGGTTCAGGGTTGTGTACGATAAGCGTGTTTTATTATCTGATTTTACAACTCTCCCTTACGGATATTAAGATTATTCTTGTATATATGTGTATATAGTTTCTGTTGAGGTGTTTTGTAAAGGAAAATATGAACGTGATTGCTTTTGACGCTAGGATGCAACTTCCATTTTCATGTATCGTGTGTGGACCGAGTAATAGTGGAAAATCTTATTTTATCAAAATGTTGTTGGAAAACTGTAAAGAGGCAATGTCGGTTGTTCCGGAAAACATTGTCTGGTGTTATACGTGTTGGCAGCCTCTGTACGATGAATTAATGGCCAAAATAAATATACATTTTCTTCAAGGAATCCCCGAGTCTTTGTGTGATGATGAACTATTTCCCCAAATAAAAAAAACTTGCTGGTAATAGATGACTTGATGGAATCCCGCCAGTAAAAACGACGTAGAAAAAGGCTTTTACAAAATACACACACCACAGAAATCTGAGCGTCATCTACCTCGTTCAAAATTGTTTTTTCAAGGCAAGACCAGTAGAACAATCAACCTGAACACCAACTACATGGTTCTTTTTAAAAACCCTAGAGATAAATTACAGATCAGCATACTGGCTCGTCAAATGTATCCGGGTAACAACAAGTATTTTTTAGAATGTTTTCACGATGCCGTCTCTAGACCTTACGGATATTTATTTGTTGACCTGAAAGCACAAACACCAGAAGAACTTCGTCTCCGGTCAGGGTTGTTTCCGGGGGAGAAACCGGTTGTGTATGTCCCGAAGAAGAAAAGAAAATTTTAAAGTATCGACACCAAATGTCTGAGCGCTTGAAAAAAACCCTCCCGTTGCTGAATTCATTACACAGGTCTCCATCCCGAAGGAGAAAGGATATATTACGTGTTGCGTCCACAGATCTCATCCTGAGCATATGTGAACTAGCTTTAAACGTGCTCAGGGGAAACATACCGCTGACGACAAAACAGTACCGGGTTTAAAAAAAAAAGAAAAAATGGATCAAACTATTTGCTGATAAAAGAGCGTCCGTAGAAAGAAAAAGGAAAGTTATTAATCAATCCGGAGGATTTCTTCTGCCTTTGCTCAGTGTAGCCATTCCTTTTATAAGCAGCTTAATCGCATCCCGCAACAAATTCAATTCAATTCAATTCAATTTTATTTGTATAGCGCTTTTTACAATAGTCATTGTCTCAAAGCAGCTTTACAGAAATAAAAAACAGGTATAAACAGTCAGAAACATCTAAAGAGAGACAAACAGGAACAGATAAACAGAGACAAACAGGTAGAAAACAAATGGAATTTATCCCAACTGAGCAAGCCACTGGATAGCAACATGGACACTGCTGAGAAAATGTATTTAGTCTCTCAACATCAGATCGATAACAACTGTCGAAAACAACTTGGACGATGCAATACGAGATATTTTATTGAGGACTGATCTGAACGATTACGATAAGGCGAAACTCTACGCGTCTGCGTTGCAAAAATTTTTAAACCTGGTCAAAGCAGGAGAGCAGGAAACCGCTCAGTTGACCCTGTCTCTACCTAAAATATCGGAAAGCAAAAAGGAAGCGGTGGGGCCCGAACCACCCAAAGACGAAATCGTGCAAGAGGTCCTCACTAACATTTCAGCTAGAAACAAAAGAAACGCTTCGTACGTTATGGAAAAACTTTTAAAAACCGGCGCCACGTGGAACGATAGCGGTGAATTTATTTTTAAAGGAAACACTATCAAAGGATCTCACATGGTAGATTTGCTTAAAAATCTCACTGCCCCTCATCGAGTATCCGACGAACGGAGGCCTTTAGGTTGGAAAGAGTTCTTACAGACAGTAGCCAACCTAAATATACCCTTTTCAGCAATACCTAACGGCGGTGTTCGACGCAAAATATCTGACATAAAAAGATCTAAAGATACCTCGCACCTTGTTTCCACACCTAAAAGCAAAGACGATGATTCCGAACCAGTTTTCAAATCCCCCGTTTTTAACCGTTCTGACTGGTTTGGCTTTTGAAATGACGAGGGACAACAAATGTTATGTTATCTTATCATTTATTTCAATAAAATAACTTTTGTTTAACATTTTCTTGTGAAGCATCGTCATTTAACATTCCACTACACATGCAAATGAAACACATCTAGAGAGTTAACACATTGTACACATGTAATTGAATGCTTTTTATTTACTCTAGGGTACATTTTTTTAACAAAAGACACAACAGCGTTATCATTTCTATTTAAATCTTTGCTATACATAGACATAATACGGTTAAACGAATAACCTTTAGCTTTGTGACACAGAAAAAACACACAGTGTTGCCCGCAGCAAACCGACGTAAAGTTTTGAACTTGTACGGGGTTATATTTTATTTTGCAACAGTTCTTTGTCAAGAAATAATTACGCGGTGGAAAAAGTTCGAAGTCTGGGGGTTTCCGTACGAAGTCAAAAAAATCTCCGCGGTTTTCGTCGTTAAGGCATAACGCTAGCCAGTGCTCACCCGGCATGTGTCTCGGATGTGTGTTTACTATGAATAAAGTTGGAAACTTTCTCAGAATACTTGTAGGTAGCTCGTCACAGGCATCACGCCATTAAATATTTTATCTATTTCAGGACAACTTCTCATAACATCCGTTAGTTCTCTGGTATCCATGAGTTACTGGTAATCGATGAGCACGTTTCTACGATTGTTTATTTCTAAAATGCTGTCAAAACTGGCGTACACGATTAGATTCACAGTGCTCGAGTTCCACGATTCCCCGATTTTATTAATGACAAATGTTGACCACAATCGTCATCAGGATTCAGGTTGAATGCGAATAAAGTATAACCGTTCAGGTACTCTTCTCTGTTTATCGACAAAGCCTGATCTTTCAGCTGCTTTCCTGATGCTAAAATTAAAGAATGGAATTCACGGACCACGTCTACCCGACTGAAAAACAGGCTGAAACGGTTTTCGGGATATTATGCATCGTTCCACGTACAATGCGATAAACTCTGCATCGTAATGTTTAACATTAAAAGGGTTTTTATTGTACGACCCGCTGAAAGCATCGTTGTCTACCATCCCAAAAAATAATGGTTTTAGGTAAGGGGCCGAGGAAAAGGTTCTCTTGTGAACAAACGCGCGCCCTGCAGCTAGACTGAAGGTCTTCAAACAGACTCTTTCGATCGGATACTTGGCTGTGGCGCTGAGAAGTGCTTGTCCGTGACCGATTTTTACAGATGGGGAGACGGTCACTTTCTTCACAAAAAGAGAAGCGTTGAGGCTACGGGGTAGTTAACGACCCCGACCTTTGCATCGTTAGCTATATTGGAACCGTTGGGGTTCAAGATTTTACAGGCCAGATGTAAAAAAGTGTTGTTCAAATCGAGGTAATCCTCCCCGTTTCCAGCAACGTAGAACTCTAGGGGTCCGTTGTCCGTAAGAGCGGAAAGTGGAGGTATTTCGACATAAGTGTACTTTTCGATACTCGTTTGGGTATAAGGTAATGTGAAAATATCCAATTCTGTCTTGGTACACTCTGAGGATAGACTGTGTAAGAAAGCCATGATGTTAGAAAATGTTCAGCCGATTTCTCTTGTGAGAGATGGAAGGATGCCTGTTGTGTCTCTGCTCTATCTTTTTCACACTGGTCTTGATTTTAGTAACCTTACGGCTTTTTATTAGGAACCACATATTCGACGCCCTGGGAGCCTTTTAGATTTTTTGACCGCAATCAAACGCAAAGCCCCAACCGTCTTGATTCTGAGTTTGTGTCTTGCTCATAATGTTGCTGAATACGCTCGCTACGACCCTTTAGCAGCTGTTTTTAAATGAGGTTTTGCAATAGCAAAACCCCTTTTTGAGGAACGGAACCGCCATTCTAAAAAGACCCTTGAACAGTCCTCCTAGCCCCGAGCCATACATGGTGGGGGCGCCTTGAAACCCTGGAAGACCATTTCCAGCTTGGTGGACATAATAATCCACGTAGGTCTGCGGATGAACGTAGCCCCTATCCATCATTTTACATACGGAACGAATGTTTAGCGGGTCTAAAGTGTAGTTTCGCAATAAATTTCCCGTAACTAAAAGGTATAGGCTTGTTCTGATCCGTTTTGACTTCGATTACTATATCGGTAATGTGGTTCTTGGTGAGAGGTACGTAATGCAGCTTATCATAAGTAATTGTGGCAACTTTGTTGTTTTCACCCGTTATATGTACGCATCTCAGTAACGGGGCGAAACTGTCACCAACTCGTTGATACTCGATAACGTCTGTATATACATACATCGTGTAAAAGCCTGCGTGAATATCAGAGGGATTAGGCGCGTCTGGTTCTCGGGCCATTATCGGAACACCGGGGTTCATACCGAGCATATATGCTAATTTTCCTTTAGCTCTGAACACAAAATGTTTTTGGGATACGATGCATATTTTATTTTTCATAGGATTATAGAATAGCTCTATTCCGAGTTCCAATTTCTTTATGTTGTTGTTGATTTCACTAACCAATTAATCGATATTTTTATAATATCCTGGAGTGATATTAAAGTTACTGTTTTGTGTTCTCTTCCCATCCCTCTGAATAATATGACACATACTGTCTTCCTCCGTTACGAGTACCAACTCTGGATATATTGAACCTCCGCGTATACTTCCCATAGTCCGTTCAAATCGATTGGTTTGGCGAATTTAGTAGTGTAGTGCGCGATGTTGTTATTAGGGTAAATATCCAAAGACGCGTTGCTTGGAAGGGTCACAAAGAATCCACACTCTTCCATGGTTTAATGAATATAGTTTTCAGTTTTGTTCACGGCGAACCTTTTGTTATGTTAACTACGTCTTCGACCGGAACCCAGGAATTAAATTTATCGGGCCAACCCACCCATTTCACCAGGCAGACTTTTTTCCGGTTTCGGATCTTTTCAGACAAGATTTTCACAATTTTAAACGTTTTGTCCTTACCGATAATGATCTTTTGTAACTCGGGTTCATAAAATGTTCCCTCAATTTTTTCACCATCATAGTCGTGTAATTTATATACCGTGGGATCTCTCAGTATCCGTTCGGAGATTGTAAAATATTCATCCGTAAAGTTTTGCTCGTATCCTTTCTCGAAATGTCTTTTAAAACGAGAAATTCTTAAACGATATCTTAAATACTCTGAAGGAATTGGTTTCGTTGACCTCTGCGGGTTTCATTTTGATCCTGGAATGGTAATTGTGATTGTACGCTTGAATCAGATCCTGAACGACGTCGATGTATTTTCTCGTGTTAACAGCGGTAAAATATCTCCACATCCTGGTCTTTAGCGTTCTGTTGAACCTTTCACACACCGAAGCTTTTTGCCCCGTACCCGTAGCAAAGTGAACAATGTTATGTTTTTTCATTAATGTTTGAAAACTTTTGTTAAAAAACTCCTTCCCTTGATCAGTCTGTAATTTTTTGGGGACTCCACCTTCCTTTAGAATGGAATCAAAAGCTTTAGTTACCTCGAATCGGGTCTTGTTTCATAACACGCCGCACTCCGCATATTTGGATAAAATATCTATATACGCGGATCATAAATTTCGCATTGTCATTGCTCTCTGACAAGTTGCTCATATCGACTAAATCAGCTTGCCATTGTTCATCGATGTTCTTCACAAAAACCTTGTTTCTTTTAAACTTTGTAGATACTGGTTTATGTAGACTGTACGCATCCTGTTCTGCTAACCAGTTTTTTATTTCAGTATCATTAGCTCTTTTACCTATTTTCTCAACAATAGCTCTTTGCAAACTCTCAACACCACCGTATGAACCAGGTTCTGACGGTGTATAATATATATTCTTCATCAATCGTGCAGTGTCAAGACAATAATGGTCAAACACCATTGTAGATTAAGCATTTATCTTAGAACACGTGAGCTAGGTATTACATTTTCCATTCTAAACAATTTATATCACACGTAGGTTTAGATACGTGTTTAGTTTACATTCAAATGTTTCAGCAATACATATAAAAACTTGATACACAACGATATGTTAAGGACACATGCTATTTACGGATGTCTTCAGCATTTTGTTTTAATCGGCTTCAGGCTTTTCTCGCAGTCAGAATAGACGTGGCTTGTTTTGAAGTTTCCCATGTATGCGGCGGTTCAGCGGTTTCCAGAGATGAGTGAAGGGTCCAGTAATCTACAATGTCTTCGCACACTCGCTCGTTGAAAATGTCTTTGGTTTTATCTAATTTTATGTCCTACGTGTTAATAGTGTGTCTATGTTTATCCGTAACGGATGGGGACCTACATGGCCGCAACAGGTGTCGTATCTAATTTTATGACCATGACCTTTGACCCATATCTATTTGACCTTTGACCTAGACCTGTCAAATTTTATGGTTACATACCATACAGACTATTCTATATATTCCAGGAACATCATTGTTAGGGGCATAGGTGTTTGCTAATATCAATGTTCTCCCCTGTATATCAGCTAGGATAATAAGCATCCTCCCCTCTATGTCCTTAATTTCCGTTAAGCATTTAAATTGTAAATGTTTATTTACTAAAATAATGACACCTCTACTCTGTCTTGTGCCGGCACTGCAAAAAACCTTCCCCACCCATCCTTTACACAATTTATTCGCATCTTTTAAAGACAAGTAGCACTCCTGTAGAAACACAATATCATATCTGACCGATTTCAGACTATGAAGTATCTTATTCCTCTTTTTGGAGTTCCCCAGACCGTTCACATTCCATGTGGCTAGGCGCAAATTACTATCAACCGTAGACATAGTAGTAAAATGTGGACAAATGGGTCAGTGGTACCAGGACTGTGATATACAGTGGTGTGAAAAAGTGTTTGCCCCCTTCCTCATTTCCTGTTCCTTTGCATGTTTGTCACACTTAAATGTTTCGGAACATCAAACCAATTTAAACAATAGTCAAGGACAACACAAGTAAACACAAAATGCAATTTGTAAATGAAGGTGTTTATTATTAAAGGTGAAAAAAAATCCAAACCATCATGGCCCTGTGTGAAAAAGTGATTGCCCCCCTTGTTAAAACATACTATAACTGTGGTTGTCCACACCTGAGTTCAATTTCTCTAGCCACACCCAGGCCTGATTATTGCCACACCTGTTCACAATCAAGGCATCACTTAAATAGGAGCTGCTTGACACAGTAAGGTCCACCAGAAGATCCTTAAAAGCTACACATCATGCCGAGACCCAAAGAAATTCAGGAACAATTGAGAAAGAAAGTAATTGAGATCTATCAGTCTGGAAAGGGTTATAAAGCCATTTCCAAAGCTTTGGGAATCCAGCGAACCACAGTGAGAGCCATTATCCACAAATGGCGAAGACATGGAACAGTGGTGAACCTTCCCAGGAGTGGCCGGCCGCCCAAAATTACCCCCAAGAGCGGAGCGACGACTCATCCAAGAGGTCACAAAAGACCCCACAACAACGTCCAAAGAACTGCAGGCCTCACTTGCCTCAGTTAAGGTCAGCGTTCATGCCTCCACCATCAGGAAAAGACTGGGCAAAAATGGCCTGCATGGCAGAGTTCCAAGGAGAAAACCACTGCTGAGCAAAAAGAACATCAAAGCTCGTCTCAATTTCTCCACAACACATCTTGATGATCCCCAAGACTTTTGGGACAACATTCTGTGGACCGATGAGCCAAAAGTGGAACTCTTTGGAAGGTGTGTGTCCAAGTATATCTGGCGTAGAAGGAACACTGCATTTCATAAAAAGAACATTATACCAACAGTAAAATATGGTGGTGGTAGTGTGATGGTCTGGGGCTGTTTTGCTGCTTCAGGACCTTGAAGACTTGCCGTGATAAAAGGAACTATGAATTCTGCTGTCTACCAAGAGATCCTGAAGGAGAATGTCCGACCATCTGTTCGTGTACTCAAGCTGAAACGAACTTGGGTTCTGCAGCAGGACAATGATCCTAAACACACCAGCAAGTCCACCACCGAATGGCTGAAGAAAAACAAAATGAAGACTTTGGAGTGGCCTAGCCAAAGTCCTGACCTGAATCCTATTGAGATGTTGTGGTATGACCTTAAAAAGGCCGTTCATGCTCGAAAACCCTCTAATGTAACTGAATTAGGACAATTCTGCAAAGAATTCTGTAAAAGCCTCATTGCACGTTATCGCAAACGCTTGGTTGCAGTTGTTGCTGCTAAGGGTGGCCCAACCAGTTATTAGGTTTAGGGGGCAATCACTTTTTCACACAGGGCCATGATGGTTTGGATTTTTTTTCACCTTTAATAATAAACACCTTCATTTACAAATTGCATTTTTTGTTTACTTGTGTTGTCCTTGACTATTGTTTAAATTGGTTTGATGTTCCGAAACACTTAAGTGTGACAAACATGCAAAGGAACAGGAAATGAGGAAGGGGGCAAACACTTTTTCACACCACTGTACCTTGGGTGAACTCTATAAGAACATAACTTTATGAACATAGCTCTTACATTAGAAAATAAAAACTGCGCAAAACTCTGAACACAGCGCATCTTAAAACCCTTCAGGTCCGTGATCTGTCAGTAAAGTAACTCTGACCAACCAGGCCCATTAACAGTGTCTTTATGAAAGCTGCGGCACCTTTAACGTGTGACTGAGTTTTTACCTTGTTATCAGATAATCGGCCGGTGAGCTGAGTGGTGTAGAAAAAGAAGAAACAGTTCGATCATACCCATGGAACAAAAGTTGTCCGACCCTCACATTGTAAAGGAAAAGAAAGCCACATCTGTAGAGATGAGTGGTCAGTCAGCTTCTTCGGGTGGCGAGCGCAGCTCGTTCCTGATGAAGTCCATGGCTGTCCTCGGGTTCATGAAGCGGCGCGGTCCCTCTTTCGTGTCGATTTTGAGCGTGGCTGGGTACTGTCGAGCAAACTTCATCCCGTGTTGATGAAGCATCTTTTTGCACTCCCTGAAAGCGTCACGTTTGGTTACGGTTCCCCTGGAGATGTCCGGGAAAATAATGACTCGTTTCCCTTCCCACCGAATTTCGCCTTTCTCCTGGGATGCGCGTAGGATGCGGTCTCTGTCCCCCGACCGCATAAACTTTGCAATCAAAGTCCGACCATTAACATTGCTCCGGGCAGCCGAGGTCCGGGGGCCGAGTCTGAGCGCACGTTCAATAAATCAGCCCCGCGACGGTGTGGTAATATCCAACATGTTAGGCAACGATTTCTCCAGGAATGCGATTGTGTCCCCGCCTTCACAGCCTTCGGGAAAGCCAACAAAGCGCAGATTATTACGCCTGATCCGGTCTTCCATGTCGTCTATCCTATCACGAAGAGCTTCAAGTTCGGATCCAGTGGCTGGCGGATGAGCCTTTATACAGTCATCCAAAATAGTCAGTTCTGACATTTGAAGTAGTCTGAGAGAATAATTTACAGTATACCATATTCATTTTCCCAATTAATATGGAACCAAACTTCTTTGTGTAGAAAATTGATCATGCTTCATTACTCTATGGAGTTAGATGTTTTACATTTTTGAAAAGTTGTTACCTGCATTCTCCACTGCTTGTGTGTCTAGCTAAAAATTGAGATAAATAATTCAGTTACCGCACTTCAACCATAATGCATATTTCAAGTGGATGTGCAAAATATTAGGATGACCTCAATGTAACTCATTACAGTTCAACAGCACCACAAATTACAGTCTACAAAATTAACATTAAAATACATCAACATCTCTGAGTTGTAAACTGAATATTATAATGCTCATGAAGGAGGCTTTATTGAAGGGCTGTTATATTTATCAATGCTGTCAGAAGCAAAGCAGCTGCTGAAATTGACCACCAGAGGACAACTGGGTGAAAGTGTTGTGGTCAGATGAGAGCAAAATGGCCTCTTTGGCCTCAACTCAACTCGCCGTGTTTGGAGGAGGCGGAATGTTGTCTATGACCCCAAGAACACCATCCCCACCGTCAAACATGAAGGTGGAAACATTATGCTTTGGGGGTGTTTTTCTGCTAAGGGGACAGGACAACTTCACCGCATCAAACGGACAATGGACGGGGTCATGTACCGTCAAATCTTGACGAACCTCCTTCCCACAGCCAGGGCATTGAAAATGAAAAGTAATTACTAAGTCATTACCAAGTACTAAGTCATGTTTTGCAGAGGGGTCAAATACATATTTCCCTCATTAAAATGCAAATCAATTTAGAACATTTTTGAAATGCTTTTTTCTGGATTTTTTTGTTGTTATTCTGTCTCTCACTGTTCAAATAAACCTACCATTAAAATTATAGACTGATCATTTCTTTGTTAGTGGGCAAACGTACAAAATCAGCAGGGGATCAAATACATTTCCCCCCCACTGTACAGACAGGCTACAAAGGAAAAACCAGCTTAAAGTGTCTCAGTAAGGTGTTGGGCTGAAACAGCTTCAAGGAGCACTGTCTTGATTGTGTTTTGATTGTGATGATGTAGACAGAGAGCACTGTCTAACACATCAGTCCAAAATCTCCATAGGTGTTCAACTGGGTCGGGATCTGGTGACTCTGAACTCATCAAAACAGTGTGAGCGTTTCAGACTGCTGATCTTTAAAGGCCTGCGTGTTGTATCCGACTGAAATAAAGTCTTGCTTCAGGGGCGGCGCAGTTGGTAGAGTGGGTTGTCCACTAATCGTAGGATTGGTGGTTCGATTCCCGGCCCGGGTGACTCTATATGCCGAAGTGTCCTTGGGCAAGACACTGAACCCCAAGTTACTCCCGATGGCAAGCAGTGAATGGTGTGTGAGCCTTGCATGGTGTGTGAATGGGTGAATGGGTGAGTGGGTGAATGGGACACAGTGTAAAGCGCTTTGGATAATATAAGCGCACATTTACCATTTACCAAAACATTCAGTGAGGGCAATAGGGGCACAGTGATCAACATGTAGTGGACTACTTCAGGAGAGAAATGTTTCATTGTAGGATAAAGGTGATCACTCGGTGCAACTTTGTATTGATTTGCAGTAGCTTCTTCCTCTAAGGGGACAAGAGGACCCAAAACATTCCAACTCCCCAGAGCCAGCGGACCCCTGTTATTGGGGTGCAGCATTCGTCCCTCTCCTTTTCTCTTGGTGTATGCCACAGATGAGATGACCTCAACCACTTGAGAATATGGAGAGGGATGGCTCATCTGACCGTATTACTTTTTTCCACATCTTAGTAGACCAGTGTCATTCTATGACTCTCTATACATATCTTTTGGCTTTCATCTCTTCACTTCAGAGGATTGGAGAATCTATGCCATGGCCCATTGAAACCGTTCTGGTGGCCTGTGGTGCCCAAAACCTCACTAAGACACAAAATGTTGGTTTTTCCTTAAATTAGCTAGATTGTGTAATAAAGACTTACCCTACTACAATCGAACACACATGTAACTTCTATGGAAGTGCAATATTTACGCTGGACTGGTGTCAGAAATGGAGCTGCAACGATGGTGACACTGGAGATGAAAGAAAAGACATACTCTTACACAATTAATACATACCAGTTGGATTTACAACTTTTTGCATATACTAGCGTTACAGTAATTGGACAATTATACATTTGTCCAACTTTTCCTATTTAAAAAACTGATGATGAAGGTGAAGTATATAATCTTTTTTTTTTTTTTAAATCAGTTGTAACATTTATGATAATAGATGGTTGGCATACTTCAACACTGGAAGTGTGCACTGATTTCACGTAAAAAGCACAGAAAAACAGCATTAGAAATGTTACAGTCATATCATTATCAATAATTTACCTGCCAAAAACCCACAAGAGGAAGTTTATTAAACCAAAGTGGCATTTTGAGAATGAAGAATTCCTGGCTGAACACCTCTGACAGTGTGAATAAACAATTTTGATAAACCAAATATAACATATAGAGTATAGAACAAAAGCACCATTATTAATTAACTATATTATCTTTTTAATTTTATAACAGTTTTATTGGGGTAAATAGCCGATTCATATATCATATTTTCGCTAATTCAAACTTCACAATAATATATTTTTCATACTTCTGAGTGCAATCAGCATAACTACATTTGATTGCTTTTAATGAATTATTAACTCTTTGGTAAAAGTAGTCCACTACATGTTGATCCACTCAGAGGTTGCACAAATTACCGCAAAAAGAACTGTGAAGTGTGACTTAGCATTAGCACATTTCATTGGACAAGAGCGCTGTCCATTACACATGCTGCATTGTGATTGGTTAATTTTAAAGGTGGGCTGATTAATGTACGAGGAACACAGAGAACAAAAGGGGCCAGAAGGAGAATGCATGCATGAGAGAAACACCGGCTCGTAAAAGAAGGTAAGGTAAGTCTTTGCTAAGTTTCATTTTGTAATAAGACAGCTCCTCATGTAAGACCGACATCACCATCTTATGTAACAATCGGCCATCTTGTGTAACTAACCGACTGAACTTCAGCTAGCAGCAAGCTAGTGTTAATATGTTCACTGAGAACTTATTAACATAAGCATACAAAAAGCATTCCAAAAAATCAGCTATTTACAATTTCGGACACAATGCTGTGATTTAAAGACGAAATGTCCGTTTTAAGCTCATGTTTGCTAAAATTCATGGCGTGCTAAAATAATCTGTTCAGTAGCATGTTAGCTAGAAAGCTAACATTTTTGTGGGGAAATGGGTGAAAAATAAAAATAAAATAAAATAAAAGGTCCACAGGAAGAAGGAAAGCTTGAGCCTTGAACTTTCACATGTTAGATTTGTCTCAACAGAAGTATCTACTCTCTACATCAGTTTAAACTATTTTAGAGTAGAGTTCATCTTAGGGCTAGGCGCTAGTTAGCTGACTTCTCTTTAAACTGTATAGCTGAAGCTCTGTTTAATGGTTTAATTTAATTAAACTACATAACAGATTTATAACTATGTGTAAAGATAAAGAGAAAAAAAACATGACTTGCCTTGAGTTAGTGCCCAGCTCTGCAGCTCCACTCAGATGAGGCTGTGAGAAATGAACTCCAGCGGGAAGGGAAGATGTTGTTTTGGCCACTCTCAGCTCTTCATTACACGGGTTTATTTTACGCGATTTCGACCACATATTCGCAAGGAAGGGATTGTGACTTCAGAATCTTTTATTCAGGTATATAAAATAAACATTTTTACAAGTCATGGAAATGCCTTGAGCATAATCTACTTAACAATCCATTCATATATAACACAAACATACCAGTTCAAGATAAAAGCCTATACAATCAAATCCAACGTGGTTTCGGGACAATAGGATGCGCATGCGCGCTTAGTTTCAGTATGGTTTGGTTTCGGGAGCAGTGCAGTATTGTATGCAAGAGATTTTGTATTCCCGTAGAAAATGAAATAAAAATCAATCTTAGTGAACAACGAACAATCACATCTAGATATATTTCTTTGAAATTACACAGCAGTAACTTCATTAATCAGTTTTTTTTTCCTGCATAATTTCAAAATAATATAGTAATAATAATAATATAGTAATATAGTAATAATCATTGTGATTTTCAAATCGGTGAAAATGGGTTGTGTGGGTACCTGAGGGTGTCCCCTTTGCAGAGAACACCTTTGTTATTTTTTATTATTATTATTTTTATTTGAAGTTAAGTGCAATTCTTACTGTGAAATGTGGTAATGATTTTCCACCACCACTGTTACTCTATGTAAGGAGGATTCATCTATAATTTGTGCTTTCTTTTATTCTTGCAGCCTACATCGTGCGCTGTGGCACACTGGATGGATGGATGGACACCAGTTGAGAAAACTAAGGTCAAAATAGCCTTGATAAACAAATGCCGCATGAAGGCCACAAAGACTTTATAAATTCTTGAATGTTTCACACCAGATGGATGGACATTTGTTGAAAAAATCCTCACATACAAATGTTGCATGAGGACCTCAAAGTTGCCAAATTTTGTATGTTGTACAACTGTGGTGAACACTGTTCTAAATACATAGTCATAGTGAGAAGATGCACATTTATAGTTCAGATTTTTTAAATGATGTATGGGACAAGTTCTTGCTGTCTTACAAGTTTTAACACGGCTAACTAAAATACTACATTGTGATTGTTTTGTTTATTTCTGTATTAATTTGAACAAGCTTGGGCCTCCTATTTCACACTCAAAACCATGGGGGTGTAGCATACTGCAAAACTCAAGTATATTTGTATCATTTCTAGCTCTCAGTTATTCAGCTCTCAATTTACCAGTATATACACTACCATTCAAAAGTTTGGACACATTTTCTCATTCAAGTGAAGGTGAAATTGTATCCAAATACCATCCAACTGGTAGTGGATCGTCCATCAATCATCTATTGTCACAAGCCAGTGAGGGTGGCTGGACTGTGCCGTTGTTCCCTCTCTCACGTTCCAGTGATATTACGAGATGAGATAGACCAGGGACTAGCTTGTTCAGGTTAGCCAGTACCTGTTATTGTACCTTAAATGCAATCTGAAGAGATCTCTATGTGTCAATTTTTTTGGAAAGGGGCAGGCCTTGTTATTGGGAAAAAAAAAAAAAAAAAAGAAGGGTTGGTCTTGTGTTGTTGGGGGGGAAAAGCTTGGTCATTTTTAATAAAGAGTTCATTTGTTTCAGCATTTGTGAAATTGTCCTTCTATGGAGAAGAGTGTGTATATATAGTAATGGAGAAGAAAATTCTATATATTTGTGTGTATGTGTGTGTATGTGTGTCAAATGTATGCCTCACATATTATACCATAGAAGCTCCAGTACTGCTCATTTTCTTCTCCTAATTACAAGAAATGAGCCATCAATGAGACTGAGCAAGGTATCTCCCTCGAGTCTCAACTATGACTCCTGCTGCTAATTGTTTGTCTCACCTATTTCTCCTAGTGAATTTTAGGAGCATCATATGAGAAAGAGGTCAGACAAAATTTAAACTAAAATGAGGCGGAAATGAGAATCACAATTTTGTCTCCTGAGCTGTTGAAGAGTAACCATTGAGCAATAAAATTTTCCTCTGGGATGGTAATGTGAAAAAAGTGACATTTGAAGTGCTCTAACTAAGTTTGTTTACATTCCTCCATTCTGTCCTATACAGCAATTTTCAAGCGGCTGGGAGCTTAGGAAAGTGGTTTTTCTAACAAACTCATATAATCATGTGCGTGACATCTTCCAAAATGATATCACAGGCATAATATTATACTAGGACATGTATCTGACCTCAAATGATACGAAATATAATTGTTTACATTAAAATGTACAAGTTCCCAATGAAATATGGTAATGTGAAAAAAGTGACATTTGAAGTGCAGACAGTCACTTTTTTTCAAACGTGCTCTAACTAAGTTTGTTTACATTCGTCCAGTGTGCTCATGTACACTGTTGCGCTTGATCCTGTTAGAACGCTATACAGCGATTTTCAAGCGGCTGGGAGCTTAGGAAAGTGGTTATTCTAACAAACTCATATAATCATGTGCGTGACATCTTCCAAAATGACATCACAGCCATAATATCATACTAAGACATGTATCTGACCTCAAATGATACGAAATATAATTGTTTACATTAAAATGTACAAGTTCCCAATGAAATATTGAAATGTGAAAAAAGTGACATTTGAAGTGCAGACAGTCCCTTTTTTTCAAAAGTGCTCTAATTAAGTTTGTTTACATTCGTCCAGTGTGCCCATGTACACTGTTGCGCTTGATCCTGCTAGAACGCTATACAGCGATTTTCAAGCGGCTAGGAGCTTAGGAAAGTGGTTTTTCTAACAAACTCATATAATCATGTGCGTGACATCTTCCAAAATGATATCACAGCCATAATATTTTACTAGGACATGTATCTGACCTCAAATGATACGAAATATAATTGTTTACATTAAAATGTACGAGTTCCCAATGAAATATGGTAATGTGAAAAAAGTGACATTTGAAGTGCAGACAGTCACTTTTTTTTCAAAAGTGCTCTAACTAAGTTTGTTTACATTCGTCCAGTGTGCCAATGTACACTGTTGCGCTTGATCCTGTTAGAACGCTATACAGCGATTTTCAAGCGGCTGGGAGCTTAGGAAAGTGGTTTTTCTAACAAACTCATATAATCATGTGCGTGACATCTTCCAAAATGATATCACAGCCATAATATTATACTAGGACATGTATCTGACCTCAAATGATACGAAATATAATTGTTTACATTAAAATGTACAAGTTCCCAATGAAGTATGGTAATGTGAATAAAGTGACATTTGAAGTGCAGACAGTCACTTTTTTTCAAAAGTGCTCTAACTAAGTTTGTTTACATTCGTCCAGTGTGCCAATGTACACTGTTGCGCTTGATCCTGTTAGAACGCTATACAGCGATTTTCAAGCGGCTGGGAGCTTAGGAAAGTGGTTTTTCTAACAAACTCATATAATCATGTGCGTGACATCTTCCAAAATGATATCACAGCCATGATATTATACTAGGACATGTATCTGACCTCAAATGATACGAAATATAATTGTTTACATTAAAATGTACAAGTTCCCAATGAAGTATGGTAATGTGAAAAAAGTGACATTTGAAGTGCAGACAGTCACTTTTTTTTCAAAAGTGCTCTAACTAAGTTTGTTTACATTCGTCCAGTGTGCCAATGTACACTGTTGCGCTTGATCCTGTTAGAACGCTATACAGCGATTTTCAAGCGGCTGGGAGCTTAGGAAAGTGGTTTTTCTAACAAACTCATATAATCATGTGCGTGACATCTTCCAAAATGATATCACAGCCATGATATTATACTAGGACATGTATCTGACCTCAAATGATACGAAATATAATTGTTTACATTAAAATGTACAAGTTCCCAATGAAATATGGTAATGTGAAAAAAGTGACATTTGAAGTGCAGACAGTCACTTTTTTTCAAAAGTGCTCTAACTAAGTTTGTTTACATTCGTCCAGTGTGCCCATGTACACTATTGCGCTTGATCCTGTTAGAACGCTATACAGCGATTTTCAAGCGGCTGGGAGCTTAGGAAAGTGGTTTTTCTAACAAACTCATATAATCATGTGCGTGACATCTTCCAAAATGATATCACAGCCATAATATTATACTAGGACATGTATCTGACCTCAAATGATACGAAATATAATTGTTTACATTAAAATGTACAAGTTCCCAATGATGAATGGTAATGTGAAAAAAGTGACATTTGAAGTGCAGACAGTCACTTTTTTTCAAAAGTGCTCTAACTAAGTTTGTTTACATTCGTCCAGTGTGCCAATGTACACTGTTGCGCTTGATCCTGTTAGAACGCTATACAGCGATTTTCAAGCGGCTGGGAGCTTAGGAAAGTGGTTTTTCTAACAAACTCATATAATCATGTGCGTGACATCTTCCAAAATGATATCACAGCCATAATATTATACTAGGACATGTATCTGACCTCAAATGATACGAAATATAATTGTTTACATTAAAATGTACAAGTTCCCAATGATGAATGGTAATGTGAAAAAAGTGACTTTTGAAAAGCAGACAGTCACTTTTTTTCAAAAGTGCTCTAACTAAGTTTGTTTACATTCGTCCAGTGTGCCAATGTACACTATTGCGCTTCGATCCTGTTAGAACGCTATACAGCGATTTTCAAGCGGCTGGGAGCTTAGGAAAGTGGTTTTTCTAACAAACTCATATAATCATGTGCGTGACATCTTCCAAAATGATATCACAGACATAATATTATACTAGGACATGTATGTGACCTCAAATGATACGAAATATAATTGTTTACATTAAAATGTACAAGTTCCCAATGAAAAATGGTAATGTGAAAAAAGTGACATTTGAAGTGCAGACAGTCACTTTTTTTCAAAAGTGCTCTAACTAAGTTTGTTTACATTCGTCCAGTGTGCCAATGTACACTTTTGCGGCTTGATCCTGTTAGAACGCTATACAGCGATTTTCAAGCGGCTGGGAGCTTAGGAAAGTGGTTTTTCTAACAAACTCATATAATCATGTGCGTGACATCTTCCAAAATGATATCACAGCCATGATATTATACTAGGACATGTATCTGACCTCAAATGATACGAAATATAATTGTTTACATTAAAATGTACAAGTTCCCAATGAAATATGGTAATGTGAAAAAAGTGACATTTGAAGTGCAGACAGTCACTTTTTTTAAAAAGTGCTGTAACTAAGTTTGTTTACATTCGTCCAGTGTGCCCATGTACACTATTGCGCTTCGTTCTGTTAGAACGCTATACAGCGATTTTCAAGCGGCTGGGAGCTTAGGAAAGTGGTTTTTCTAACAAACTCATATAATCATGTGCGTGACATCTTCCAAAATGATATCACAGCCATAATATTATACTAGGACATGTATCTGACCTCAAATGATACGAAATATAATTGTTTACATTAAAATGTACAAGTTCCGAATGTTGAATGGTAATGTGAAAAAAGTGACTTTTGAAAGTGCAGACGTCACTTTTTTCAAAAGTGCTCTAACTAAGTTTGTTTACATTCGTCCAGTGTGCCCATGTACACAATTGCGCTTTGATCCTGTTAGAACGCTATACAGCGATTTTCAAGCGGCTGGGAGCTTAGGAAAGTGGTTTTTCTAACAAACTCATATAATCATGTGCGTGACATCTTCCAAAATGATATCACAGACATAATATTATACTAGGACATGTATGTGACCTCAAATGATACGAAATATAATTGTTTACATTAAAATGTACAAGTTCCCAATGAAGTATGGTAATGTGAAAAAAGTGACATTTGAAGTGCAGACAGTCACTTTTTTTCAAAACTGCTCTAACTAAGTTTGTTTACATTCGTCCAGTGTGCCCATGTACACTGTTGCGCTTGATCCTGTTAGAACGCTATACAGCGATTTTCAAGCGGCTGGGAGCTTAGGAAAGTGGTTTTTCTAACAAACTCATATAATCATGTGCGTGACATCTTCCAAAATGATATCACAGACATAATATTATACTAGGACATGTATGTGACCTCAAATGATACGAAATATAATTGTTTACATTAAAATGTACAAGATCCAAATGAAGTATGGTAATGTGAAAAAGTGACATTTGAAGTGCAGACAGTCACTTTTTTTCAAAAGTGCTCTAACTAAGTTTGTTTACATTCGTGCAGTGTGCCCATGTACACTATTGCGCTTCGTCCTGTTAGAACGCTATACAGCGATTTTCAAGCGGCTGGGAGCTTAGGAAAGTGGTTTTTCTAACAAACTCATATAATCATGTGCGTGACATCTTCCAAAATGATATCACAGACATAATATTATACTAGGACATGTATGTGACCTCAAATGATACGAAATATAATTGTTTACATTAAAATGTACAAGTTCCCAATGAAGTATGGTAATGTGAAAAAAGTGACATTTGAAGTGCAGACAGTCACTTTTTTTCAAAAGTGCTCTAACTAAGTTTGTTTACATTCGTGCAGTGTGCCCATGTACACTATTGCGCTTCGTCCTGTTAGAACGCTATACAGCGATTTTCAAGCGGCTGGGAGCTTAGGAAAGTGGTTTTTCTAACAAACTCATATAATCATGTGCGTGACATCTTCCAAAATGATATCACAGACATAATATTATACTAGGACATGTATGTGACCTCAAATGATACGAAATATAATTGTTTACATTAAAATGTACAAGATCCAAATGAAGTATGGTAATGTGAAAAAGTGACATTTGAAGTGCAGACAGTCACTTTTTTTCAAAACTGCTCTAACTAAGTTTGTTTACATTCGCGTAGTGTGCCGCGTATACGCTTTCGCGTGGTCCTGTTAGAACGCTAATACAGCGATTTTCAAGCGGCTGGGAGCTTAGGAAAGTGGTTTTTCTAACAAACTCATATAATCATGTGCGTGACATCTTCCAAAATGATATCACAGACATAATATTATACTAGGACATGTATCTGACCTCAAATGATACGAAATATAATTGTTTACATTAAAATGTACAAGTTCCCAATGAAATATGGTAATGTGAAAAAGTGACATTTGAAGTGCAGACAGTCACTTTTTTTCAAAAGTGCTCTAACTAAGTTTGTTTACATTCGTGCAGTGTGCCCATGTACACTATTGCGCTTCGTCCTGTTAGAACGCTATACAGCGATTTTCAAGCGGCTGGGAGCTTAGGAAAGTGGTTTTTCTAACAAACTCATATAATCATGTGCGTGACATCTTCCAAAATGATATCACAGACATAAATATACTAGGACATGTATCTGACCTCAAATGATACGAAATATAATTGTTTACATTAAAATGTACAAGTTCCCAATGAAGTATGTAATGTGAAAAAAGTGACATTTGAAGTGCAGACAGTCACTTTTTTCAAAAGTGCTCTAACTAAGTTTGTTTACATTCGTGCAGTGTGCCCATGTACACTATTGCGCTTCGTCCTGTTAGAACGCTATACAGCGATTTTCAAGCGGCTGGGAGCTTAGGAAAGTGGTTTTTCTAACAAACTCATATAATCATGTGCGTGACATCTTCCAAAATGATATCACAGACATAATATTATACTAGGACATGTATGTGACCTCAAATGATACGAAATATAATTGTTTACATTAAAATGTACAAGATCCAAATGAAATATGGTAATGTGAAAAAAGTGACATTTGAAGTGCAGACAGTCACTTTTTTTCAAAACTGCTCTAACTAAGTTTGTTTACATTCGTGCAGTGTGCCCATGTACACTGTTGCCTTGCTGGCTCCTCTGTTAGAACGCTATACAGCGATTTTCAAGCGGCTGGGAGCTTAGGAAAGTGGTTTTTCTAACAAACTCATATAATCATGTGCGTGACATCTTCCAAAATGATATCACAGACATAATATTATACTAGGACATGTATCTGACCTCAAATGATACGAAATATAATTGTTTACATTAAAATGTACAAGTTCCCAATGAAATATGGTAATGTGAAAAAAGTGACATTTGAAGTGCAGACAGTCACTTTTTTCAAAAGTGCTCTAACTAAGTTTGTTTACATTCGTGCAGTGTGCCCATGTACACTATTGCGCTTCGTCCTGTTAGAACGCTATACAGCGATTTTCAAGCGGCTGGGAGCTTAGGAAAGTGGTTTTTCTAACAAACTCATATAATCATGTGCGTGACATCTTCCAAAATGATATCACAGACATAATATTATACTAGGACATGTATGTGACCTCAAATGATACGAAATATAATTGTTTACATTAAAATGTACAAGTTCCCAATGAAGAATGGTAATGTGGAAAAAGTGACATTTGAAGTGCAGACAGTCACTTTTTTTCAAAACTGCTCTAACTAAGTTTGTTTACATTCGTGCAGTGTGCCCATGTACACTATTGCGCTTCGTCCTGTTAGAACGCTATACAGCGATTTTCAAGCGGCTGGGAGCTTAGGAAAGTGGTTTTTCTAACAAACTCATATAATCATGTGCGTGACATCTTCCAAAATGATATCACAGACATAATATTATACTAGGACATGTATGTGACCTCAAATGATACGAAATATAATTGTTTACATTAAAATGTACAAGTTCCCAATGGAATATGGTAATGTGAAAAAAGTGACATTTGAAGTGCAGACAGTCACTTTTTTCAAAACTGCTCTAACTAAGTTTGTTTACATTCGGTGCAGTGCCCATGTACACTATTGCGCCTCGTCCTGTTAGAACGCTATACAGCGATTTTCAAGCGGCTGGGAGCTTAGGAAAGTGGTTTTTCTAACAAACTCATATAATCATGTGCGTGACATCTTCCAAAATGATATCACAGACATAATATTATACTAGGACATGTATGTGACCTCAAATGATACGAAATATAATTGTTTACATTAAAATGTACAAGTTCCCAATGGAATATGGTAATGTGAAAAAAGTGACATTTGAAGTGCAGACAGTCACTTTTTTTCAAAACTGCTCTAACTAAGTTTGTTTACATTCGTGCAGTGTGCCCATGTACACTATTGCGCTTCGTCCTGTTAGAACGCTATACAGCGATTTTCAAGCGGCTGGGAGCTTAGGAAAGTGGTTTTTCTAACAAACTCATATAATCATGTGCGTGACATCTTCCAAAATGATATCACAGACATAATATTATACTAGGACATGTATGTGACCTCAAATGATACGAAATATAATTGTTTACATTAAAATGTACAAGATCCAAATGAAGTATGGTAATGTGAAAAAAGTGACATTTGAAGTGCAGACAGTCACTTTTTTTCAAAACTGCTCTAACTAAGTTTGTTTACATTCGTGCAGTGTGCCCATGTACACTCTTGCGCTTCGTCCTGTTAGAACGCTATACAGCGATTTTCAAGCGGCTGGGAGCTTAGGAAAGTGGTTTTTCTAACAAACTCATATAATCATGTGCGTGACATCTTCCAAAATGATATCACAGACATAATATTATACTAGGACATGTATGTGACCTCAAATGATACGAAATATAATTGTTTACATTAAAATGTACAAGTTCCCAGTGAAGTATGGTAATGTGAAAAAAGTGACATTTGAAGTGCAGACAGTCACTTTTTTTCAAAACTGCTCTAACTAAGTTTGTTTACATTCGTGCAGTGTGCCCATGTACACTATTGCGCTTCGTCCTGTTAGAACGCTATACAGCGATTTTCAAGCGGCTGGGAGCTTAGGAAAGTGGTTTTTCTAACAAACTCATATAATCATGTGCGTGAGCATCTTCCAAAATGATATCACAGACATAATATTATACTAGGACATGTATGTGACCTCAAATGATACGAAATATAATTGTTTACATTAAAATGTACAAGTTCCCAATGAAGTATGGTAATGTGAAAAAAGTGACATTTGAAGTGCAGACAGTCACTTTTTTTCAAAACTGCTCTAACTAAGTTTGTTTACATTCGTGCAGTGTGCCCATGTACACTATTGCGCTTCGTCCTGTTAGAACGCTATACAGCGATTTTCAAGCGGCTGGGAGCTTAGGAAAGTGGTTTTTCTAACAAACTCATATAATCATGTGCGTGACATCTTCCAAAATGATATCACAGACATAATATTATACTAGGACATGTATGTGACCTCAAATGATACGAAATATAATTGTTTACATTAAAATGTACAAGATCCAAATGAAGTATGGTAATGTGAAAAAAGTGACATTTGAAGTGCAGACAGTCACTTTTTTCAAAACTGCTCTAACTAAGTTTGTTTACATTCGTGCAGTGTGCCCATGTACACTCTTGCGCTTCGTCCTGTTAGAACGCTATACAGCGATTTTCAAGCGGCTGGGAGCTTAGGAAAGTGGTTTTTCTAACAAACTCATATAATCATGTGCGTGACATCTTCCAAAATGATATCACAGACATAATATTATACTAGGACATGTATGTGACCTCAAATGATACGAAATATAATTGTTTACATTAAAATGTACAAGATCCAAATGAAGTATGGTAATGTGAAAAAAGTGACATTTGAAGTGCAGACAGTCACTTTTTTTCAAAACTGCTCTAACTAAGTTTGTTTACATTCGTGCAGTGTGCCCATGTACACTATTGCGCTTCGTCCTGTTAGAACGCTATACAGCGATTTTCAAGCGGCTGGGAGCTTAAAAAAGTGGTTTTCTAACAAACTCATATAATCATGTGCGTGACATCTTCCAAAATGATATCACAGACATAATATTATACTAGGACATGTATGTGACCTCAAATGATACGAAATATAATTGTTTACATTAAAATGTACAAGTTCCCAATGAAGTATGGTAATGTAAAAAAGTGACATTTGAAGTGCAGACAGTCACTTTTTTCAAAACTGCTCTAACTAAGTTTGTTTACATTCGTGCAGTGTGCCCATGTACACTATTGCGGCTTGTCCTGTTAGAACGCTATACAGCGATTTTCAAGCGGCTGGGAGCTTAGGAAAGTGGTTTTTCTAACAAACTCATATAATCTGCGTGACATCTTCCAAAATGATATCACAGACATAATATTATACTAGGACATGTATGTGACCTCAAATGATACGAAATATAATTGTTTACATTAAAATGTACAAGATCCAAATGAAGTATGGTAATGTGAAAAAGTGACATTTGAAGTGCAGACAGTCACTTTTTTCAAAACTGCTCTAACTAAGTTTGTTTACATTCGGTACGTGTGCGCATGTACACTATTGCGTCGTCCTGTTAGAAGCACTATACAGCGATTTTCAAGCGGCTGGGAGCTTAGGAAAGTGGTTTTTCTAACAAACTCATATAATCGTGTGCGTGACATCTTCCAAAATGATATCACAGACATAATATTATACTAGGACATGTATGTGACCTCAAATGATACGAAATATAATTGTTTACATTAAAATGTACAAGATCCAAATGAAGTATGGTAATGTGAAAAAGTGACATTTGAAGTGCAGACAGTCACTTTTTTCAAAACTGCTCTAACTAAGTTTGTTTACATTCGTGCAGTGTGCCCATGTACACTATTGCGCTTCGTCCTGTTAGAACGCTATACAGCGATTTTCAAGCGGCTGGGAGCTTAGGAAAGTGGTTTTTCTAACAAACTCATATAATCATGTGCGTGACATGTTCCAAAATGATATCACAGACATAATATTATACTAGGACATGTATGTGACCTCAAATGATACGAAATATAATTGTTTACATTAAAATGTACAAGATCCAAATGAAGTATGGTAATGTGAAAAAAGTGACATTTGAAGTGCAGACAGTCACTTTTTTTCAAAACTGCTCTAACTAAGTTTGTTTACATACTCCACTGTCTCTATCTGTTGGCTCTGTTCTAGAGTTCCAAAGCAAGTTGAGGAACCTTGGTGTAATTTTTGACACTAACCTCACTTTTGATTTTTTTTTTGTTCAGAGCACTGTGAAAGCTTCCTTTTTTCACCCCAGAAATATTGCCAGATTAAGACCAATGCTAAACTTGTCTGTCGCTGAAAAGCTCATCAATTCATTCGTTGTCACGCGGTTGGATTATTGCAATGCCGTTTTAGCCGGAGTTTCTAAAACTGCAATTAACAAATTGCAGTATGTTCAGAACTCTGCCGCCCGGATCCTGACGGGAAGCAGGAGATATGACCATATCACTCCTGTTTTGAAGTCCTTACAGTGGCTCCCGGTCAGGTTCCGGGTGGATTTTAAGATCTTGATGTTAACATACAAGGCATTGCACGGATTGGCTCCACAATATTTAACTCACTTATTAATCCCGTACACCTCACATCGCAGACTGCGCTCCTCACAGGGTCATCTACTTACGGTTCCACTAACCCGCCTTGAGTCTATGGGTGACAGGGCTTTTTCTGTCTACGCTCCATCACTTTGGAACTCTCTTCCCCCTGAACTCAGGGAAGCTCAGTCCTTTGGCATTTTTAAAGCTCTTTTAAAGACACACTTTTTTAAACTCGCTTTTGACTCTTAATATCTTTTTGACTGTTTTATATTTGTTTTTTATTACAGTTTTAGTCATTTTATTTAACTTTTATTTATTCTGTGATTTGTGTTTTTATGTACAGCGTTTTGCGAAGCTACTTTAAAGGCGCTTTATAAAATAAAGTTTATTATTATTATCATTATTAGTGTGCCAGGTGTCTCAAGTTAAAGGCATAATAATAAAACAGCATATTTGGAAGACCCAAACCACCCTTTTCTATCGTTTTTTTTTTTAGTTTTCTCAGATGCATTCTAGGTTTTTTGCCATTCCACAAAAACTTTTTACAAAGTACATCAAATTGTTGAAAGTATTTGGTAGGGATATCCAAGGGAAGGGACTGAAAAATATAATTTATTTTGGGAGCACAGTTCATCTTGATAACATTGACCATGACCAGTTGATTTTTTAACTTTGTCAGCAGGAACAAAATTGAGCGACACCATGGCATGGTCGGATACTAATATGTTCCCAATAATGCACGACACTGTAAATGGGAGCATTTCTTTAGAAATAAAGAAATAGTCGATCCTGGTAAACACGCCGTGCATTGCCGAGAGAAATGTATAATCCCTCCCAGTAGGGTTAAACAGCCGCCATACATCCACGAGACCAAGAGCAGAGCACAATTTTTTAACAACACTTAGCGACTTAGGTGGTCTAGCTTTGCTGGGGCTACTCCTGTCAAGGACTGCGTTACCATTACCATGTTCATGTCCCATGCCCATATGATTGGGTAGCTGCCCATATCAATCAATTTACATTCCAAATTGGCAAAGAACCCAGGAACATCATTGTTAGGGGCATAGGTGTTTGCTAATATCAATGTTCTCCCCTGTATATCAGCTAGGATAATAAGCATCCTCCCCTCTATGTCCTTAATTTCCTTTAAGCATTTAAATTGTAAATGTTTATTTACTAAAATAATGACACCTCTACTCTGTCTTGTGCCGGCACTGCAAAAAACCTTCCCCACCCATCCTTTACACAATTTATTCGCATCTTTTAAAGACAAGTAGCACTCCTGTAGAAACACAATATCATATCTGACCGATGTCAGACTATGAAGTATCTTATTGCTCTTTTTGGAGTTCCCCAGACGTTCACATTCCATGTGGCTAGGCGCAAATTACTATCAACCGTAGACATAGTAGTAAAATGTGGACAAATGGGTCAGTGGTACCAGGACTGTGATATACCTTGGGTGAACTCTATAAGAACATAACTTTATGAACATAGCTCTTACATTAGAAAATAAAAAACTGCGCAAAACTCCGAACACAGCGCATCTTAAAACCCTTCAGGTCCGTGATCTGTCAGTAAAGTAACTCTGACCAACCAGGCCCATTAACAGTGTCTTTATGAAAGCTGCGGCACCTTTAACGTGTGACTGAGTTTTTACCTTGTTATCAGATAATCGGCCGGTGAGCTGAGTGGTGTAGAAAAAGAAGAAACAGTTCGATCATACCCCTGGAACAAAAGTTGTCAGACCCTCACGTTGTAAAGGAAAAGAAAGCCACATCCGTAAAGATGAGTGGTCAGTCAGCTTCTTCGCGGTGGCGGAAGCGCGCCTCGTTCCTGATGAAGTCCATGGCTGTCCTCGGGTTCATGAAGCGGTCGCGGTCCCTCTTTCGTGTCGATTTTGGAGCGTGGCTGGGTACTGTCGAGCAAACTTCATCCCGTGTTGATGAAGCATCTTTTTGCACTCCTGAAAGCGTCACGTTTGGTTACGTTCCCCTGGAGATGTCCGGGAAAATAATGACTCGGTTTCCCTTCCCACCGATTTCGCCTTTCTCCTGGGATGCGTATGGATGCGGTCTCTGTCCCCCGACCGCATAAACTTTGCAATCAAAGTCCGACCATTAACATTGCTCCGGAGCCGAGGTCCGGGGCCGAGTCTGAGCGCCGCGGTCAATAAATCAGCGCCCGACGGTGTGTAATATCCAACATGTTAGGCAACGATTTCTCCAGGAATGCGATTGTGTCCCCGCCTTCACAGCCTTCGGAAAGCCAACAAAGCGCAGATTATTACGCCTGATCGGTCTTCGTCGTCTATCCTATCACGAAGAGCTTCAAGTTCGGATCCAGTGGCTGGCGGATGAGCCTTTATACAGTCATCCAAAATAGTCAGTTCTGACATTTGAAGTAGTCTGAGAGAATAATTTACAGTATACCATATTCATTTTCCCAATTAATATGGAACCAAACTTCTTTGTGTAGAAAATTGATCATGCTTCATTACTCTATGGAGTTAGATGTTTTACATTTTTGAAAAGTTGTTACCTGCATTCTCCACTGCTTGTGTGTCTAAGCTAAAAATTTAGATAAATAATTCAGTTACCGCACTTCAACCATAATGCATATTTCAAGTGGATGTGCAAAATATTAGGATGACCTCAGTGTAACTCATTACAGTTCAACAGCACCACAAATTACAGTCTACAAAATTAACATTAAAATAAATCAACATCTCTGAGTTGTAAACTGAATATTATAATGCTCATGAAGGAGGCTTTATTGAAGGGCTGTTATATTTATCAATGCTGTCAGAAGCAAAGCAGCTGCTGAAATTGACCACCAGAGGACAACTGGGTGAAAGTGTTGTGGTCAGATGAGACCAAAATGGAGCTCTTTGGCCTCAACTCAACTCGCCGTGTTTGGAGGAGGCGGAATGTTGTCTATGACCCCAAGAACACCATCCCCACCGTCAAACATGGAGGTGGAAACATTATGCTTTGGGGGTGTTTTTCTGCTAAGGGGACAGGACAACTTCACCGCATCAAACGGACAATGGACGGGGTCATGTACCGTCAAATCTTGGGTGAGAACCTCCTTCCCACAGCCAGGGCATTGAAAATGAAAAGTAATTACTAAGTCATTACCAAGTACTAAGTCATGTTTTGCAGAGGGGTCAAATACATATTTCCCTCATTAAAATGCAAATCAATTTAGAACATTTTTGACATGCGTTTTTCTGGATTTTTTTGTTGTTATTCTGTCTCTCACTGTTCAAATAAACCTACCATTAAAATTATAGACTGATCATTTCTTTGTTAGTGGGCAAACGTACAAAATCAGCAGGGGATCAAATAAATTTTCCCCCCCACTGTACAGACAGGCTACAAAGGAAAAAACAAGTGTCTCAGTAAGGTGTTGGGCTGAAACAGCTTCAGTGCTCCTTGACATTGATTCTCCAAGTCTCTGAACTCAACTACAGGGATGAACACCATTCTTCCAATTGTTTTGATTGTGATGATGTAGACAGAGAGCACTGTCTAACACATCAGTCCAAAATCTCTATAGGTGTTCAACTGGGTCGGGATCTGGTGACTGTGGACTCATCAAAACAGTGTGAGTGTTTCAGACTGCTGATCTTTAAAGCGCCTGCGTGTTGAATCCGACTGAAAAAAAGTCTTGTTTCGGGGGCGGCTGTGGCGCAGTTGGTAGAGTGGGTTGTCCGCTAATCGTAGGATTGGCGGTTCGATTCCCGGCCTGGGTGACTCCATATGCCGAAGTGTCCTTGGGCAAGACACTGAACCCCAAGTTGCTCCCGATGGCAAGCTAGCACCTTGCATGGCAGCTCTGCTCACTAAGACACCTCACTAAGACACAAAATGTTGGTTTTTCCTCAACATTGGTGTGTGAATGGGTGAATGAGACACAGTGTAAAGCGCTTTGGATAATATAAGTGCACATTTACCATTTACCAAAACATTCAGTGAGGGCAATAGGGGCATTGTCATCCTGGAAGAGACCACTCCCATCAGGAGAGAAATGTTTCATTGTAGGATAAAGGTGATCACTCGGTGCAACTTTCTTCCTCTAAGGGGACAAGAGGACCCAAAACACTCCCCAGAGCCAGCGGACCCCTGTTATTGGGGTGCAGCATTCGTGCCTCTCCTTTTCTCTTGGTGTATGCCACAGATGACCTCAACCACTTGAGAATATGGAGAGGGATGGCTCATCTGACCGTATTACTTTTTTCCACATCTTAGTAGACCAGTGTCATTCTATGACTCTGGTTTTCATCTCTTCACTTCAGAGGATTGGAGAATCTATGCCATGGCCCATTGAAATCGTTCTGGTGGCCTGTGGTGCCCAAAACCTCACTAAGACACAAAATGTTGGTTTTTCCTTAAATTAGCTAGATTGTGTAATAAAGACTTACCCTACTACAATCGAACACACATGTAACTTCTATGGAAGTGCAATATTTACGCTGGACTGGTGTCAGAAATGGAGCTGCAACGATGGTGACACTGGAGATGACAGAAAAGACATACTCTTACACAATTAATACATACCAGTTGGATTTACAACTTTTTGCATATACTAGAGTTACAGTAATTGGACAATTATACATTTGTCCAACTTTTCCTATTTAAAAAACTGATGATGAAGGTGAAGTATATAATTTTTTTTTTTTTTTTTTAAATCAGTTGTAACATTTATGATAATAGATGGTTGGCATACTTCAACACTGGAAGTGTGCACTGATTTCACGTAAAAAGCACAGAAAAACAGCATTAGAAATGTTACAGTCATATCATTATCAATAATTTACCTGCCAAAAACCCACAAGAGGAAGTTTATTAAACCAAAGTGGCATTTTGAGAATGAAGAATTCCTGGCTGAACACCTCTGACAGTGTGAATAAACAATTTTGATAAACCAAATATAACATAGAGAGTATAGAACAAAAGCACCATTATTAGTTAACTATATTAACCTTTTTAATTTTATAACTGTTTTACTGGGGTAAATAGCCGATTCATTTATCATAAATTCAAACTTCACAATAATATATTTTTCATACTTCTGAGTACAATCAGCATAACTACATTTGATTGCTTTTAATGAATTATTAACTCTTTGGTAAAAGTAGTCCACTACATGTTGATCCACTCAGAGGTTGCACAAATTACCGCAAAAAGAACTGTGAAGTGTGACTTAGCATTAGCACATTTCATTGGACAAGAGCGCTGTCCATTACACATGCTGCATTGTGATTGGTTAATTTTCAAGGTGGGCTGATTAATGTACGAGGAACACAGAGAGCAAAAGGGGCCAGAAGGAGAATGCATGCATGAGAGAAACACCGGCTCGTAAAAGAAGGTAAGGTAAGTCTTTGCTAAGTTTCATTTTGTAATAAGACAGCTCCTGATGTAAGACCGACATCACCATCTTATGTAACAATCGGCCATCTTGTGTAACTAACCGACTGAACTTCAGCTAGCAGCAAGCTAGTGTTAATATGTTCACTGAGAACTTATTAACATAAGCATACAAAAAGCATTCCAAAAAATCAGCTATTTACAATTTCGGACACAATGCTGTGATATAAAGACGAAATGTCCATTTTAAGCTCATGTTTGCTAAAATTCATGGCGTGCTAAAATAATCTATTCAGTAGCATGTTAGCTAGAAAGCTAACATTTTTGTGGGGAAATGGGTGTAAAAAAACAAAAACAAAAAGGTCCACAGGAAGAAGGAAAGCTTGAGCCTTGAACTTTCACATGTTAGATTTGTCTCAACAGAAGTATCTACTCTCTACATCAGTTTAAACTATTTTAGAGTAGAGTTCATCTTAGGGCTAAGCGCTAGTTAGCTGCCTTCTCTTTAAACTGTATAGCTGAAGCTCTGTTTAATGGTTTAATTTATTTAAACTACATAACAGATTTATAACTATGTGTAAAGATAAAGAGAAAAAAAACATGACTTGCCTTGAGTTAGTGCCCAGCTCTGCCGCTCCACTCAGATGAGGCTGTGAGAGAATGAACTCCAGCGGGAAGGGAAGATGTTGTTTTGGCCACTCTCAGCTCTTCATTACACGGGTTTATTTTACGCGATTTCGACCACATATTCGCAAGGAAGGGATTGTGACTTCAGAATCTTTTATTCAGGTATATAAAATAAAGATTTTTACAAGTCATGGAAATGCCTTGAGCATAATCTACTTAACAATCCATTCATATATAACACAAACATACCAGTTCAAGATAAAGCCTATACAATCAAATCCAACGTGGTTTCGGGACAATATGTGCGCATGCGCGCGCTTAGTTTCGTATGGTTTCGTATGTGCAGTTTTGTATGCAAGAGATTTTGTATTCCTGTAGAAAATGAAATAAAAATCAATCTTAGTGAACAACGAACAATCACATCTAGATATATTTCTTTGAAATTACACAGCAGTAACTTCATTAATCAGTTTTTTTCCTGCATAATTTCAAAATAATATAGTAATAATAATAATATAGTAATATAGTAATAATCATTGTGATTTTCAAATCGGTGAAAATGGGTTGTGTGGGTACCTGAGGGTGTCCCCTTTGCAGAGAACACCTTTGTTATTTTTTTTTTATTATTATTTTTATTTGAAGTTAAGTGCAATTCTTACTGTGAAATGTGGTAATGATTTTCCACCACCACTGTTACTCTATGTAAGGAGGATTCATCTATAATTTGTGCTTTCTTTTATTCTTGCAGCCTACATCGCGTGCTGTGGCACACTGGATGGATGGATGGACACCAAAGATAGGAGAGGAGAATATTAACCTCATATAATCATATGCATGACATTGTCCAGAATGATATTTATGACATAATATAATACTAGGACATGTTTCTGACCATAAATGATACGAAATATAATTGTTACATTAAAATGTATAAGTTCCCAATAAAGTATGGTAAGGTGAAAAAAGTGACATTTGAAGTGCAGAAACTCACTTATTTTTTTAAATGTGCACAAACTAAACTTGTTTACATTCATCCTGTGTGTCCCTGCACACTGGTGTTTCTCAGGTGCTGACAATGCTATACAGCGACTCAAGCGGCTGGGAGCTTAGGAAAGTGGTTTATCTAACAAACTCATATAATTGAATGTGTGATATACTCCAATATGATATTTTTCACATATATTTCTCACCATATAATACTCTGACATGTTTCTGACCCTAAATGATGCGTAATATTATTGTTTACATTAAAATGTATAAGTTCCTAATAAAGTATGATAAGGGGGCGAGGGCTATACTGTAGGTCTAAAGCTCAACAGCGCACTGTATTTTTCGCCTGAATACGGTGAAATCAAATTGTTATACCTTCTGACATTGTTTTTGTTCCTCTTCTTCTGGCAGTGAACAGGGCGTTGTGCTGGTTGTCTTCGACCCAGATACTTTACGCATCGTGGAGGCGTGGCTCGTCACTTCTTCTTCGTGTTTGCTGGGATAAAACAAACACACTAGAAGGTAAAATGGAAAAAAGAAAAAGAGAAAATATTCGTAGTGTTGATACTCTATGGAGGGGGTGAGGGACTAATCTTTCATCTCCTTTTTTTTCAATTTCTTTGGTATCTATGTACAAACACAGCCTTTCTTAGTCGTAATCCCTATTTTGTCCATTGCTGTATGGTGATAATGACACAGCCCCAGTGGCATTGGTCCAACTCATCCAATCCCATTCCTTCGCTGGTGGTCTCGAGGTGTACAACACCTTGTCCTGGGTTGTGGCTCAAAATATCTAAGGCCAGTTGGGGTTCACGCTGGGTACGTCTGCTGGAGCTGTTCATCTGAAATGTGCAGGGGAGTTGCAAAACAGAGCATAGTGCACTAGTTTCAGGCTAGCCTGGGCTTATGTACCAATAGCTAACCATAGTTGTGACTCTGTTTCTCTCGGATAGGTAAAAGGAGGCACCAATGTAGTTCGCAGCTCGTCTTAGAGATCGTCAGTCCCACTAGTGTCTTGTGGGTTGCTTACAGGGCTCGCTCTTCTACCGTCAGGAAAGGCTTCAGGGTGTGGCATTCAGTAGGCATTAACGGGTTTTCTTCGGCGCCGTCAGGGCTTCCTTTGTCTTTGTCTTTATCCGTGTTGTCATTATCAGAGCTGCCGCCACCGGAGTTCGATGTCGTCTTTCTGGTCAGTTCGAGCATGTCCGTGTATACAGAGTCTGTTTCATCAGCAAGATCATCAGCGTAACAAGTCATGTTCTTAAACACCACGCCCAGTTGAGGCGGTAACGACTCACCCATCACAACATATTGACCTGAAATGTTAGTGGTGGTGACAGCAGAGTCAGCCAGTTTGTGGGTGCAGGGTATAATGCAGCAGGAGAGGAGAATAATGAAGACAAATAGGACAGCTATTGCCATGCCCAAACGGGAGAGGGAGGCCAACTAATTGCCAGAGAAAAACCATGTTATCCAGTTAAGCAATGAGAACGAGTCCCCGGTACCTGAGTTCTCGACATGTTCCTTTTGGAGGGCCTGGAGGCGAGCAAGGACGCCACGAGCCCCAGTGTGGAGCGGGATGGCCGCGCAGCACTCAGGGCCTATCATTGTGCAGACTCCCTCCTCTGGCACGCGCGCATTTGGTCAAGGGCAAATCGGTTCTGGGCTGCCATTAGCGAGGTGGCATGCAGCTGGCTCTTTATCAGGCCCAAGCCGCCGAGTGTGTAGTTGATGAAGCGTTGTTGGTTGAACCATATGTAATATATCCAGGCCGTATTATGAACAACCTGCACCCCAAGGATTAAAACAGCCGCAAGCCTGCTACCAAACCTTCCCATGGCTCTGTAGCAGTCGGGAACCCCTCTGGGACTCCGGCGAAATTGAGGGTTACCTCAGCGTGTTCTGCCCAATCGGTGTAGTTCATGGTGTCTACGTCAGCGAGATATTGACGCCACAGAGTCATGTCGTGGCGCCCACGGCGACAAGGGGTGTCCTTGTCAAGCAGGGTAATAAACCTAGTTTTGCCATCCAGTCTCACTGGGGCACAGCACCCCTGCCACTCCGGTGGTAAAGTTTGATGAGCGGTCCCTGTTCCACAATACCAGAAGATATCTGCCAGTCCCAGGGTGCCATAAGCCAAATCAGGTACAGGAATGGCCACTGATGAGTGCGCAGCCCCGGCTGAAGGACACGCGGGGATGGAAAGGTCATCTGTAGTGACCGTGACAACGCACCGGGAGGATATGTTGCCCACAGGATAGACTCCAAGAGTGGAACTCAGGCAAAAGGGAAAGAGAGCTGGGAGCTCCTCATGTACAGTGACAAAAGCGGAGTCATCAGTGTGTATGGGTTGAAACAGGCAGGAGGAACTGAGAAACACATTCAGTTGTATTACCAAGAGGAAACATGAGATGTGGGGTTGATCGCCTATCATGGCACACCAGGCACGATTTGTCTGTGACAGAACGGGCAGTATGGAACATCCATGCAAGGTACAGGTTGGTATGATCCATCCATGCAAGGTACAGGTTGGTATGGGTGGTCAACAGATGGCGAGGTTTTTGTGAATGATGGGTTGAGAGGGATGTTATTGATTAGTGATGGGTTGAGAGGGATGTTATTGATTATCGATAATGAGGCCAGATGAGGGCTGCCGCATAGCAGGGCTTCCGAATGCGCTAGAGTAACCAGGGCTAACGCACAGAAAATTATTCTACTTGGCAGAGGCCTGAGGTCATTCATGTATATCCAGGGGACAGGCAGTGATGTGTCAGGTGCCGGGGTGGGGCGAGAGAGGAAGCGTGTTTCAGCAAAATCTATTAGGCGATCAACCCCAGGGGCGATATAGGTTTCAGAGCCATCAAGGTTCACCTGAAATCTGAGCATGTGGTCCAGTTGTATTCGGGAAATATCAGGCGAGAGCTGGTAGGGGTCGAACTGGCTCCGCATGAGTTGCTTGACATCGATGGCTTTTCTATGTCTGCTGGGGGGTCGAGTGACCAAAACGTGAGTGCCTGATGTGGCGTTGCATGGGCTAGTGTTGTTTCCTCTCTCAGGGGAAGGGGCAGTCAGAAGTAGGAGGAGCAGTGTCACTCCCGAAACCAGTACCATTGCCCATGCCAGGATGATAGCTTTATCCGTGCGCATGAGACCGGTCCGTGGCATGTTTTTAGTGGTTGGTAAGCTAGTTAGAGTCTCGGTAAGGCAAGAGGCCTGCCGAGTTTAGAGCTCCCCACTGGTCAAAGTCAGTAGTCTCAAAAGGTGTTGGGGTCAGTTGGACTGGGTCAGACAGATTTTGAACAAATTTTGGTGAGGTCGTCAGGGCCTGCGGGTGTCTCGGGGGGAAGCAATGGCTCCTCAGGCTGTACTTCGTCATCAGGAACGGATCTACTGTCTGGGGTCGTCATGCACGATAGGCTGGGTGAACTGCCTTTTCCAGCTGAAGTCGGGCGCAGCGTCTGGTGCTTTGCACGTCGCTTAGCTTGCGCTCTTGTCCCTTGGGCCGGGCTTCAGTCCTCTTCAGAGCCACTGTCACTGTCAGTGTCTGTAGAAGCAGATGATCCGTGAGGGGGGTTTTCTGGTTGGGGTTTTCTGGAAGTTGACGGCCGGTCACTCGTTGTCGATGGTTCCTCGGTGACGGGTTTACGAAGTAGAGGTCTTTTACTACGTCCTCTGCTGCAATGATTTAGATGATACCAGTTAGGTCGTCCCTCTACCCTTACTGCTGTTGGGGTGGCTGCAACGACCTTGAAGGGCTCCTCTCTGCGGCCCTGTAGAGCATGCTTTCTCTTAAATACCCGAATCCAGACGTAATCTCCCGGTTCAACCTGTCTGACTGGGGGAACCTCCTCACCATGGACTGCATCGCGGACCTGTGAATATAAGTGTCTGTGGATGCGGGTGAGGGCACGAACGTAATTTCGATGTGAGCCACATTGTTCTCCATTGGGTGACGAACTGGTTGGTCTTCCGGTTAAACAAGGGCCATCATTTGAGCTGGCCCTACAGCCGCCTTTTTTGCAGTTTCATCCGCTGTAGTATTCCCTTTGGTAATAAAAGAACCATCTGTTTTATGTGCTTTACATTTAACAATTGCTAGTGCCGATGGCAAAGTCATAGCATATAGTAAGTCTGTGATTGCTTCCCCATGAGTCACTGTGGATCCATCAGCGCGCTGGAAGCCTCTTTGTGCCCATATTGGGCCAAACACATGGCACACGCCATGTGCATAAGCGGAATCGGTGTACACATTACATCTTTTATCACTACCCAATTTACAAGCGGCCGTCAGGGCCTTCAGTTCTGCCAACTGGGCTGAGCAAGGTTGCGGGAGGGGAACACTCATGACCGCCCAAAATGTCGGTGGATCTTGTGATGCTTCTATCACTGCGTATCCTGCCCAGTTGCCATCTGGAGAACGATAGCATGACTCATCTACAAAAAACGTTCGTTGAGCAATGGACAACGCACTGTTTTCCAAGTCTGGATGGGCTTTGAGAAATTTTTCAGATTCGTTGACACATTCGTGTGGTTCCCCATCTAAAGGGGTTACTATTTTATCTGCTGGATTGACTGTGGTACATCGTTCTATGGTTAATTCTGGGGACGAAAGTATAGAGTCATACGCCGTTTGTCTTGAGTTGTTGATGACGAAATTTTGACTGGTCAATAGAGCGTGTAGGGCATGCGTGGTATACAGTGTTACCGGGTGTCCCATAGAAGAGGCTTTTTGATATGCAAATGCTGCGACTGCTAATGAACGATAGCATGGTGGCATCCATTTTTCTACGTTGTCCAGTGCTGTGCTATAATAAGCTATCGCCTGCTTACCCATGCCCTGTTACTGTTGGGTTAGGACAGCTGACGCACATTCCCTTCTTTCTGAAACATATAAGTGAAACGGCTTACGATAGTCTGGATTGGCAAGAGCAGGTGCCTCCGCTAAGGCTGTTTTTATGTCTATAAAGGTCAGCAGCTTTTATCATATCTCTCAATGGCTGCACTCTCAGAGCGAACTCGCACACCCAAGGGCGGCTAAACCCAGCCATTCCTAGAAAAGCTAACATTTGGCGTACTGTTTTTGGTTGTGCGGCCTTGCTGATAGCCATGATATGTTTTGGTGCTATTGTTCGCTGAGCCAGCACTTGATTAAATATAGAAGGGCTTTCATAATACCCCTGTGGGAGCCTTGTGTAGGTGTATTGTTTTCCCTCGTATGTGAAAGCAAACAGGTACTGCGAGTCAGGATGCAGGTTCACACTGAAAAATGCTGAGCACAGGTCAATGACTGTATACCACTTGGTTCCTTCTGGGATATTTGATAATAACGTATGTGGATCCGGTACCACTGGTGTGTCACGGGTACCCCTTCACCCCCTTCACTGTCTCCTTCTTCCATCTCTTTTCGTCGCAATCTTCGCTCCCTTTCCCCCTCACATTTCTCCTCCATCGTCACAACCTTACTTCCCTCTAACAACCACTTTTCCTCACTTGACGTAAACACCGCAACCGACATGTTATGTTCCACCTTAATATCTTCTCTTGACAGCATATGCCCCCTAACCTCCAGACCTGCTCGCACATCACCCTCTAGTCCTTGGCTCTCAGAAGCTCTGCGTAGCAACCGGGCCAAACTAAGAGCATCTGAAAGGAAATGGCGCAAATCAAACAATCCAATTGACCTAACCAATTACCAGAGACTTCTCTCCTCTTTTTCCAAAAGCATCTCCATTGCTAAAACCACATACTTCCAAGATAAGATTGGTAGTTCTCCCAACACCCGCATTCTTTTCAAAACTTTTTCCTCTCTTCTCTGTCCCCCTCCTCCCCCTTCCCCTTCCTCTCTCACTGCAGATGACTTTGCAAGTTTCTTTTCCAGCAAGGTTACATCAATTAGGAACCAGTTCTCAATCCCAGACATGCATAGACCAACTCCTCCTCCACGTACCTCCCAACTGACTTCCTTCTCTCCCCTCTCAGAGATTGAGGTCTCTAAACTCCTCCGCTCTAGCCGTCCCACAACCGGTCCCCTTGACCCTATCCCTTCTCAACTTCTTCAGTCCATCTCTCCCACACTATTACCTGCACTTACACACATCTTTAACACATCGCTCTCTACTGGCACATACCCTACCTCATTTAAGCAAGCCCGGGTTACCCCACTGCTTAAAAAGCCATCACTCAATCCTTCTATAGTTGACAATTACAGACCTGTTTCCCTCCTCCCCTTTCTTTCCAAAACTCTCGAAAGAGCCGTTTTTAATCAACTCTACAATTTTCTCACACAGAACAACCTCCTAGACACCAAGCAGTCTGGCTTCAAGAGCAACCATTCCACGGAGACTGCTCTGCTTTCCGTCACTGAAGCCTTACGACTAGCAAGAGCAACCTCTAGATCATCTGTCCTCATCCTACTTGACCTCTCTGCTGCGCCGACACTGTGAACCATCAGATCCTCCTATCAACTCTCTCCAACCTGGGCATCACTGGAACGGTTCTACGCTGGGTGGAATCCTATCTTTCGGACAGATCCTTCAAGGTATCATGGAGCGGAGGTATTTCTGAAACTCAGCAACTCACAACTGGCGTTCCACAGGGATCAGTTCTGGGTCCACTCCTCTTTTCTATATACACTACATCTCTCGGTCAGGTGATTGAGTCTCATGGCTTTTCCTATCACTGCTATGCTGATGACACTCAGCTCTATTTGTCCTTCCAGCCTGACGACCCATCTGTTTCTGCACGCATCTCTTCTTGCCTGTCAGACATCTCGGTCTGGATGAAGAAGCACCATCTTCAGCTTAACCTGGGAAAATCGGAGCTTCTCGTCATCCCAGCCTATCCCTCAATCAACCAGAACTTCACTGTACAGCTCAGCTCACTTACACTCATGCCAACCAAGATGGCCAGGAACCTTGGGGTGATTCTTGATGAGGGCTTGACCTTTACAGACCACATCTCAGCAACTGCAAGGTCCTGTAGGTCCATCCTGTACAACATCAAGAAAATCCGACCATTCCTCACCA
The DNA here is from genome assembly GCA_012411365.1 of Ameiurus melas. Lineage (NCBI taxonomy): Eukaryota > Metazoa > Chordata > Actinopteri > Siluriformes > Ictaluridae > Ameiurus > Ameiurus melas. The sequence goes on along the minus strand of CM022778.1, from coordinate 10,796,767 downwards.
AACAGGCTACACAGATACTAGTCCAGGCTCTTGTCATCTCTAAACTGGACTACTGCAACTCACTGCTTTCAGGCCTCCCAGCCAGCTCCATCAAACCCCTTCAAATGATTCAGAATGCTGCAGCGCGCCTTGTCTTCAACCAGCCCAAGACTACTCATGTCACACCCCTCTTCATCTCCCTCCACTGGCTTCCTGTAGCTGCCCGCATCAAGTTCAAGGCCTTGATGCTCACCTACAAGACCTTGTCAGGAACAGCACCCTCCTACCTCAACTCTCTCCTGAAGGCATACATTCCCTCTCGCAATCTGCGATCGACTAGCAACCGACGTTTAGTAGTTCCCACTCAGCGAGGCGTAAGGTCCCTTTCCAGAACCTTCACACATACCGTTCCCCAGTGGTGGAATGCTCTTCCGATCTCAATCCGGACTGCAGAGTCTCTCACTATCTTCAAAAAACAGCTAAAGACCCACCTTTTCCGTGAACACCTAACCAACTCCTAAAAAAAAAACACAGACTTGCACTTACACCTCTACTCTGTACACTTTGCTTCCTCTGGTATTCAGTTAATGGATCTTGTATAGTAGCACTACTTGTATTGTTCCCTGCTTGTTATATCACTTTGCTTATTTGTAAGTCGCTTTGGATAAAAGCGTCTGCTAAATGAATAAATGTAAATGTGTCTGTCACTACCATTTGATTGACTACACGTAGGTCATGAACCAGTCTCCACTTATCTGTTCCTGGCTTTTTTACTGGAAAGATCGGTGTATTGCATTGGCTTTTTGTAGGGATTAACACCCCCGCATCTAGTAGTCCCTGTATGGTGGATTTTATACCTTCTCTGGCTTGCGCTGAGAGCGGGTATTGTTTCTGGTATGGCAGCCGTGTGTTATTCTTAACTTTTATGCTGTTTTGTCCTGCTGACTTCACCATCCCTACGTCAGTAGCATGTTAGGTCCATAGCTGTTGTGGAATGTCTTTCAGCAGTTCTTCTACTGTGGTCAGCTCTTCCAGTGTCATTTGCTTTTCTATTTGTTTTTTTCCGTAGTGTAACTCAATACTTCCGGCCACCATCCCGTCCACAGCTGCTATTGAAATCCTTATATACTGTCCATCTGGTGACCGGTGTAGGTAACGGTTCTGAGTGGGTTTCCATTCTTTTATTTCCTGCGCTTGTTTTATCATGGACCCCAATTCTTTGGCTTCATGTCCCCGGGCGATCATTAGCGTGATATGAGGGGCTGCTTCTTCATCTTGGTACCAATTCATTATTTCATCCGGAAGCTTCACCATTGCTGCTACTCCTTGAGGCCCACTAAATACATAGAGGGTTTTATGCTTACCCCCCTTTCTTGTTCCATTTCTTCCCATAGTTGCCCATACTCCTGATCACATCCTCCTTTGTCATACTTGATGGTGCAATGGAGTGGTGCCTCTGCCTCCTCACATTCCGGCCGCATATACGCTAACCCTGGATTTTCATTCCTGATATCTTTGCCACAGTTCTGAGCGAGGTAGGTCTGGCACTTCCAGCCAATACACCTTGTCTAGTTTACTGGTCTCCGTTTTGATGTGTGTTTCATGTGACATTGTGTAGCTCTAACTTTGGGAAAGGTGACCCATATCCCGGTTGTTTCACAATGAATTTGTGCCCCCAGTTTACATAGAGTGTCATGTTCCAACAGATTTACTGGTGTCTCTGGGGCGTATAGAAGTGGAGCTTGTACTGTTACTCTGTCCAGTGTTAATTCTTGAGGTTCAATGAAATGCAAGGTCTGTATTTTTCCTGAGAAGCCCATTGTTTGTATTGCCTTGCGTGAGAGGGGGAGCTGAGAACCTTCTTTCCCGATGCTTGAGTATGTGGCACCAGTATCTATCATAAAGGGTGTGCTGAACATTTCGCCTATGGTTACTGTCACTGTGGGTTCTTGTTCAGGGTGCAGTGTGGTTGTAAACTGCATAAGCTCCCCCTTTGGCTTCTCTAGGCTTCTTCAACTTTGGTTAGATGGTTTGGTTCACCATACATATGGCCACTCAGGGGCACTGGGGCCTGTGAGGACCACTGCTGTTGTACTTCAGCCCCTACCTGTACTGCTGGTGACCCCCTGGGTCCCAACACTTGCCCTCGTCTTTCCGCTCTGTCCACTCTTCTCCCCATGTTGGCCTTTGGAAGTATGGGCAATTCATTCTTCAGTGAGTTGGATCCCCGCACTCCCAGCACCCTTCCATCTGCATGCCACCCCTAGGTACTCTGCCATAGCCTCTTCCCCGGCCCCATGCTTGTTGTACAGCTGGCATGTATTGTCTTTGCTGGTAGGTTTGGCAGGCTTGCTCTTGAGGGGCAGGTAGCACCTGTTGCATGGCAACAGCTCCTTGTCCTGTCGATATTTGAGGATACCCATGGGTTTCCATGACCCGTTCTCCTGCCTGGGTTCCCATCAGGGCTATCGGTTGATGGGGTATCATCAGGGCTGCTTGCTTAGTGCTTTCTCTCTTTCTCTCCTTCTCTTCTTGTTTAGTCCTAGTTATTTCTCCGAGTTGGGCCATGTACAACTGTGTCAGCAGTGTTTCGGTGGCTTCTTTCGCCTCTCGCTTTAGCTTTATGTGTTGTTCGACATGATGCGTTACATGTGCCACAAAGGAGTTCCATTCCATTATACTCAGTCCCACCACTTCTTCCAATCTTTTTCGTACTTCTTCTGGCAGGGCCTTCTTTAGTAGCATTTTAAACAAGCCCACGCTCGCTACTGAGGAATCCCACTTGGCTCGTGGTTCAACTCTCTAATTTTTTGTAAATTTTTTTAAAAAAAATGCAAAAATTTAATTTTGTTTTAAATTTTTTGTTAGGGTTTTGTGGTGGGTGGGTGGGGGCTGTTTAAAAGGAAAAGGGCGGCCCATATTTTTTTTGTTTATTATGAGGAGGGGGGGGGCGCGGGGGGGGGTGTTTCTTTTTTTTTTTGATTTTTTTTATAATATTATTTCGTGTTTGTTTGTTGTGGTGTTAGTATATATGGTGTGGGTGTGTTGGGGGCGGGGGGGGGGGTTTTTTTTTTTTTTTTTTTTTTTGGGTTTTTTTTTTGTTCTTTTTTTTTTTTTTTTTTTTTTTTTTTTTATGATTTTTTTTTTTATATTTTTTTGGGTCCGCTTTTTTTTGCCTTTTCTCTCTCCTTTTACCATCAATGGATATTGGGAGCCCATTTCTCCTGCAGACACCCTTCTTTTTGGGCAGTATGTTTGATACCACTCTGGCCTTTTTAACTTTTCCCTCATTCTTAACATCATGGTTACCCTCTCTCCCTTTTCCTCTCTGGTGTCCCCTCCAGTAGCATCCTCATCTTCTTCGTGTTCCCATCTTTTATATTCATTGTCTTTTTCCATTCGAGGTTGATTGGGGTGTCCCGTTTTCTCATCTTGAGTTGTGTACAGGGAAACCAAGGTGCTAGTTTTGTTTAGTACCTCTACCACCCCCTGTAATTTTACTAGTTCTTCCATCTGTTGTTCCTTTAATTCCTTAACAGCATTTGCTATCTGCTTAGACTGTTCTTCAATATGTCTCACCTTCTCAATTGTTTATTTATCCTGTTTGGTTTTTGCTTCTAGTCGAGATTCCCGCTCGGCCATTTCATCTTCCCCTAGCTCTGGGTAGGGGGTTATTGTAAACTCCCCTACCATCTTCACCTTTTTTCCTTTAACTGCATTCTTCCGGTTATTCCACAGACTGCCGTCATTCTGCACCCTGAAACAATTATCTTGTATTTCAGACCCATCTTCCTCCTCTTCCGAGCTACTGCTTTCCTCTTCTTCTTCCTCCATGTCCTTCTTTTGTTGACACTTCACTTCTCTTCTAGTCAGAGCGGTGGGTCTTGGTGTGCTGGTGCGGTACTCCTTGCGGCCTTTTTCCCATCCTGATACATCATCGTCTTGTGAATCTTGTGGGGTTTCTTTGTCTTCTTGTTTTTTCCGACTGTACAGGCTTCGCGCTTCCCCCTACCTGTTGTCCTCCCCTTGTTGTGCCGAGGGCCTTTTGCTTCCTTCCTCGTAGGTTCCCATACACCCTTCTTTCTGGCTCATGGCGTACTGCTTCATCATTTCCTGGTGTTCCTGGCTTCTTCCCTTGGGTATGTTTATGCTTGACACCCACACTCCTTCCCCCTCTATGTCTTCCATTCTTTTGCTGTTTTCTTCCTCCGGCACTCTCTGCCATTCTTCTTCTGGCACTGTTCTCCTTTGGTATCCTCTGAATGTACCCTGTAATTCTACTTCAGCTTCCTTCCATTCTTCTTCCTTTTCTTCCTGTAGTATATATATTCCAGCTGGTGGGGCTCTCCTTCTTGGCTTTATTTGGGGTTGGAACCGAGGATTGTAAGGTGGCGGGGGTTCATGCTGTTTTTTCTCTTCGCATGATGGGGCTCCAGCATTACTTTCCTGTTCTTTTTCTATCTTCGCTCTTTCTCTTTCAATCATCTTCTGTACCTTTCTCGTTATCTCCCTTTCTTATCTATATATATACCTAAAATCTTTAATTGCTGAACTTCTGGGACATCTATGGTAAATTAGTTTTTTTCATTTCCAATCCAGACACATTCCGTTTTAGCTTTATTTAAGGAGGCTCCAGAGACTTGCTCGTACTTGTTAAAATATTCAAAGATAATATCTAGTTCTTGTTTAGTTTTCACAAATAAAGTTATATCATCAGCATAAGCAGAGATCAGGACTCTGCTCTTTCCTAGTTTAAGCCCTTTAAGTCTATGGTCATTTTGGATTTTTTGGACGAGTGGGTTTATAGATAGAATATATAGGGCCGCGCTCAGAGGGCACCCTTGCTTTACACCACGCAGAATTTCAAATGGTTCAGTCAAGGAACCGTTAACATTTACTTCCACCGTTGACATAAAGACATTTAATCATATTTATAAAATTTTCAGGAAATTGATATAGTTTTAAAATCTCCCACAAATAATCTCTTGAAATGTAGTCAGATGCTTTTCTTTGGTCCAAAGCCACAATGTAAAAGCTGTCACCATTTTTATCAAAGACTAGTTCTCTTAAAGTGTTCAAATTATCCCACATAAATCTTCCCTTTATTGCACATGTTTGTTGTTTAGCTATTATTACATCCAAATGGTCACTCATCCTGTTCATAATGATCTTTGCAAAAATTTTATAGTCACCATTCTTTAGGGTGAGATGTCTCCAGTTATTGATATCACACGTTTCACAATTTTTATACAACAAGGATAAAACGCCTTCATAGAATGAGTCATGCATGTAACCTCTAGCGATCCCATTATTGAAGACTTGTGTTAATAATTTAGCCAAATCTATGGCGCATGCATGATAAAAATCAGACGGGAGACCATCTTTCCCTGGGGACTTTTTTAAATTCAATTGTTTAATGGCATCCACAACCTCAGCTTCTTTGATTTCCTCACCTAAGCTCATAGAAGGCGGATCGACACTGTTTTTAACGTTCAAGAAAGTTTTTAAAAGATTATCATCTATTTCAATTGAGTTATACATGTTTGAACAAAGGATCCGAACAGTATCTCTGATATCTTTAGGATTTTCCACTATAGTTCCATTGTCTGTTTTAATGGCTTCAATATATTGACTTTCTTTCCTTTTGTTAAATAGTGAGATTGCCTTTGCTTGATTTAAAAGCTCATTGGAAATTATTCCTGCTCGGACTTGAATGTTCAATAAAAACTCATTATTAAAAGTTTCAATCTCTTTTTTCAAATCATTTAAATTGTTTTCTTCACTTTCATCTTTTATATTTTTCAGTTTTAGGTTTATATATTGTGTCATAATTGTATTGTACTTCTCATTTTTTTCTTTGTTAAAACATAGACATTTGTATTTAAGAAATTTTTTAATCTGAATCTTAAACACTTCCCACAAATCACAATAATTGGTAGTGAAGATATATAAAGTTTTAATCCTATTAATTTCTTCTTTTAATTCTATAATCAATAAAGGATTTTTCAAAATTTGTGTGTTTAATTTCCAGTAGTTTCTTCTTTCTTCATTTTTAAATCTAATGCCACATATAACTGTCAAGTGGTCAGACTCAACCAAGAGTTTTGTTGTGTAAGATTTTGCCTCAATATTATTATTAATTTATATCCTGTTAATTCTAGTTTTACATGTTTTATCTAACCTTGTAAAGTCAACTTTCTGTGGATATAATGTTCTAAATATATCGGTAAAGTGCTGATCATTCATTATAGCTTTAAGGACTCCACCTTCTCTCCTAATTTTACATATCTTGGAAGAAATTTTATCATTGTCATCTGTTATTGTATTAAAGTCACCGCATATGATGGTATAGAAGCCGACGCACAGGAGCATTTTAAGTTTTTTAAAAAGCCGAATTTTTCCAACAGTATCTTGTGCTGTGTATACATTTATTACTCTAATTTTTTTGCACAATAAAATATGTCTATAAACATTAATCGACCTGGTATTATTTCATGGCTCTTAATTATTTTAAATTTATTGCTATAAAATAAGGTCGCAATACCATCAGCTTTACTTTCACCTATTGAAAAGATTGAAGCCTTTAATCCATAGACTTTGAGCGTCCTGTACGTCTGCAAAACTACTTAATCTAGTCTCTTGTATACATAAAATATCAACATGTTCTCGACTCAATATATTTAACTTTTTCACTTGATTAATTTTTGCCTGAATCCCTCTAACATTACATGTTTCAACCGTTAAATTTGAAAAAAACCATACAAATTTAGCGATGGACCTTCTCTGATAGATATAATTGTATGTCCATTAGTCCACATTTTCTCAACATTGTGTGAAAAAAAAAGAAAAAGAAAAAGGGAAAAGAAAGGTAGGTAATATTCATCATTCTTTAACCTTTTTTGCATTATCAATATCTCCAGGAGAATTCCTCTTTCGTCTTTGGCGTTTAGATGTACAGACTAAAGTGTTTTTACTTTCCGTCAGCATGGGAGGGTCACCTGTGTTGTCGGCGATTGTCTGTGTTGCTCCACTTTCACCAGCTGGATGCGATGGCTCCTCTCAAACCTGTAGACTTCCTGCAGGTGTAGAAATGCTCTGAGTCACTCCAGTCTCTCCATCTGAGCTTGTAGGCTCTTCTGGGGTTTGTAGACCTCCTTCAGGGGTTCAGCCGATCCGAGTCTCGCCAGCATCTACAGCTGATAGCGCAGGAAACTCCGATGCTTGCCGTTTTTCCACAGACGGAAAACTGGGCGGAGATACTCCGCTGCTTCCAGCAGGTACTTCCAGCGTTTTCCGTCTCCCTTCCGGGATCAGCGATTCGGCACTGCTCTCAGAGTCCTCGCTATCGCTGGTATCGGTGCTGCTTGAATTGCTCTCAGATGTCGAGTCGTCCTCACTTGTGTGTGGTTTATTTTCTTCCCGGTTATTTTCATCTTTATCGTTTGTTTTGGTCTCCGTGTTCTGTGTACTTTGTGTTGTCTGGTCAATGTCTTTTTGGTTTTTCAGCATTCTTAATTTATAGCTGTAAGAACTTGGGCACTGGAAATATATATGCCCTGTTTCCTTACATAAATTACATACTTGAGTATTTGTACAACTCTTTCCTTTGTGGCCAAAGCTTCCACATTTCCAGCACTTTGTTTTCTCACAGTCCTTTGCCTGATGGTCGGAATCATTACATATGAAACATCTCTTTGTTTGGCCGGGATATGTAATTGTTCCATTTTATGGACCCATGGAAATGGAGTTTGGTATCTGGAATATACTTCCGTCGTGGTTTTTCTTAAGTTTTATCTTGTATCTCCTGACTCCATACCATATCCCGAACTGGTCCAGTGGCTTGTCAACGGGGTTCAATATCTCACCAAACCTTAAGAGGTATTGTTCTACGTCCGAGTCAGCAATTCTCCCAGTCCAAAACTTAACTACGATGCTCTTTACGTCTTGTGGAGATGATGTAGTCATCTCCCAGTGTTTCCAGAATTCACTTCCTGGAATTGAGCGGTTTGACTTCGAAAGCAGCATCATGTCTGGAAGAGGCAAGGGTGGTATTTAATACTCTCCTTAATACTCTCCTTAGCAAGTGGTACTTTTGCTACTAACTTTAAACTAAAGACTTTAACACCAACAACAGAAACACCTTTAACGAGGTGATAATTATCGGCACCCGGGGTCCGGTATGTCACCCCGGGAGGCCTCCTCGCCGTCGGCGGGGAGGCATTGGGTCAGACTCCGCTACAATGGAGAAGGAGAAGCCCCGGACAGGTCTGAAGTTGGCATAAACCTTTTAAGTAGTCAATGGATAACGACTACAGATGTCTACTCTTTTATTGCAATGCCTAATAGAAAAGAGTATGAGATATGTTTTACCAAAGAACAGGCACTTCAAACCTTTTCCTCCTTTGCCTGCTGCCGCCATTATTACAACCAAATGCTCGTCCTACCTTTGCTCGGTCTGTTACTGCTCCACCTCCTTATTCTTTTTGAACACACAGTTGATGTTTCCCTTCTGTCACTCTTGGCCCAGTTTCCTATTGGCTCATATTACAACACATTTATACATTTTAACATTCCATTTTATGTTATAATAATACAAAAGAATCTTTTACCAACTTAACTTATGACCAATTTTCGAATATTTGTTTATCAATACTTCTGCCTATTTCACGCATGTGTTTGTTTACATGTGTACATCTGGGTATGCCTTTCTGCCGGGTTCCTTTTCCCAAGCAATACCCAGCCCTGGGCCCAGGATTTTTACCTTTTCCCCTTATGGGGTCCTCACCAAGCAGTCACCACCTCTCGTGGCCAGTATCTGGGGTTGTGAGGCCTCACACCTGCCCAAGCACACCTGACTCTCTCAGTGGTATCGCAGGGTTTTTCTCAACTTTTTCTTTAACTCACTTTTTCATACCCATACACACATTTCTCAGTTTCCTTTAAACTTCTTGTTTCCCTTATTGTCCTTCAAATATTGAAAATATTTCTTTCACCCTTTCTCAAACACCTTCTTCCACCGTGTTGTCTTATTCTCAATATAATTATATTGGGCCCTTTTGGAGACCAACTGAGTCCTTTGACAAGCTTACGGGGCTCGAGACAAGCGACAGCAAAAAAAATCTAAGACAGGGCTTGGGTTAAACAGGCGCCTGTTGTGCCTTTCCCCTAAACGGCCTCTTGCTGTCCCTTGAGCTCAAGTCCCACAGTCCAGACTCTCGGACACACGGGTCTTAGCCCAGTCCCTTTGTGGTCGCCACAATGTAGGTCAAATTTTACCTACTATACAATTACTATTACAACAATTTAGGAAATATTGAATGTACTTACAATAACTTTCATCAGCTGAGATACTCAAAGTCTAAATCACCACACTGAACCAGTAAGTGAGAAAAGGTGAAGGTCCAGTTTATTAGATCCAAACAGTTTGGGACGTCTCAAAAAGCGATCTGCTAAGCCTGGAGCGGGGCTCCCCTTTTATAAAATTCTTTTATGAGCCTCCGCCCCTTGATTTCATTTGCAATACCATTATGTCAGATGTCTCCTTTCTTTGCATTCCCCTTATGTTTGTATTAACTTTTATCTTGGCACCCAATATGTTTTTAATCATTCTTATTTCAACAACCAATATAATTCAGATATCATCATTTTTTATAACACTTAAAATCATGTTTGTCTTGTTTTTCAGTACCCTTAAGTTTTGATTTTACTCACTTTCCCAGACCCTTAGGATTCCCCTGGCTTTGGGTGGGTTTTTAAAAACAACGGTGCTTTCCTCTTATTCATCATTTGGCTCTCATTCTCTGGGCGAAGTGGAGTGTTTGTTATTTAGGTTCTTTCCAACAAGGGAGTATTTTGCTATGGGTAAGTGTTTTCATTACTTTATTCTTCTCATTATTTTTGGGTGGTTTGTCTTTTATGACCTTTTCTGACTATTATATTTGTTCAGTGAATTCCCTGTACTTTCCATATTTTTGATTGCGTCCAGATATGTTCAGTGACATATGCCTTGTGACCTAAGCTGTTTTTTATGTGTGTTTGCTTAGCGCGCCATGCCGGACTCGGGTTTCTGTTTTCTGCTCTGGAGGGGTTAGAGGGCCTAGACCTGAATTCTAGGTATCAACTGTTGCATCTTTTTGTGGACCTGGCCCTCTTGGTGGATATCCTGCGTATACCCTCTTCTACATCTACCTTTCCTCCTCCTCTTGGGTACCGCCTCAGTCCTGCTGTTACTCTTGTGGATTCCTCCACTCAGACGGAGCCTACTTCTTATACTCCTTCTACCCATTCTACTGATTGCTACCTGGCAGATGAGGACATGGACCCGTCTGATTGTGATTCCATCCCTGTCTCCCCTAACAACCCCACCAGCTCAGAATATTCTGATAATTCGTCCGGCCCTATTTCATCTCCGGGGCATACTCCGTATCGCCAATCGTTCTCTCCTCTCTACCCTGCTCCTTCTCCTTCCTATTCTCCTACCAGCCCCACTCTTTCCTAATAAATGCGTCATTTTTATTCAAATAGACTGTGTTGTGTATTATTTTATTACAATGTTATATATAAATTGCAGATTTCCAATACAACAATACCCCGGGCGAGGACATCTCCACCTCCGATGTTCGAGATTCCAACCAGGAACCGCTTCGCCCTTCTCCGTCAGACCAGACCTAACGCTGTGATCGTCGGGGAATCCATTGTCCGTGTAGCCTCATCTAATGGTAAGATGCACACACACTGTTTTTCTGGTGCTCGTGTCCTTGATGTCGATGCGCAGGTATCTGGGATCCTGAAGAAGGACGAGTGCATTGGAGTGGTTGTGCTGCACGCGGGGACGAATGACACCAGGCTACGGCAGTCGGAGGTTCTGAAGAGGGACTTCTCCAGCCTGATCGAGATGGTACGAGGCAGATCACCCTCCGCGAAGATCATCGTCTCTGGACCTCTTGCCACATTCAGACGTGGAGCAGAAAAGTTCAGTAGACTTCTCACTTTCGATGATTGGTTAGTCTCTTAGTGTAATAAGCAGAATCTAGTGGTTGTTAATAACTGGAATCTGTTCTGGGAGCGTCCTAGATTGTTTCGTCCTGATGTCCTGCACCCCAGCAGCGTTGGAGCGGAACTGCTGTCTGACAACATCTCCAGGGCGCTACACTCAAGTGACTGCCTAACGTAAGTACATCTTCCAACAATAACCACATTCAGTATAATCAATGCTCAATTAATAATCCAACACCTGTAATACATACTATAGAGACTGTGTCTGTTCCCCGAGCTATACAAATATATAGAAAATCTCAGAAAGTCTGTCTTTGAAACCTAATTAACATAAAATTAAATCATATTGAATGCACAGCCAGCACTTTTGATCTGAAGCTAGGACTATTAAACATTAGATCTCTTGCATCTAAAGCTCTTATTGTTAATGACATCATTACTGATCAGGAATTTAATTTAATGTGTTTAACGGAAACTTGGATTAAACCAAATGAGTATGTAGCATTAAATGAAGCTCAGTCCTCCTGGATACAGTTATGTACATCAGCCTCGTTCAGCTGGTAGAGGAGGCAGTGTTGGTCTCATCCATAGTCAAAATCTAGTCATCACACAAAAACCTTATCATAAATTTAATTCTTTGGAAATTCTTTATACCAGTGTAAACTATGTAGCCAGAAACAATAAGACAATTCCTCTATTTATTATTTACAGTCCCCCAGGGCATTATACTGAATTTCTTAGAGAATTTGCAGACTTTATCTCAAACCTGGTTGTGTCTGTAGATAAAGCATTAATCATCTGAGATTTTAATATTCATTTTGATAACCTGGAAGACCCTCTAAGAATAGCGGTTGTGTCAATCTTAAATTCAGTAGGGATTAATCAGAATGTAATCGGGCCTACTCATAATGGTGGTCACACCTCATACTAACCTCATACTAACATAGGGACTAAGTATAGAAAATATTATAGTTTTTCCACAGTCTGAAGCTGTTTCAGACCATTATCTTATCTCATTCATAATACATATTGATCATAATATTTCCACCTCGCCTCGCTTCCACGTTAAACGTACCTACACATCAGCTACTGCACAGAGCTTCATAAATATCCTCGCAGAAACATCAATTAGATTTGGATCACCGTCAGATCCCATAGAACTCAATCAGCCGACTGAAAGCTTGGAGTCAACACTCCGCTACACGTTAGATAGAGTGGCTCCACTCAAAAGAAAAATAATTAGAGAGAAAAAATTAGCACCCTGGTATAATGATCAAACGCATACCTTAAAACAGACATCTCGACAATTAGAACGTAAATGGCGTCAAACCAAACTGGTGATATTTCAAACAGCCTGGATGGAAAGTCTGGATGGATTTCTCCACCTTAATAGGAGATAACAAAAACAATTCTAGATTCCTTTTCAACACGGTAGCAAAATTAACTAGGAATAAAACCACTACAGAGAGAAACACTCAGTCATTACATAACAGTGAAGATTTCATGAAATTTTTTATTGATAAGGTTGAAAATATTAGACATGAAATATATGCCATTAAATTAAAACCAGACAAACCCATTACATGACAACGTAGAAATATCAGATCAATGTTTAGAGTGTTTTGCTCCCCTTAGAGAGACCGAACTAGCTACATTAATCTCTTCATCCGAAATATAATTGTTAATCTTAAAATGTATTAGATCCTCAAATGTGCACTAACAAAACTTGTTTACATTCATCCTGTGTGTACATGCACACTGCTGAACTTCAGGCACTGAAAACGCTATACAGCGATTCTCAAGCGGCTGGGAGCTTAGGAAAGTGGTTTTTCTAACAAACTCATATAATTAAATGCGTGACATCCTCCAAAATGATATTTTTCACATATATATAAATGACTACTATAATACTATGACATGTTTCTAATCTAAAATGATCCAAAATATAATTGTTAACTTTAAAATGTATAAGATCCTTTTGCTTATGACTGAATATGATACTATGACTTTTCACATGTTTATGACTCAATATGAGATGTTTTATATGTTCATGATTTACAATGATTCCTTGACATGTTTCTGACTTAATATAATATGTTTAACATGGTCATGACTTAATATTACTCTATGATATGTTTCAAGTTTATGACTCGTTTCACTTGTTTATGACTAAATAATGAAATGTTTCACATGTTTATGATTTAATATGATTTGTTGACCTGTTTATGACTTAATATGATATGCTTAACAGGTTTATGACTTAATATAAGATTTTCACTTGTTTATGACTTAATGGGGCGGCTGTAGCTCAGGTGGTAGAGCGAGTTGTCCACTAACCGTAAGGTTGGCTCTTCGATTCCTGGCCCACGTGACTCCACATGCAGAAGTGTACTTGGGCAAGATGTTGAACCCCAAGTTGCTCCCGATGGCAAGTTAGCACCTTGCATGGCAGCTCTGCTACCATTGGTGTGTGTGTGAATGGGTGAATGAGACACAGTGTAAAGCGCTTTGGATAAAAGCACTATATAAGTGCAGACCATTTACCAATATGATGTTTCACATGTTCATGACTTCGGTGCTAATATGAGATGTTTTATATGTTTATGACTTAATATGATATGTTTCACTTTTTTATGACTTAATATGATATGTTTCACTTGTTTATGACTTAACAGGAAACGTTTCACATGGTTCTGATTTAATATGATTCTTTGCCATGTTTATGACTTAATATGATATGCTTAACATGTGTATGATTTAATGATACCAAGACATGTTTCACATGTTTATGGCTCATTATGAGATGTTTTCCTTCTTTATGACTTAATATGATACTCTAATATGTTTCACATGTTTATGACATAATATGTGATGTTTCATTTGTTTATGACTTAATATGATACTCTGATATGTTTCAAATGTTTATGACTCAATATGAGATGTTTTTGATTTAATATGATTCTTTTACATGTTTATGATTAATTTGATAATATGAGATGTTACACTTGATTATGACTTAATATTATATGTTTAACATGTTTATGACGTAAATGATACTATTATGTTTCACATGTTTGCACCTCAGTATGAGATGTTTCCCTTGTTTATGACTTAATATGTTACTCTGATGTTTCATGTTTATGACATAATATGATATTATGACGGTACACATTTTTATGACTCAATATGAGATGTTTCACTTGTTTATGACTTAATATGATATTCTGATGTTTCACATGTTTATGACTCAATATGAGATGTTTCACATTGTGATTGTCAAATAATATACTTTATTATTTGACAATTAAGATTGTCAAGTAAGATTGTCAAATAATATTCTTTGACAAGTTTCTGACTTAATATGATACTATGATATGTTTAACATGTTTATGACGTAAATGATTGTATAAAATGTTTCAAATCTTTATCACTCAATATGAGATGTTTCATTTGTTTATGATTTAATATGATTTGCTCATGATATTATTCTACAACATGTTTTACATGTGTATGACTTAATATGATACTATGACATGATTCACATGTTTATGACTCAATATGAGATGTTACACTTGATTATGACTTAATATTATATGTTTCACTTTGTTTATGACTTAATATGATCCTATGTTTTACGTTTGTTATAATAATTTTTTTTTTTTATTACATATGATATATTTACCGTATCTTATACTTAATATGATATTTTATGTTTGATTTAATATGGTTCTTTGACATGTTTATGACTTAATATGAGATTTTAAACATGTTTATGACACTATGAAATGTTTCACGTTTATGACTCAATATGAGATGTTTCACTTGTTTATGACTTAATATATGTTTACCATGATTATGACTTAATATGATACTATGAAATGTTTCACGTGTATGACTCAATATGAGATGTTTCACTTGTTTATGACTTAACATGATTCACATTATGATTTAATATAATTCTTTGTCATGTTTATTACTTACCATGTTTCACATGTTGTACTTTCACATGTTTATGACTAAATTTGAGATGATTCACTTGTTTATGACTTAATATGATATGTTTCACATGTATATGAATTAATATGATTCTTTGACAAGTTTCTGACTTAATATGATATGTTTCACATGTTTATGACTCATTATCAGATGTTTCATTGATGCTGACTTAATATGATATGTTTAACATGTTTATGACTTAATAAGATCCTATGATTTGTTTTACGTTTGTGATTCAGTATGAGATGTTTCACTTGTTTATGACTTAATATGAAATGTTTATTACTTAATATGATACTATGAAATGTTTCACATGTTTATGACTCAATATGATGCTATGATATGTGACACCTGCTCCTGGAAGGCTACAGAGTTTGCTAGACAACATAGCTAAACAAACAGAATTATGGAGACCAATGAGCTACTTTAAAAGGTTGGTAATAATATCACTCAGGGTTTGGTTTTGGACAACCTGTCAGATGTAAATCCATGATTAATAATTGAGTGAATACGGCACAACACTAACTTTGTCTAGATGAGACCATCCACCAAATTCAGGGTAAGGAGGACCAGGTAAAGAGGACATTAGTCAGGGAAGCAAACAAGCATTAAAGTGTAATTCTCAATCAGCTTGAGAATTATACAAAAAATGAAATAAAAATGCAGTGCAGGACCTCACTCATCTGTCCCCTTTAAAAAGAAAAAATAAATTAATCAACTGACACCTGTACAACCGCTGCTGTAGTGACCCTTGACTGGGAACAGATCAACCAGTCGTCCCGGTATGGGAAAATTCTAATCCCCCTGGCCTGTAATGGAGACAGTGCCACTGTTACACATCTGGTGGAGACACTTGGCACCAGTGAAATCTCGAACAGGAGCACACAAAACTGGTAAGCCCTTCCCTCAAAGGCGAAATGGAGGAATTGTCTGTGCTGGGGCATGATTGGAGCGTGAAAATATGCATTTTTCAGGGCGATGATTGTAAACTAGTCGTTCTGCCAGATGCCTTGCAGCACGTCCACTGTACGTAACATGTGGAACTTGAAAACCTTGAGATGTGTGTTCAGAGGTCTTAAATTCAGTATGGGGTGAAATTAGCCATATTTCATTGTGATAATAAAATAAGTAGAATAAAATACACTGTTCTGTAAAGTGCTGTCTAATTGCTTGATGGCACCCTTCTTCAGGGGAGCTCAGACCTCCTGGTGTAGGGCCAGAGTCTTGTCTGAGTCCTTGACTAAGGTCATTTTGACATCCTGGATCCTCTTCTCAGATCAACATTTCTGTATTATAAATTCTTGATACAAATATTATGAGATACTGGTTTTTTGATTTTCATGAGATGTAAGGTGTAATCATCAACATTTCTTGTTTTTTCGGGGTTCACATTAACCTTTTGGACCAATTATTTATTATCTGAGTTTTGACTTTCTATCGTAAAGGTCTGACTTATTATCTCAGACTTCTTACCTGTTATCTCACTTTTCTGACTTAGTATGGCAAATTGTTGAGATATCACAAAACATATTATCTCATAAATTTGACATCTCACAATTTTGAATATCAAAGTGAAACTACTGAAAAAAACAGAAACCCTCATATACAGTGGTGTGAAAAAGTGTTTGCCCCCTTCCTCATTTCCTGTTCCTTTGCATGTTTGTCACACTTAAGTGTTTCGGAACATCAAACCAATTTAAACAGTAGTCAAGGACAACACAAGTAAACACAAAATGCAATTTGTAAATGAAGGTGTTTATTATTAAAGGTGAAAAAAATCCAAACCATCATGGCCCTGTGTGAAAAAGTGATTGCCTCCTAAACCTAATAACTGGTTGGGCCACCCTTAGCAGCAACAACTGCAAACCGTTATGCGATAACGTGCAATGAGGCTTTTACAGCGTCCTGGAGGAATTTTGGCCCACTCATCTTTGCAGAATTGTCCTAATTCAGTTACATTAGAGGGTTTTCGAGCATGAACGGCCTTTTTAAGGTCATACCACAACATCTCAATAGGATTCAGGTCAGGACTTTGGCTAGGCCACCCAAAGTCTTCATTTTGTTTTTTCTTCATTCCATTCGGTGGTGGACTTGCTGGTGTGTTTAGGATCATTGTCCTGCTGCAGAACCCAAGTTCGTTTCAGCTTGAGTACACGAACAGATGGTCAGACATTCTCCTTCAGGATCTCTTGGTAGACAGCAGAATTCATAGTTCCTTTTATCACGGCAAGTCTTCCAGGTCCTGAAGCAGCAAAACAGCCCCAGACCATCACACCACCACCACCATATTTTACTGTTGGTATAATGTTCTTTTTATGAAATGGCAGTGTTCCTTCTACGCCAGATATACTTGGACACACACCTTCCAAAGAGTTCCACTTTTGTCTCATCGGTCCACAGAATGTTGTCCCAAAAGTCTTGGGGATCATCAAGATGTGTTGTGGAGAAATTGAGACGAGCTTTGATGTTCTTTTTGCTCAGCAGTGGTTTTCTCCTTGGAACTCTGCCATGCAGGCCATTTTTGCCCAGTCTTTTCCTGATGGTGGAGGCATGAACGCTAACTTAACTGAGGCAAGTGAGGCCTGCAGTTCTTTGGACGTTGTTGTGGGGTCTTTGTGACCTCTTGGATGAGTCGTCGCTGCGCGCCTCTTGGGGTAATTTTGGGCGGCCGGCCACTCCTGGGAAGGTTCACCACTGTTCCATGTCTTCGCCATTTGTGGATAATGGCTCTCACTGTGGTTCGCGGATCTCAAAGCTTTGGAAATGGCTTTATAACCCTTTCCAGACTGATAGATCTTAATTACTTTCTTTCTCAATTGTTCCTGAATTTCTTTGGGTCTCGGCATGATGTGTAGCTTTTAAAGATTCTTCTGGTGGACCTTACTGTGTAAAGCAGCTCCAATTTAAGTGATGCCTTGATTGTGAACAGGTGTGGCAATAATCAGGCCTGGGTGTGGCTAGAGAAATTGAACTCAGGTGTGGACAACCACAGTTATAGTATGTTTTAACAAGGGGGCAATCACTTTTTCACACAGGGCCATGATGGTTTGGATTTTTTTTCACCTTTAATAATAAACACCTTCATTTACAAATTGCATTTTGTGTTTACTTGTGTTGTCCTTGACTATTGTTTAAATTGGTTTGATGTTCTGAAACACTTAAGTGTGACAAACATGCAAAGGAACAGGAAATGAGGAAGGGGGCAAACACTTTTTCACACCACTGTAATTTGTAATGGATTTAATGGTTATAATGGGATTTGTATTGGTTTAAAAGAAAACTGTAATGGTCCCTGGGGTCTCTAGTGGTAATTTCTTGCCTTCTATTGGTGGCTTGTTATGTCTATTGGATATCATTAAGGACCAATATTCATTTTGGTAATGCTTTTAATGGTAACTGATAGTTGGACGGAATTCGGCGTTCGATCGAGTAAGACGTGAAGGTTGAGTCTCCTGCTGACTTCGATTAAAAATTGTAATTAATTAGCACTTTTTTTGGTAATATAATATATTTTGACTTATTCTATTTCGTACTTTTAACTCTGTGGTTCGTTAAGATGTCGGGGAAAAACTTGAAAATCGGTGGTAGCATTATATTATTATTATTTTTTTTTCTTCTCAATGAAATATTTGGGAAAGGGAAGAGAGGGGAGAAAAGGTAAATGAATCACATGAATATGAATCACATGAAATGAATTACATGTAAATGAATCACATGCATGAATATGAATTACATGAAAATGTAAACAAATCATGAATATGAATCACATGAAAATGAATTACATGTAAATGGATTCATTTACATGTAATTCATTTTCATGTGATTCATATTCATGATTCGTTTACACATGCATGAAAATGAATCACATGAAAATTAATCATATGTAAATTAATCACATGTAAATGAATAATATGAAAATGAATAAATAAACAAAGGCAAAAAAATGGTAACTGATAGTTTGTAATGGTATTTGTACTGGACACCATTAGAACTTCTCTGATGGTTGCTTTTGTTTTTCTCAGCATGGAAGTCAAAATTTTGACATACTGCTCCCTCCAAAAACAACAACAACAACAATAACTAGATAGTTAAAGTTCATCATGACAAACTTTGATGTTGTATTGAGAAAGCAAGCCATCGGCTAGACAGCGTCCCAATAATCTTGGAGCTATGTACTGTCCCAATGTTTTTGGAGCTTGATGGCATCCTAATATTTTGGGAGCCAGGTGGCATCCAAGTACTTTTGGAGCCAGGTGGTGTCCCAATGCTTTTGGAGTAAGCCGGCATCACAATACATTTGGATCTAGATGGTGTCCCGATACTTTTGGAGCCAGACAGTGTTCCAATACTTTTGGTGCTGGATGGCGTCCCACTACTTTTAGAGCTAGACAGGATCCCAATACTTTTAGAACCAGATAGCATCCCAATACTTTTGGAGCCAGGTGGCACCCCAATGCTTTTGGAGCCAGACAGCGTCCCAATACTTTTGGAGCCAGACAACGTCCCAATACTTTTGGAGCTAGACAGTGTTCCAATACTTTTAGGCTTCAGGCCGTGGGCACTCAGCTGTGTGTGAGTTCTGACAGTTGGAGCCAGGCTCTGAACATTCCCTCAATGTAAGTGAATGGGACTTTTGTGGAATTTTCATCGGGAATACCGGGGGTCCAATCAGTTTGGAAAAATAGAGCCTGACCAGTGTGTAGCTTGAAAGGACCAGAAAGTAGCTTGAAAGCTTAACGAGTTTTAACAGTGAGAAATTTGTTATGGAAGTCAATGGGAATTTTGGCCACTTTGAGCTTCTTTAGCGGGAATTCCGATCACTTCGAAAAGATATAGAGTCAGAACAGGGTGAATGTTTAATTCTATAATAATAATAATAATAATAATAATAATAATAATAATAATAATAATAATAATAATAATAATAATAAACTAGTTCACTATTTTACTTAGCAGAAATGGGCAACACAATAAGGTGAATCCACCCTGTGCAGTGTTGTGGGCCTCCAGGACTGAGGACTGACACCGCTGATTTATTTGCTGTGATCCCATAAAATCATGACGTCATGAAGTTATCTCTCCCAATTCCACTGAACACCGTTTTTTTTTTTTTTCCCTAGTCAGACGTCACTTCCTCCAGTCTTGAGGTAGAGAAGATGGCGGCTATTGTGGAGAGAGTTGAGGGAGGTGGAGGGTCTGTTGATTCCGAATCGGTTTCGCCGAGATTGCCCTCTCCACCGCCCGATCAGCCTCATCAAAACAACCCGCTCCTCGGACTTCCCATCGTGGCCATCGAGACCATTTTAAATTTCCTGTCCTATGATGAAATCAGTCTGCTGCGCCTGGTGAGCTAACTACAACAAAAACAAAGGCTAGGGATAAGAGCATACTACTGTACTAAATAGCATGGCAGAGCGGTATGCCACTTGACTGTTTCTACATACTGTGTAGTAGGCAAGTATGCGCTTTTTTGGCGAGTACAGTAATGCTGGCTGCCGAGCGTGCATATTAACCAGAAATGGAATAAAAACCCACTTTTAACCCACAGTCACATTTTATTTCCTTAGAGTACATGAGTGACTAAGTTAGTGTAGTAGTGAGCTAGCTAACGTTACGTGTTCTTTATGCAGCAGTTGTCCCTCGTTATAGATATAAAGCTAGCTAGAAATCTTCAGCAACGTGTCATTCTGAACATTTCTCTTGAGTATTTGCTCTGACGTACGATCGCATTGTAATTGCAAGTCAGAGACTTTAGCTTGATAGCTAAACTATTAGACAGTCAGGTGTTAATAATGATCATTAATAGTGTAGTTCAATAGCAACCTAAAATCCCAAGATATTTATTAGAGGTCGACCCATAGTGTATTTCAACTAAGTAGGGCAGTAGCTGCAGATAACTGATTAATCAACGTTCTTAAAATGGATACTGACTGAAAAATTAACAATTAAAATAAGATATTGCTGAACTTTATTACAAAAAATAAACACTGGGTGTATCATGAAAAATGTACTCTACTTTAAAAAAAAATTGTGATATATATAATTAGTATCTCACAAAAGTGAATACACCCCTCCACATTTTTGTAAATATTTCATTATATTTTTTCTTGTGACAACACTGAAGAAATGACACTTTGCTACAATGTAAAGTAGTGTACAGCTTGTGTAACAGTGTAAATTTGCTGTCCCCTCAAAATAACTCAACACATAGCCATTAATGTCGAAACTGCTGGCAATAAAAGAGAGTACACCACTAAGTGAAAATGTCCAAATTGGGCCCAAAGTGTCAATATTTTGTGTGGCCACTATGTGTTCCAGCACTGTCTTAACCCTCTTGGGTATGGAGTTCACCAGAGCTTCACAGGTTGCCACTGGAGTCCTCTTCCACTCCTCCATGACGACATCACAGAGCTGGTGGATGTTAGAGACCTTGTCCTCCTCCACCTTCCATTTGAGGATGCCCCACAGATGCTCAATAGGGTTTAGGTCTGGAGACATGCTTGGCCTTCACTATCACCTTCACCCTCAGCTTCTTTAGCAAGGCAGTGGTCGTCTTGAGGTGTGTTTGGGGTAGTTATGCTGGAATACTGCGTACTGATCATGCTCTGCTTCAGTATGTCACAGTACATGTTGGCATTCACGGTTCCCTCAATGAACTGTAGCTCTGCAGTGCTGGCAGCACTCATGCAGCCTCAGACCATGACACTCCCACCACCATGCTTGACTGTAGGCAAGACACACTTGTCTTTGTACTCCTCACCTGGTTGCCACCACACACGCTTGACACTATCTGAACGAAATAAGTTTATATTGGTCTCATCAGACCACAGGACATGGTTCCAGTAATCCATGTCCTTAGTCTGCTTGTCTTCAGCAAACTGTTTGCGGGATTTCTTGTGCATTATCTTTAGAAGAGGCTTCCTTCTGGGACGACAGCCATGCAGACCAGTTTGATGCAGTATGTGGTGTATGGTCTGAGCACTGACAGGCTGACCCCCCACCCCTTCAACCTCTGCAGCAATCCTGGCAGCACTCATACGTCTATTTCCCAAAGACAACCTCTGGATATGAAGTTGAGTGCGCGTGCTCAGCGCGTGCTTTGGTCGACCGTGGCGAGGCCCGTTCTAAGTGGAACCTGTCCTGTTAAACCACTGTATGGTCTTGGCCACCGTGCTGCAGCTCAGTGTCAGGTCTTGGCAAAATTCTTATAGCCTAGGCCATCTTTATGTAGAGCAACAATTCTTTTTTTCAGATCATCAGAGTGTTCTTTGCCTTGAGGTGCCATGTTGAACTTCCAGAGACCAGTATGAGGGAGTGTGAGAGCAATGACACCAAATTTAACACACCTGCTCCCCATTCACACCTGAGACCTTGTAACACTAACAAATCACATGACACCGGGGAGATAAAATGGTTAATTGGTCCCAATTTGGACATTTTCACTTGGGGATGTACTCACTTTTGTTGCCAGCAGTTTAGACATTAATGGCTGTGTGTTGAGTTACTTTGAGGGGACAGCAAATTTACACTGTTACACAAGCTGTACACTCACTACTTTACAGTGTAGCAAAGTGTCATTTATTCAGTGTTGTCACATTAAAATATATAATCAAATATTTATAAAAATGTGAGGGGTGTACTCACTTTTGTGAGATACTGTATATATGTGTATACATGTATATGAATGAGTATATTAAATATTAATAAAAGATAAAAGAGGTAAATAAGATTGAACCAAAGAGCATTTCGAGAGTATCATCGAAATTTCGAGAGTATCATTGAAATTGAACCAAAAAGTAACACTCCAAATAACAAATGGAGACCAATCTCCATGGATTCGTCCAAAATGAATAATAATAATAATAAAAAAAACAAAACACTTGTATAACAAAATTTGTCAGCAATAATTTTCCATTTTGCCTCTAGAGGCTGCTCTCATACTATATAATAATGGTGGACTCTTCTCAGCCTTTCCCACAACTGACACAACCGTGAAAAACTATCAGCTATGTTTCACAGGTTACATGTTTTCAGTTTTAATGTGCAGAATATAAACACATTGTATGCTGTTTTTAATCTCCTTAAAAGGCGCAAACTTCTGGCAGACATGGGCCTTGTGTTGTGTACTGGATGGGGTTTTGCTTGTCAACTGGGCTTGGAGAGAAGGCTGTGAAAACATGGGTGTTGTTAGATTTTGGATTATTTTAGAGTACTCATGAAGATTTAACAATGTTATTTGTTATTAATGTTGCATGAAAGCCTCTGAGGTATAGCGTATAGCATGGGCTCTCAAATGTTTTTGCATCCAAGTACCCTTTTAACTGTACAGTTGTAGCTGTAAAATTGTAAGGATCCCCTCAGCACAGAATTTGTTTATTAAAAAAAATATTATGCTCATTATTATGTATATACATATGTGGACAGTAATTATCTGGTTATTAGTTGTAGCCTTTGAGCTTTTTATTGCTGAGCCTTTCACCAGCAGAACACATTAATTTCAAGTTTGCCTTATGCATGCATTATTTTTGCGTTACTCATTTATGTATGTATTTAATTATTTATTATATGAAATTTGATTATATTACATAATGGTTATGTTTTAGTGACACTCTATTCCATCATGTGTATACAAAGTCAAAATCTGCATCTGTTGTATTTTTTAGGTATGTAAGCGCATGGACATGATTTGTCAGCGTATGCTCAACCAAGGGTTCCTCAAAGTGGAGCGTTATCACAGCCTCTGTCAAAAACAAGTCAAAGCCCAGCTGCCGCGGTGAGATTAAACCCTAAAATAACAGCTGTTTTATGGAACAGACACAGGAAAATTAATTAATCACCATGAATTAATGGCTTCAGCTTCCTCTCAGTACTCAAAATTGTCTGACCTGAGCAAAAGTAGAACGTTGTGCATTCAGACATCTTTTTTTTAATTATTGAATGTAGTACATAGCAGTGAGCTGACACTTGAAATATGGTGTGGCATTAATTATTTGCTCCTTCATGCTTCTTAGGCGGGAATCTGAGAGGAGGAACCATTCTCTGGCTCGCCATGCAGACATCTTGGCTGCAGTAGAAACACGCCTATCCCTGCTCAATATGACTTTCATGAAATATGTGGATTCCAATCTCTGTTGCTTCATACCTGGCAAGGTACTTTGTAACATTAATTTAAACTTGAAAAGCCTTGCATTGTGAACAGACATTGTTACAAAGCCATTATTTTTCTTGTAAACTTGCTGTGATTTTACATGCATTGGTAGATTTAGGGTTAAATCCTGCATCTTTTCATCAGAATGACACTATCAGACAACTATCAGAATGACACTGGGCAAAAATGGCATCCATAGAAGAGTGGCAAAGCGAAAAGCCCCGTCCCCCCACGAACACCTTGTGGTCAATAGAATATAAACTCGCATATAAAAATAAATAAATAAAAATGCACACAATTAAAAATAAAGGTAAAATACAATAATCAAGTATAATAACGTATCTATCTATCTATCTATCTATCTATCTATCTATCTATCTATCTATCTATCTATCTATCTATCTATCTATCTATCTATCTATCTATCTATCTATCTATCTATCTATCTATCTATCTATCTTTCTTTCTTTCTTTCTTTCTAATCATAGCCTAAACTCTAAATTATATACTCTCCACTGCCCCTCCTCAAGAGTCCCCCAAAAATGCCAAATAACTGCTCCATTTCTTCCTGAAGGAATTCCCAACTCCAATCCTACTGCTCGACCCCTCCTCAAAGGCAGCCACCCTCCCCATCTCCACACACCACTCTGGAAACGAGGGCGCTCCATCTGATTTCCATCCCCTTAAAATAACCTGTCCACCAATCATCACACCGGTCATAACCCAATCTTTTTTGTACCTATCCTCCAATTTTTTGACCTCCCCATCTCCCAAAATACAGAGTCTAGGGCAGAACGAGATCGGAGTGTTCAACACCTCACATACAAAACTCTGCACTTTCAACAAAAATTCTTGGATCTTACGACACCCCCAAAAACATGGGTAGTGTCTCCATCTTCTGAATGGCATCGCCAGCATGTGGGTGTGTCTTTAAGACCAAGCCTATACAATTTAGAGGGGGTCCAATAGAACCGATGTAAGATCTTAAATTGTATAAGGCGCACCCTTGCGTCTCTAGATGCAGTTGATATGATATTTTTTTAAATCCTAGCCCACTCCCCTCCCCCAATTCCAAATTTAAATCTTTCTCCCATAATCTCTTGAGAGTGGATGAGACTCCATCCCCTAGACTCTGAATCAGTAAGGAGTAATATACTGATGCTTCATGTCCTCTTCCAAAATCAGAAATCACCTCTCCCAGAGTATCTGCTGCATTAGGGGGGTGCATGCTACTCCCAAAAATAGTACAGAGCAAGTGGCGTAGTTGGAGATACCTAAAAAACTGAGATCTGGGAATCCCAAAATGTTGAACCAATTTTTCAAAAGATATCATCACACCACTCTCATAAAGATCACAGAGTGTATTGACCCCCCTCGTGATCCACTCTGACCAACAAAAAGGGGACTTATTAATACGTAGTTTGGGGTTTAGCCAAAGGCTCGAGGCAACATTGAGATAAATATCAGAATCAAACACTCTGGACACTCTTGTCCACAATGAGTGCAGATGTGAAATTACTGGGTGTGATTTGACTTCTCTGGTGAGCTTAATGGAAATGCTTTGCAGTGGCAAAATAGGGGCAAGAACTTCTTCTTCAATGCAGAACCAGGGAGGGGCTCTCTCAGGTGGAAGTGACCAATGAGCCAAATGTCTGAGACCAAACGCATAATAATAAAGAAGGGATGAAGGGGCACACTCTTAGGGGCACACTCTTAAAGGGAGTCCTACTAATCTTAGCTTGTTACCTGTATAAAAGACACCTGTCCACAGAAGCAATCAATCAATCAGATTCCAAACTCTCCACCATGGCCAAGACCAAAGAGCTCCCCAAGGATGTCAGGGACAAGATTGTAGACCTACACAAGTCTGGAATGGGCTACAAGACCATTGCCAAGCAGCTTGGTGAGAAGGTGACAACAGTTGGTGCGATTATTGGCAAATGGAAGAAACCCAAAAGAACTGTCGATCTCCCTCGGCCTGCGGCTCCATGCAAGATCTCACCTCGTGAGGTGCTCCTGTTCCAGCCAAGAATAATTTGGACACTATGCTATCATTTCCTAGTTATTGTTCCTTTTTTGTTTTATTGTTGTTATTGAGTATTGTTTGCAGTAGATTTGCTATTACTGACTTCCTGAAACTGTTATGAGAAATTATCTTTAATTAGTAGCAGATTTTGAAGTTAGCTTTCATTTTAGTGTAAAAGATTACTTTTAAGGAACTAGACTTTGCACTTTGAAAAATGCAAATTGAGTAGAATATCTAATGTTTAGTACAAACAAACTATTCAATCATGCAGCATGCATACATTTAAATGTGCTTTACAATGTTTTGGCTAATTATTGGAGGGCTTTTAGTTCTGTACTTTCAATCAATATGTAAAACCCCTTTTAAAAAAAAAAAGGAAAAAAAATTAAATTGTAATTTCCAACTGCGTAGTGGTTTCCTGCCATAAAATTAGGAAAACATGAACCCTTTTGAGAACCAAGGCTGTAATTAACCCTGACACCAAAAAATTTAACTTGTTGTTTTCTATTTCTCTCAGGTGATAGATGAAATTTACCGGGTGCTGCGTTATGTAAATTCTACTCGTGCACCACAGAGGGCTCATGAGGTGCTTCAAGAGCTGCGGGACATCTCATCTATGGCCATGGAGTACTTTGATGAGAAGATTGTCCCCATTCTTAAGAAGAAGCTCCCAGGTGCTGACCTGTCTGGTCGTCTTATAGGATCTGCACCAGGTAAGAGACATGCAGTCTTGTTAAAGATGACAGAAATATAGCACTACAGCCATTGTAAGATTGCAGAGATGGCTTTCAGTGGTAGCTAGTGGTATTTTGATGGTTACTCTTCTAGTAAAAGTGACCTGCCACTGCAGGCCCTTTGAGCAAGGTCATGTTCAAGTCAGCCGTATTGCTTATGTCGTCATGCTCAGGGTGTAACAAGCAGTTGGCAGATAAAAATGGCACCAAAACTTGTCATGTGTTCCACATATAACTATCCAAAACATTAAATAGGCAAAAAACACACAGCAACAACACCTCTAAGGATAGGGAAACATTTCATAGGGAATGTAGGCATTGGATTAATGTGAAGATCAACAATGTTGAAAGTACAACCAGATGTGCTTAAAAGATTATAATTGTGCTTTTATTGGACTTTTGACTTTCTTCTTCAGTGAGAAAATATAAGTTTGATCATTTTGGATGTTGTGTTCACGAGGAATAACAAATATAAAGCCTATTATGCAACTAACAGGCACTGCCTGTTAATGTGTTACTATTACCAGGTAATTAATGTTAATATTCAGCACTGTGGATGTAAACATCCAGTGACTGCACTGATTCTTCAAAACAACACACAGAAAACAGTGTGGTTTGCCCATATTTTTAATGTGTTCAACACAGATGGAGGTTTTGAGTCACTTATATTCATATCTGCTAATGGACTACATGCTGTTCATCCTGAGCATGGTATCAGAGGAGCTATTGCTAATTTATGAATATGGTCAATGCCTAACCTTGTATTTTGAGCTTATCTTGAGGATACCTCTTATCCTCTTAACTTATAAATAAGTTAAAGTTAATAAAATGTCTTAAATTTGAAGTGAAATTTCTTAACCTCTGTCTTCTGAACCCTGATTTCTTCAGTGGCTGGGCCATCTAGCTCTCTTAGCACCATGACACTGCTGGCCAAAAATGCGCCGTCCCGTTCCGAGATGACCAAGGTGCAACAGCAGGTGAAGGTGAATGGTGCATCCATGACAGCGCTGCGGCGTGAGATGCAGGAGGTACGTGTCAAGCAGCTCGAGCAGCAGAAGCAGCTGCAAGACCAGGAGCAAAAGCTGCTGGAACAGACGCAGGTAATCGGCGAGCAGAATGCGCGCCTTGCTGAGCTCGAGCACAAGCTGCGCGAACTCATGGAGAGTGCTGTGGGTGCCGGTGCAACCCAGGCCATGCCGACTACCTCTTCTTCCTCCTCAACTTCCTCATCTGCTGGTGCTGTTGTCATTGCATCCACTTCTTCAGTCAGCCTGGGCACGACAGCAGCAAGCATAGTGGAGGAAGGTAGCATCCCTCACAAACGGCGCCGCAAGAATTCAGACCTACCACGCCACTCCAAGCGCCTGCGGAGCAAGAAATAGGGTGATGTCTTTTAGTTTTTGTGGTTTGCTCCTAATTTGTTTTTGGAGAGTCGTTTCTTGCTTTCTCCAATCAGTTTTCTTTGCACCTGCCCACGTTTGGCACGAAACATGGACAGAGCGTGATGAATATCTGCTTTCATTTTAACATGTTTGAAGCAAATGCTATTGTGTCCCTTTGTATCGTACACTAATATGCCTAAAGGCTCTTGGTGTAACGGCTTTAGATGACTCTTGCCTTCTGTGTCTGCTGTTGTCGTATGACATTGATCCTGAAATTCATAGTAAATGGAAGAAAGATAAGCTGGAATCAAGCATCTGTTGCTGAGTCAAGTACAAGAGTTCTTTATTTCCCTTGCTGAATAACTAAACTTTCAGAAAGAGGTGAAAAAGAGCACATATGTAAAACACATACACTCGCTGCAACATTAACATTTAACCTGTTGGCTCAAGTATGGCCATATAAATTCTAAAATATGTAAAGCATGTGTCTGATTATTTCATTTAAATGATAAATATTCAGAATGTGAAAGTTAAGGAATTGAATTTGAAACGCATCTAATGATCCCTGCCTAGTACAAAAGACACTTTTGACTATGTTGCAGTGCCATTTTATAGCTACCATTATTTTTGTGGTTATACAGTTGCTTACTAAATAGACCTGCCAGTGCAATAAGACTTGTCCGAAGCCTTGTCACGAGTTATTAATGTTCAGTTTACTTTTGAGAAGTACATCTGCCACTCCTGTCTTTCTACATTTTTGTTAGTCCAATCCCCAATCTTATGGCTTTCACTTTACTATGTGCAGTTTCAGTCTGTCACAATGTATTTAAGGAATAGTTCACCCAAACAGTGCTACATTGGCTAGCAACAAAATGAAAACCAATATTGTTGGCTAGTATGGTGTATTATTTGACAGCGTTGCCTTTTTGGCGATCCTTCTTTACTGAGTAGAAATTATTCAAATCCTCATGAAGTAGAGGAAGACATGAAGACATTACAAAAATCTTTCATCCTGGTCATGTGATGCTAAAGCCTTGAAGGAATTTGTTCAGTGCTGCAAAATAATTAGCCCACATTCCCTTACAGATAGAAATACACTGCTTTTCCTTAGAAGGCAGAGATTGACTCACTTCCCTGAAAGAGTTAGGTTTTTATAATGTTTACAGTGTGATTATTCAAAGCATAACTGAGGCTGTGTAGTCATCATCATCATCATCAACAGCTCATCGTTTATCTCGGGCACTGAGATAGTGTTAACTGTGGTAAGCATGTAGTGTAAATATCATTGTGACTCTGAAATTTCTTCATTAAGATTACTGAAGTATGACTGAAATCTCTACCCTGACTGCATAAACAGTTTCACATAGTGGAACCAACAGGGTGCTTTGTTTTTTTTGTTTGTTTTTTTGTTTGGTTGGTTGGTTTTTTGTTTTTAAACATAGCATAACTTGTTAAAAGCTTGCACGTTATTTGTTTCTACCTGTGATAAAAGGATGGAAATGAAAGAAACCTCGGAGTAAAAAAAACACTGCAACTTCTTTACAGAATCAATTCAGTCAAATAATGATTGTGGTTATTAGTGAATGAAAGACAGCCTAGCTTGTTACCTTGGCATTATGCTAATGTTAAAACTACTCTTTATAGGAAAATACAAATTAACCCAATTGATGCTAATGCAACTGCATTCATGGTCCATACATGGTTGTCTTAAAACCCAAGAAGCTTATTCCTCCTTATTCCTGAACTATATCTCCATTTTGCAAGCATTTTTGCTAAGGTTAATCCCCACAATTAATTTAGCTGCAGCCTGATGTGGAAATGTGGGGGGAACTGGATCTAACTAATCCTGAAACCAGATGTCATATATGCAGCAACCTCTAATTTCTGAAAACTTGCATTAGAATAGCATGCATGTTTTCATATTATAATCAGGGCACACTGAAATTCTTTATAACTTTTGGTTGAATGCAAGTGTGTCTCAATTTGGGGGGGGGGGGGGGTCTGTACTGTCAACATGTACTTCAGAGAGAAGCCTGGATAATTTTATCTATGTAATAAGGGGAAATTAATCTTGTGCACTGCCTGTTTGTGGCAGAGGAGAAAAGATTTGTTGCACATATTTTTGTTGAAAAAAAATGTACAAATGAATCCTATTAAATCACATTAAGCCAGAGCCATTTGGTGGATGAGTAATGAGTTTTTATTCAGTTGTATGTTGAGAATTGATTATTAGCTATGTTCTGTTCCTTGTGGAAAGAGGTCAAGTCTGGAGACCCTGAATAGAGTCCTGTATGGGGCACCAGTAAGGGACTCCATAGTTCTGCTGGGGGCCTTCAACGCGCATGTGGGCAATTATGGAGATATCTGGAGAGGCATGATTGGGATGGAACGGCCTCCCTGATCTAAACCCGGGCATTTGTTATTGGACTTCTGTGCTAGTCATGGACTGTCTATAATGAATACCATGTTCGAACATAAGGAAGCTCATAAGTGTACTTGGTACCAGAGCACCCTAGGCCGAATGTCTATGATCGATTTTGTAATTGTATCATCTGATCTGAGGCCGCATGTGTTGTGGATAAAATCAACCTTTCTAGCCTAAGTCAAAAAACTTCTAAGACTAAAGTAATAAAAGTAATAAAGTAATAAACTAAATACTTTATAACTAAGTAATAAAGTAATAAACTAATTCTAAAGTAATAAACTTTATTGAAAACCAACAAAGTGTGACTGTCTGCAGAGAGTCCAACTTGTAAATGCACAAACATGTCTTTATATATGCCTTTATATATGCCTCTTCATACTTCGATAGGCATAATGCCCAATTATTGCTGTGTACAAAGGTGCCAGTTGGTACAGAAGAACTTCTTTGGTGTACAGTAAGACATGGCATTCATCCAATTCAAATCTACTCAGAATATAACTTGACCAACCATTGTTCAATGAGTTTAGATTATGCTTCCATCTATGGGTTATACATACAGATTATGCTTTTTGACCCATACAGTTATTTGAATATGCTTTAAGTAATTCTTCTAAATGCAGGTTACATATTGAATACACTTCATTAACATATCCAGAAGTGACTTATACATTTGATTACACGTCATAGCTATTTTCTTATACATATTTTTGATATATATTTTCTATACATGTTCTGGACACTCAAGGTGAAGAGAGGGGCTGAGCTGTCAACTGATCACCATCTGGTGGTGAGTTGGATCAAGGGGTGGGGGAAGACTCTGGACAGACCTGGAAAGCCCAAACGGGTAGTGCGGGTGAACTGGGAACGTCTGGAGGAGGCCCCTGTCCGTGAGATCTTCAACTCGCACCTCCGGCGGAACTTTTCTGACATCCTTGTGGAGGTTGGGGGCATTGAACCCGAGTAGGCAATGTTCAAAGCTTCCATTGCGGGAGCTGCGGCGGAGAGCTGTGGTCTCAAAGTCTTAGGTGCCTCAAGAGGCGGTAACCCTTGAACACCATGGTGGACACCGATGGTCAGGGAAGCCGTTCAACTGAAGGAGGAGGCCTTCCTGGATGTGTTATCCCGGGGGACTCTGGAGGCAGTTGCAAGGTACCGACAGGCCAGAACGGTTGCAGCTTCTGCCGTGGAAGAAGCAAAGCAGTGGGTGTGGGAGAAGTTTGGAGAGGACATGGAGAATGACTTTCAGTCGGCACCAAGGTGTTTCTGGAACACCATCCGCCACCTCAGGAAGGGGAAACGGGGAACCATCCAAGCAAGCTGTGTACAGTAAGGAAGGGACACTGTTGACCTTAACTGAGGAAGTAATTGCACGGTGGAAGGAACACTTTGAGGAACAATACTATTTATTTATATTCTAAGAGACACTGTGTAAAAAAAAAAAAAAAGTCTTGTAGAAACAAGCTTTCTTCTGTTTGGAAAAGCATATCGAAGAATGTATCACTTCTAAGTTCAGTGAAGATGTTGCTTTAGGAAATTTATTTTTTTTAAGTATTGTGTTTCCTGATACCATTTAAAATACTATAAATAATTTGGATACTTAAAATGCAACTAAATACGGTCATATATCTAAAGGAATTCATAAACCCAAAAATTCTAATTCTAGCATGTCACTAACTTTTTTTTTTAAGGTGGCATAGAATCATCAATGACTACTTTAGAAGCAGAACTTGCTCAGAAGTCACTGCAATAGAATGCAATTTTAAGATAAAATTAAAAAAATTATTCAGTCATCTTGCACTTAAATTTAAAAGGTCTTTCCTTGTAAAGGAAATTTACAAGATTTTAGGCTATTAACATTCTTAATCTGGTGTTAAAATATGTATTGACCCTCTTTTTTTTTTTTTTTTTTTTTTTTAATATATAAACATTTAACAATGGAACAAAAATACAGGATAACAGGAGGATCAAAGTTGAGCCTGGGTTCTAATCTCAGGCTAGTGTTAGCTACCTGCTGTTGAGCTGGTGTAACAGACATGCATCATAAATGTAATCAAATGTGGCTGCAGAAGAGCAAGTATTAAATACTAGATATACAAATACTGTGTATGTGTGTGTGTGTGTGTGTGTATATATATATATATATATTAGTGTGTGTGTGTGTGTACGGTATGTATGTATATGTGAATTATAATGTATTTTTATTTACAATGAGGTATATATTTGTTGCAGTTAGATCTTACATTAAATTTGAAGTAGGATTAAATAAATTGTTCAACTTAACATGCTGAAACCTTGCCAATATGATCGATATACACATCTCAGAGGCTTCATTTTTAACTGATTGGGCTATATGTTCACATATTTTGTATGTAAAAAAAAAAAAGTGCATTTGACTTAAATTACATAAAATCTGCTCAGTGTTAAAATGTGCTCTAGTGATGTGCTGTAGCTGTGACATTAGTGATTATGGGTTGTGAGTGTAAGTAGATAAGGGCATGTTAAAAATGACAGAAACACTGGGCAACTGTAGGTGTTAGCCGCACACTAGCTACCCACGAGCTTACTCATACTTTTTAAATAATGTTCTATGGAATATGTAAATGGTTCTTTGGAATCTACTGTATAGGAAATGTCTTGCATGTTACCACAAATAAATACTTGCTATAGAATGCATATAGGAAAATGGGCTTCTTAGTATTTGACTGAAAGGTAGAAAGGGACTTGGTAGAATATTTGCTTTGTAAAACTGAGCTTCTTTTACGTCTCTTACAAGCCTTTTAGATGGCTAGCAAAGTGAACAAAAGGCTTTACTCCAACCTTTGTACGTCTGTTGTGCACCCAAGGCATCAGATTTCACTCTGTTAAAACATGGGCACGTTGTCCCTAATATGAATAGAACGCTTTGTCACAAAATCAACATTCATTTAATTTAGTAACCATTTATCCTAGTCAAGGATTAGGGTTCCTGGGAGCACCTGGCACATGGTGGGAATATATCCTGGATGCAGATGCTAGTTCATTGCTGGGCACCATGCACATAATACTTTTATTTTATCAAAGGCTCTTCATGTTATGTCATGACCATTGTAAGTGTATGAAGCAGTAACTTGATCCGTTTTTATCTTTATCTCTACTTTTATCTCTTCCTCAAGGGACCTTTGCCTCATGAAAGCGCGTCACTATTTGCAGTGACACATGATGCAGGGTTTTTAATATATACCACCATTATGCAGCGATCTTTCCCTGAATCCTTCTTGCAAAGCCACTTCTGATTAAACTTCTTGAGTTTAACCAGGGTTCGGAGTATTAAAGTTGCATATACTGCCAGTCAAATGTTATTGATCACCTGATGTTTTATTACAGTTTAATCACCACTATGGCCACAAACAAAATGATACAGAATAGCAATTAAATAAGGAAACCTAAATCTTTGGATCCTAATTGGATAGTGTTTTAAAAGAAAGTGTACTTGGAGGGTAAATAAATTAAGCTTACAGATAAAAAGATCCATATACAGTACTAGTATTAACTATAAACCATAAATATGTGGTGTGCTTCAAGTGTTTAAGCAGAGTGATTTAAAAAAATGATCCTGTTCCTGGTTAGATCTGATCTAAATTGTTCCAATAAACTAACATTTAATTAATTTAACACTAAACATTTAATTCAAATAAATGTTGTTTATATATCATGTTTAACAATGCACAAAGCAGCTTTTCATCATTCTGGATATGGATTGAATTTTATCCCCAATGAACAAGCCAAAGACAACAGTGGCAAGGAAAAACTCCCAGAGACAACATGAGGAAGTAACCTTGACAGGAACCTTTCTTCAAATGGAAACCTTCCTCTTAGATAGATGTTACTCATCCGCAACCGTATGCTATAAAGTCAAGCTGTGCTGTGTATTGAAAGGATGTTCAGTATGAGCATCAGATTAATTTATAAAAATATCATTAGTTTTTAACTTTAAATCTATAGTAACTAAGTGAAGTTATCTATTATCTACTTAATAATGAATGAGACTTGAGCAGTTTTCAGTAAGGGCAATCTTTAGGTCATCCATAGCCATCTTTTGTGTATCTTTAGTTTAGATAAAGATAGTATCATCACACGATTATTAAGTATGCTATTAGAGTGCAAGCAGTGTCTCCAACAAGACTAGCTATGACAGCTTATATAAAAGGGAGAACCAGAAGGTAACACAGACATGAAGGCATCCTGGGACATAAATAATAAAGAACATTTCTCAATTCATGTATACCTATTCCTTGCTCCTAGAGCAACATGCCTCTAAATAATGGCCCTGAGGAGGAGACACAACTTATAAAGTAGCATGTTACAGTAGAGGCTTGACATTCAGCCCATTTATAGGCAGTGGTGATGATGCTCACTCACCAGTTGTCCAGCCTTTGCTTAGACATGTTTTTAATCTGGCAAATGAACAGTTCCTCTGAGTGTAGGATGGCTACCATCAAGGAATGCTCTGCAGGTTCACCTACAAGCTACAAGGTCAATCAACTGATTCACGCATGGCAAGCTGCCTGTCTATACAAGTGATTGCTAGCAAAAAGGAGTTGTTTCATCCGATCAGAAATGCAGGCCATCCACAGTGCTGTGATGCTGCAGTGGCTGCCATATACACCTTAAGTGTAGATTGGGACTTGCCACTATCTACTAGGGAAATGTACAGGTACAACTGAGGCCCCACAGAAACTGCTCTAATGGTGGTCACGAAGAAGCTTCATGCCACTATATCAGCTCAATTCAGCAAATCGACCTTTCAGCAAGCTTCGATATAGTCAACCACAAGACTTGTCCATCCTCATGAGTGTTGGAATTTGTGACACAGCATGGTAATGGTTGGTTTTCTACCTGGAGGAACAATCATGTCAAGTGACAATGAGGGGATCCACATCTTCCCCATGCAAACTCTGGTGTCCCACAGGGGTTTTTGCTATCGGCTCAGTGCTCAGTCCAACAGGACTCAGTTTGAGGTTTTTTCCTGTTTTCCCTCTATACCTACTCTCATGGTGAGGTCATATCCTCACCTGGGTTTTCATACCACTTTTATGCAGATGCTCTGTTCAGCCAGTGACGATGCTCCACGGACTCTTGTGGAAAAAAGACAGAAAACACAGGAAAACATGCAACCACAAGAACATTACGAAAAACAGTCAAAGATAGTCTCCTTCACTGTGTTTGTGAAATATTCACAGATTTTTAAATAATTGGAAGAATTTCTGTGATGTAGCAGGGCTCTACAGTGCGACCATTTCACTCGCATATGTGACTGAAAAGTATTTTGTGTGACTGTGAAAAAATATTTAGGAGCACCGGTGCGAGTCACCTGTTTGAAGTTGTATAATACAATCGGGATAAAAACTACAGGAACTCCAAAATGCATCTACACCGCACAACAATTACTTTCACACTGCTTTTCATCTCCTCATGCAACCGAACAAGTGTGTAAATACTGCAAAGAAGTCATTATGATGACAAGAGTAACTCTGTACATCATCTGCTTCTCTCAACTTCCCAATCTCACGATCTTTGAGACTGTTGTGTATGAAAATCCCAGAAGATCAGCAGTATTTAAATACTGAAACCAGCCCATCTGGTACCAACATCCATGCCACTGTTAAAGTCACAGCGATCACACTTTCCCCACCATTCTAATGTTTGATGTCATCATCAACAGAAGCTCTTGACCTGAATCTATATTTTATTGAAATTTTTTTTTTTTTGCATTGTGCTGCTGGCACATGATTAGCTAGCTGCTTGCATAACCGAATAAATGAGCAGGTGCACAGGTGTTCTATTAAAGTGGACAGTGAGTGTATGTATATGTGGAAGATGGCGTTAAGATAGCACCGGTACAAAAAACCCTCGTGCATGATTGTGATTGGACGCTGCAAAATATCGTGAAAAGAAAATTGTATCTTGATTGGCTGGTGTGCAGACACGGTGTGTGTCGAGCTCCGTTTCCCCGCAGCCTCGCGCCGCCCCTCCCCCGCCCACACGGTAAAAAAATAAAAATCGCACGTGCACAAAAAACTCGCCCCCGAAGATGCTGTGCTCGTGCCACTGAGGTGCTATGGAAAGCCCTAAGGCTCAAACTTAATGTTTTTAACGACTTTTATGTCGAATGTTGTATTCCAGAAGTGAAAGGCTTCATGACTGTCAAGTTATATTTTGAAAATGGGGTAATAGAACTTGTTTGTTGCGTTTTTTATGTCTTCATTAACACAAACACCTAGTGTTATTTCCTTCAATAAATAATGTTATGAGAGTGTTCATTTTGAACATTCTAGACTTATTTTCGAAATATAACTAGAGATAAAACTATAACTACAATATAAATATATAACTACAGATAAGTCTTTAAAAACGTTAGTTTTTAGTCTTATGGCTTTCCATAGTGGTACGTGCATGGCATCTCGGGGGCGAGTTTTTTTGTTGTTTTTTTTGCGCACGCGCGCTTTTTTTCTGCGGAGAAACCTAATTCCGAAGGGGAAACGGAGTACGACACAACACCAGTTCCGCACTGGAATAAAGTTGGTGTGACGTTGGACGTTCGATATTCGCGGATATGCGGAAATCAAGGGACCGTCTCTAAAGTTACATACGACATTGTTAAACCCGATACTAACTTAAATAGCATTCGAAGGGAATGACTTACAGTCATATATCCAACTGGAAAGTGTTCATCTAGGTGTCAGGTATGATGCACACCTTGTAGATTTTTGAAATTTAATAAAAAATAAACTAATAAATCATATATTGCCATGTATATTATTACTGCATGGGCCCATACACAAAATATAACATTATTTAAAGCTCGATAGCATTTGAAGGGAATGTCCAACTGGAAAGTGCTCATCTAAAGGTCAGGTATGATGCACACCTTTTTGGATTTTTGATATTTAACCCTACAATGCATGGGCCAAAAAACCTTCACGAATGCATAAAGGGGGTTAAAATGATCCGTACTGGGCTGAATGGTTTTCTGCAAAAAAAAAAATTAAAAAAATAGATGTCCTATTAATGAAATATTCCAAATATTTTTATTTGTTTTCTTTTTAATTCATGTACATGTTTAGATTGTGAATGGGAGCCAAAGGAATTCAAAATTATTTACATAGGCAGCACTTCCAGTCGACCTTTTCAGCCATTTTAAAATGCTTCTCTGACATAGAAATAGGCATGCCACATAAAACCACCTCTTGCAGCAGTGACATTCAATCTGAAAAATTATCATAGTAATCTTATCAAATTACTCAGTAATCAATTAATTTCTCTCTCCCTCTCTCTCAGTCTCTCTCTCTCATTCACTACTCTTACACACAAAACACACTTGTAAACAAAATGGTGTGCCCATTAAAATGTTTTTTTTTTTTTTTTACATTTACCCAACCAAAATGTTTTTGCACCACCACCAGGGGTTTTTGAGGCAGCACATAATGAGCAGTAATGTCCCTACTTGAATACTGAAAACATGCAGTCATATGTTAGCTCTGTTGGCAAATGGTACATACTGTAAATAGAATTACCACATGTTTACTACTTAATACTAAACTTAGTATGATGTTACAAAATATGTGGTGTTTCTGAGTTAAAAACTATACTTTATACCATACTCTAAATGACGGGCGTTTTTGTACAAGTAATAAATTACCTGAGGCTTTCAGAAGTTCCTCCGCCATTGTCAGTCACAAATGTTCCATGTGCTCCTTGGATGAGTTTATAGTCAAATGTCAAGGGATATTTGGAAAAGCACCAACAATGGCTTTTGGCAACAATATAAGACAAGATAAGTTAATGTTTTTTTTTATTGTCCATGGGAGATTGTTTCACCACAGCAGGCGTACATACAAACAAACAAAACACATACATATCAATCCATTAATTATGTTCAATACACTATTTGCATAATATACATTGAACAAACATTGAAGAGCCTGAGCCTCCACACAAAGTAGTTTGCCTGCTCCATTCTGGTTTGTTGTT
The DNA here is from genome assembly GCA_012411365.1 of Ameiurus melas. Classification (NCBI taxonomy): domain Eukaryota; kingdom Metazoa; phylum Chordata; class Actinopteri; order Siluriformes; family Ictaluridae; genus Ameiurus; species Ameiurus melas. The sequence continues at coordinate 10,758,072 of CM022778.1, read as the reverse complement.
TAGGTACACTCCAGGGTTCTTATAAGACTGAAATAAAGCAAAATTCTGCTCCACACATTTATAAGAACTGTATCAGAGTTTATTATAAAATAAACTCTTTGTTTTTCTTTGTCATACAATTTAATGAGGAAGTCCAAATTGCATTGCCCTGCGATGGACTGGCACCCTGTCCAGGGTGTACCCCGCCTTGTGCCCGATGCTTCCTGGGTTAGGCTCCAGGTTCCCCGCGACCCTGAAGCAGGAATAAGCGGTTGAAGATGGATGGATGGATGGTCCAAATTGCATGACAAACACTCCACATTTTCATCTGCAGTGTTCCTGTCTCCAGCCTCATCTTCCCTGTCACAAGAATTATCCTTGTTCTTCCTTTCTTCTGTAAGAACTGATGATCCACGAATGTTTTAATATTTCAAACAATGATCACGCATGTTTTTAGGGCACAATAAGCAGAATGGTACAGAAGAAAGGAGGGATGAGGATTACAAATAAAATGAAAAATGTGTGAAATATTAAAACATTTGTGGATCATCAGTTCCTTTAATTATTTCATTAATAGGACATCTATTTTTTTTTTGAAGAAACCCATTCAATCCAGTACGAGTCATTTTGACCCCGTTTTTGCATTCGTGAAGGTTTTTTGGTTCATGCATTGTAGGGTTAAATATCAAAAATCTAAAAGGTGTGCATCATACCTGACACGTAGATGAACACTTTCCAGTTGGATATATGACTGTAAGTCATTCCCTTCAAATGATATTGAAGTCAGAATCGTGTTTAACAATGTCGTATGTAACTTTAGAGACGGTCCCTTAATTTCCTCATCTCGGCTAATATCGAACGTCACACCAACTTCTGTTCCGCCCTAAAAGCAGAACCGCCCACTGGACGCAGCCCGACTCGGCCATTTCAGCCGGGGCACAAGTTGTTACTGGTCTTTAAGAAGAGGGGTGTAAAAAGTGGTAACTTTCGAATCACCTACACCGGGACATCTAATATCCGGGAACAGTCACCTAAAGCTCCTAAATAACACTGTTATTAAAGCAGGCCGTGTAACATGGGGAACCGGGTGGCGCGTGAGGATTTCGAATGGGTTTATACCGACCAGCCGCATGCCGACCGGAGAAAAGAGATTCTCGGTGAGCAGTTCGCTTCTTTTCATTGATCTGTTTGGACTGATCGAGCTTTCTGACCAGGTTGTAATGTAGCTTCACGCACTTTGGGCATTGTGTATTATCACTGCGGTCGTCGTGCAAAACTAGTTCCTGTGTAACAGTGTTGAATAATTAGCCACCGAATTAAAGTTAAACCGTCGGTTATTAGACTTTCTGCAGATAGTCTGTGTGTCGTAAGCAGGTTGTTAGTTTGATCAGTGTTAGTAACTGAGTCTTGAGGCGTTAGGACTCCAGTCTAAGCCCACTGGTCACCAGACATACCGTTATGTCAACATGAGTAGCTGAGATGGCTAATATGGTCGCTAACGCCCTGACAATGAAGCGCCACTCACTTCCTGTACGATATCAGAACACAGCCACACTGGCTCGGAGGCTTCGTGAACATGGAAGATAACCGACAACACCGTGCACGTGTGCTGAAGGTGTTCGCTTAGCAAGGGGATGTACGGACTAGCGCACGACCACCTCGATTAGCAAGACTGGCATTTGTAGGCCTAGAAAAAGTTTGTTCTAATGTTAACGGGGGAAAAAAGTTGTGGGCCGCACTGTGGGTTTTATATATATATATATATATATATATATATATATATATATATATATATATATATATATATATATAAAAATGAAACCCTAAATGTTGTGGGAACCCCAGGCTTACCGTTGTTTGTCGTTTTCGCTGATAATTGGGTGATAATGCCGCTAGCTGTAGAAACTTTGGTAGCCACATAAGTAACAAGTCAAACTTTTCTTTTCCTTTGTGGTAGAAGAAAATTATTTTCAGTGTTTGTTAGCTTATTTTATTCCCAAATAAAATGTAATTTTAGTAGTCAGTGAGCTCATAATTATTTTTTTATATTTACAACAGGAGGACATGTTGGGAGGGGGAAGTCCAGTCCCCAGGGTCCTATATTCCCCAGTTCAACACACAAAAGCTTAAGCTTTTCCAAAAGGTTTTATGTAGTCTGGACTCATTTCCCCAGGGTCCTATTAACTTACCAGCATTTTCAGCATGCATCAGTTTAAAATCAATCCTTCATCCACACTTGAAATTTATTCAAATTAACTAGGTTGCACATGCTGAACCCCCTTTTTTATTGCTCTAAAATAGCTGTTCGTCTACTTTCAGTTCAACTCCATATATGACCAATAGTGAAATGTATACTAAACTGAAGAAATGTCATATTGTAGCCTATAAAACAATGTAAACGGTCATAAAAGGAATAAGATGTTAAGTATGAACATGTCCCAACTCTCACTTATACTGAAGCCGAACTCCCGCTTTAAATCACCATTTGTTCATTATGTGTATAATAAATATGGGGAACATAGGACCCTGGGAACATGAGTAAGCCATTTCGGCCAACTTCAAATACTTTACTGGGTCTGCTTCTTGATGACAATCATGAGATGGTGTACAGTGAGAGTAAATGTTAGGACGATAATTAACTTATTTGCTTTGTAAATTTGCTTGTGGGACTTGACTATTTGAGGAGCATGTGAAGGTAACCTTATTGCATGGACACAAAGCTTAACTAGTTGGCTAATACTTTTAAAGTCATCTCCAAAAACAAAAAAATAGTTCAATTCTGTTACAGTGACTTATCTTTTTAATGACCTTTTATTTGTATTTACTTAAAGTTTTGCTGTAGAGTAAGTTGTAGGCAGTGTCACCCATTAACACCTTCTATTTCTCTTTAAAATGACCACTAAATTGCTAATTTTACATAAAGATGTTACTCAAGTCCACCCATCTCATGTCCACCATGTGAGTTTAAGGGCAGATGTGGCTGGGCCAAAGTTCAGTAGATAGCATTTTACCATGCAGCCAGCCAGTTGACATGAAGGTGTAGTGTTATTGAGACCTATTCGATATCTAGTGTCTGGGCATTGTGTCCTGATTTAAAGTAGGAGCATTTATCCCTGGGTTACTCAATTTCAGCTTGACATAATGTGCACTTATTGTGCAGTGATGGGCTATTTTGTTCTGCAACCACTGAGTGGACAAATGCTGGTACTTCCTGAATATTTCATGCTTTTCATGTCATCAGGCCTTTGTGCAGTTTTAATCAAGCAGACACAGTGAATGACATGTTTTAAGTGAAAGGGGCAGTGGCTTGATTCTTCACTAATGATGCTGTCTTTGACCCTTTGTTGGGTTTTCAACTGCTCAGCTGCTGTATATGCTTGGATTGTACTATGCCCTACTTATGAGTCAGTTTATGTAAATGTACTGCCAAAAGAAAAGCAAGTTGTTCACTGTCCAACTATTAAGCTGTGAAGAATGACCAAGGAGAAAACAAGAACTATTTACTGCACAGATGAACAGATAAGCTTTAAGTGCTTCAAACATTCAGTCCAATATTGTCGCATGTATGGCAGTGCATGCTCATGATCATACGCTGCTCACTGCAGACAGTTTGGTGTAAATTGTTTAAATAAACTGAGTTTAGAGAGTTCAGATGTGAAATCTCAAAAAAATGTTAAGAGAACTTCAAGAACTGCTGATGGTTCACAGGCGTGTGGGTTTTCAGTAAAGACTTGCCCCATACAAGTCAACTCCTTCTCAAAGTTCATAGAAATAGAACCACACTGCATTGTCTGTATTAAAGTTGTTATCTTTACTACAGATAATGCAGTGTGGTTCTATTTCTATGCCTAGACCTGCTTTAAATGAATACCTTATTCATGTAGCTTAATCTCACTTAATATTTGCTAAATTTATTTTAGAGTAGGAACTGGAAGCATATAATGTAAGTTTCCACAAGCCACTGTTGGACGTCCTTCAGTCTGTTGGGTAGTTTAAATTTAAATGAAATCTGAGGCAATAAGCTTTTTTTTCCTTTTTAATGTGTTGTTGAGTGCTGTGATGGAAATGATTAAACGTGTTCATTAAAGTGCCAATTATGTGTAAGTCATTAATATTAAAACCCATAGGCCTTCAGAATGTGCAAAAGATCTGATTAGATTACAGATAAAAGGCTTGCACTGACTCTTAAAAAGCAGACTAATAAGTTTATTCTTGGTCTCAGTATTTGAAGGAATAGAAAGTTTATTAGTTATCTAGTGTGTATACACCAGTCTAAATTCAAATCTCTGATTTCTTTGTTTCTTTTGGTAGCCAAATATCCAGAGATAAAGTCTCTCATGGGACCTGACCTGAGGCTAAAATGGATTGTCTGCATGATGGTAGCCATCCAGTTCCTGGCTTTTTACCTCATCAAGGATTTGGAATGGAAGTGGGTCCTGTTTTGGACTTATGCGTTCAGCAGTTGCATAAACCACTCCATGACTTTAGCCATCCATGAAATTTCCCACAACACAGCATTTGGCAACAATCATGCGAAATGGAATCGCTGGTTCGCCATCTTTGCTAACCTGCCTATTGGTCTGCCATACTCTGCCTCCTTCAAGCGCTACCACCTTGACCACCACCGCTATTTGGGTGGGGATGGTGTGGACGTGGACATCCCGACCAATTTTGAGGGCTGGTTCTTCTGCACTCGCTTTCGCAAGTTTATTTGGATTATTCTTCAGCCACTTTTCTATGCAATTCGACCTCTGTGCATCAATCCAAAACCCATCAGTCAGTTGGAGTTAGCTAATGCGGCTGTCCAATTTACGTTCAACATTCTTCTCTATTGGCTGTTGGGCGCCAAGCCTTTGTTTTACATGCTGGCTGGCTCGATGTTGGGAATGGGCCTTCATCCTATCTCTGGACACTTCATTGCTGAGCATTACATGTTCCTCAAGGGCCATGAGACTTATTCTTACTATGGATCACTGAATCTGCTCACTTTCAACGTAGGCTATCACAACGAGCACCATGATTTCCCCAGCATCCCTGGACGAAGGCTCCCTCTGGTAGGATAATCAGCTCCGAACCCTTCATCCCACATCTTCCCTTTAAATGTTATTGCTTTATCTGTAGATCTTCACTAAAAAAGTGTTTTTGCTGTGTAGTCAATGAGTACTTTGGCCAAATGCACAGTAAGGTGCTTTTAGCTAATATATTTTGAGGTAAGTGTATTTTAGGGGAGTTCAATCCACCTTTCTGAATCTTTTTGAAACCTGTCATTCCTTTTAACTCATGCATCAGTGCCTAACATTAATTTACAATTCCTAAATCAAGTTTGAAAGACACTGCATTGTCTAACCAGATCCCAAGGAAACGATTGATTTGCATTGTGGAAAACCTGAAACATTCTTGATTTGAAAAATTAAGCCACTTTTGAGATGAGATGAACCTATATTGATTCCTTGTAGGGCTGCAACTAACAATTATTTTCATAATTGATTTGTTGGCTGATTATTTTTTTGATTAATTAGATGTGGGGACGACTTTCGGTAGTATTTTTTCCCTTTCGTTTATTTAAAATAAAAGGGGAAGTGGTGGCTTAGCGATTAAGGCTCTGGGTTATTGATCTGGGGTATGCGAAGAAAAATTACATTCTGCTCTACTGCAGCGGTCCCCAACCTTTTTTGCGCCACGGACCGATTTAATATCAAGCGATATTTCCACGGACTGGCCTTTAAGGTGTAGCGGAGGAATACAACAAAATAAAATGATACGACCGGCATAAAAATGGGGGTATTTAAAAAAAATATATATATATTATAATATATTATATTATATTATATTAATTAGTGTGACCCACGGACTGGTACCGGTCCGCAGCCTGGGAGTTGGGGACCCCTGCTCTACTGTATGTGTGACCAATAAAGACTCATTATAATTATCATTAAAATCCACAAACTGAGTGTTACAAATATAAGACTAAAATTTTACACAACTGTTTGTCCAATTATATAAGACTGAAAAGAAGCCAACACACACCAGAATATATATTCATTTAGGGCTGTAGTTTTATTCCGTGCTCATTTTGCATCTATAAAAAGGGTATGTATGTATGTATGTATGTATATGTGTATATATAATAATTATTATTTATATATTAATTATAGATTGATAAAGGGATGTCATGATACCAAAAATCTAGTACAACCAAAAGTACTCGATACCACTGTGTGGTATAAAATTAAAATCTCTCCTGGAGGACATACACTTCTCGCGGGGATATTTTAGTTATCAAACACTGTCTGACAATGACTAAAACAGTGGAGGCTATAAGTACTAAGGTGCACTCCTAAACATGCACACACCTTATATTCTGAATGCATGCATTAGTTTAAATTCACTTATATGGTGGCAGGCCAAAAAGATTTATTAAAAGCATGAACATTTGAATAATTATTAGTGAAATTAGGCTACATTTAGCTGACAGGACACGGGCTGAATGGTGACCCATTTGGAGGTAGTTCATAACATTACAATGCGTTAGTGTCGTTAACAGATAACTGGCAGATTTGTGCAGTGTACGACTGATTGTTGTCCTATGGACAGACTCTCCCACCTCAGCTGTAGTTCTCTGCAGTTCATCCAGAGTGATCATGGGCCTCTTGGCTGCATCTCTGATCAGTCTTCTCCTTCTCTGAGCTGAAAGTTTAGAGGGACGGCCAGGTCTTGGTAGATTTGCAGTGGTCTGATACTCCTTACATTTCAAAATGATCGCTTGCACAGTGCTCCTTGGGATTTTTAAGGCTTGGGAAATCTTTTTGTATCCAAATCCGGCTTTAAACTTCTCCACAACAGTATTACGGACCTGCCTGGTGTGTTCCTTGGTCTTCATGATGCTCTCTGCGCTTTCAACAGAACCCTGAGACTATCACAGAGCAGGTGCATTTATACAGAGACTTGATTACACACAGGTGGATTCTATTTATCACCATCAGTCATTTAGGACAACATTGGTTCATTCAGAGATCCTCGCTGAACTTCTGGAGTGAGTTTGCTGCACTGAAAGTAAAGGGGCCGAATAATTTTGCACACCCCACTTTTCAGTTTTTTATTCGCTAAAAAACTTTAAAATATCCAATAGATTTCGTTCCACTTCACAATTGTGTCACACTTGTTGGTGATTCTTCACAAAAAATAAAAATTGTATATCTTTATGTTTGAAGCCTGAAATGTGGCAAAAGGTTCAAAGGTTCAAGGGGGCCGAATACTTTCGCAAGGTACTGTATGTGTGGCACATTAACAACTATTAACATGAAGTTTTAATCTGACATTTATATTTCTAACTCAGTTTGTGTATTTTATTTAAAATAAATAAAGATTATGGTATTGAAAATTCGTCTTCCCCGACCCCAAATTAATTGGGGGGAAAAATTAATCATCCAATTAATTGATAATGAAAATGATCGTTGCAGCCCTAATTTACAACTAGAAGCTTCATTGTCTTAAGGCTGAACTTGTACTGTAGCTACTATAAGTTGGGCACAAAGTAGTAGCGACCCTTGCTATGTTTACTGATTCAGTAGGAAGAAAACTATCATGCAAGTGTCCGCAAAGTGCCTTGATCTTCCTCAGGAGATGAAAGACGTAACAGAAAATGTTCAGTGAAACACCACTGTATAACCATTAATTCAAATAAGGATTGTTCTAAAAGCAAGAAACCATCTCTTTTTTATTTGATGGTTTTGACATGGTGTATAATTGATTATATACATAATTTCTGAAAAATTCCTTTTTGTTGACAGGTGAAGAAAATGGCAGCAGAGTATTATGATGATCTCCCATGTTACACATCATGGTTGAAAGTCCTCTATGATTTCATCATGGATGACGAGCTGAGTCCATATTCGCGTGTGAAGAGGAAGCTGAAGGGAGATCTGAAGTTGGAGTGAATGGATTTTCATTGATCAAAAATGATTGCCCAGCCTCAGATGTACACACTCCACCTACTAACCCCTTTCATAACCCCGTTAGGGACTAAGTTGTGTGTGAGTGAACAAAGACGTACGTGTGTGTGATTGAGAGAATGGTAATTTTATTTGAATCATTTCAAAGTGTCTTCAAAGTCTGTTGGTGAAAATTGAATCATTCCTCCTTCCTTGGGTTTTCACACACTGCAGCTTTGAGTACACAACTACTGTTTATCTAGGGATTTGCTGTCACTCCACATTAAAATTTTTGTGTGATCATTTTTTTTCTTCATTTTTTAAAATAGTTCCCCAAAAATTCAAACCTTATGTATGCCTAATGTACTTAAGGTCTAAAAGCACCTAGTCCAAATAAAGTCTAAGCACCTAGTCCAAAAGAAAGCCGATCAGAAAGCGCACACAGATGTAGTTTGAATACATTTGCTGCAACCTGACTCACCTTGACATAATAGTCTGCTTTTGACAGCAAGTGACTGTGTCCTGCCTTCAGTGCTCACCACTGGCTGTGGTTTTTAATGGGCCTTTTTTGTCTGTATGACTAACATGGAGTGTGCACTCAAGGTGGGGATCTGAATAAGTTCTCTCTGACCGATAACTTTATCGTGTGTATTTATTCTTAGATGTAGCCAGAGCATTTGGAGATCTGGTGACCTTGCATGCAGAATAACGTATTTCTGGGCTGATTCAGCAACAAATTTGAAAGCCTGTGTGGTGATATGTAAATTATTTGTAATGTTGGGCTTAAAGACATTTAATGAGTTGGAGAAATGTTACTTCTCAGTGATCCTGTAGCCATCCCACATTTTGAAGCTGGAGCTGGCTAATACAAAACTTTAATCAAAATAACTGTTTAGCAGTAAAATGTTTTGCTACTTCATAGGATTTTTTTTTTTTAATTTTAACAATTTCTTCAGTACAAGTGGGAGTGTCAATACATTAAAGAAACAAAATGGCTTCTAGATTTAGGATTGTGCCATTGGTGATTAATTCACTGATATTTTACATGTGCATATTAAAGAATTCTCGAATCTGATTGATCAGAAGGTGTTAATTTTCTATAATAGCAGCTCTGATGGGAGTTCTGGCTAGGGCTGGGAGATATAATAAAAATACTTGATGTTTCTGTAATACACAATACGTGCATCACGATATACAAGTTAGTTAACAAAACAGTAGCAAAATAAACAAAACCATTAAACAGAGTTTGACTTTTCTTTAATGCACTCAAAAACTAGATCAAGTTTAAAAACATTACATCAAATCAATAGCATCTATTCTGTACCAATTATTTATCAAAACAACCAAATCTCATGTCATTTATCACGATATTGATAAATGTCAATAAGCAATCGTGCAACCCTAGTTGGGCTGTAATTCAGATCACATTTAATGTGGTTGTGCTAATACATAGTTTCTATAGTAACAGTTCATTCACAAAGTATGTCAATACAATAATCATTGAAGTGGTTAACTTTGTGAGAGGGTGCGAGCAAGAAAAGAGGCTAGTGAGGAAACATTTGTTTTGTAGCTTCTATAATGTAAGTGATAACATTTTGTAAAATGACAAGCTGTCGGGTGTGTATGAGAGGAGAGAGAGATTCTGATGAGGGAATGACTGCTGTAGCTATAACAAGTGAGACGAGTGCTGTGTGTCGTTCTCAAAGAAATGAAACATTGTAATCAAAATGTTTAATCAAACAAATCACACATGACTCAAATCAATTTTTGTTTAATAGCTAAACATTCTGGCTTCGTAAAACATACCTCAAACTAATTTTATTAAATTATTTTAATAGCATATTTTCCCCCCCAAATCAAGTAATGGAAAAAACTATGGAATCAAAAATTTTTTTAAAAATTAATAAAAAAAAATTAATAACTTGACTCCATTCCGCAATGCCACCTGCTCCCCTATTATATTTAAGCAATATCGTACGAGGACAGTCATGCCAATATTCAGTATAACTGCATGATTGTGAGTGTGATATTGCTTTTATACAACAGTGCTATAAACAAGAAGTGTATATAAAGTTATTTGAACACAATTTGGTCAAATGATTATTTTTGCTCCACAAGCTGAACTAGATCCTGAAGAAGCCACACTCACATCATAACGCATTGGCTAGCTCGTTAGAGTGCTTGTTGACTTGAATATTCCTGTTAACGGTGCTTCTGGTAAAACTTATTTTTCATCTTCATCTGATGAGCTTTCGAGTTTGAAGTCAAAAGGTAAAAGATTTTAAAATCTTTTGCCACGTCTGCTGATGATGTCGCTAATAGTAACCGTTTCAAACTAGGAAGTGGACATTTACATGGCGAGCGGAATGATGGACACAGCAAAACGTCCCTGTACTTTTGTAGGAAATATAGGCACTCTTGGAATGCTGCTCAACCAATCAACTCAGTGGACTGGAACTAACTGTTATATAACTAACTATATCAAACATCTTGAAAGTTCATGCTTCTTTCTTTAAACTCTCTGACCTTTATTCTCTATGGTTCCCTGAAGTAACCAGGACTACATTTCAGAGGTGCTTTTTCAGTCAAATACATCAAAAAGATTAAACTAAAGGTATCTCAAAAGACTAGTCTCTGACTGCAGTGAAGATTTTGTTGGAGATATTATTTCCTGTATCAGTATTAGAACTAGCAAGAGTCAGAATCCATGCTGGAAAGGACTTTGTCATTTAAATCTGTGTGGGCTGATAACATTATGGCCATGTTTAATTCCATTCCTACTCTGTCTTTATGCTTTGCTGCATTTCTGTGCATTTATTAAACCAGTAAAAAAACTCAATGTTGTCCTTCATGCCATTAAATAATTTTGGAGGTAAATAATTACTGAGGTTTCTCAGTGTAGAATACATGTATTCACAGAACTTCAAAAAATGTGTTATTGTGGCACTTTTTATTTCAACATGGCCCTCATGGAATTGAGGTCACTGAAATAATATTTCAAAGTTATACAGTAATCAAAACAAAAATATTGAGAAAAGATAGTCAAGCTGATGGACTTTGCTGATGTAGGACAGTATCCCCCAAAGCAATGTGGCCTATCTGGTGAGAGATTCTCGCAGATTCTCGTATATGAGCTGGTCCTGTATGTAATAAAGCAAAAAGGAAACAAACACTTAAACTTTTGGCTTTTGAAAGTGTTTGAAAGCCATGTAATAATTGGAAGATAATAGCTGGTGGCACCATATGCCCAGGTGACTAATTGATATTTGCTTTTTTAGCAGAGGATTGAGAAATTACACAATGCCTGCAATTATCTTCATCTGCTGTGCAAATTCCACATAGTACATTGCTGTTTTTTCTACAACCACAAACGAGCAGAGTTGATTTTGCTCCACCAAAGCAAACCGTATAGGAGTAGCAGCTATGTAAAAAAAAAAAAAAAAAAATATATATATATATATATATATATAAATATATATATAAAAACACTCCTAGCAAGGGCAGTGTGGGAAATTTGGCTATAAGAGAGAAAGTCTTAGCAATCTATACTCCTGGGAACTGGACAAACTGGTTCACTGAGCACCTGACAAGCAACATGTTTGAAAATAGCTCCAGGAGTGCACTTCACATGCACCTGGTTACATCCCACAAGGCCATGAGTTTTTAAGCTAATAGGACTCTTAGGGGAATGAGTAGCTCTTCTGACCTGATGGTGGGTTACAGAAATGCACCTAATGGTGGATAAACATGCCTTTCAGACTAAAATGCAGAGAAAGCATACAAGCTGCTCTAGGTATGCACTTGCACACCCCCGGTAACTTTTTTTAGTACATGAAAAGTAGAAAAGGAGCCTACAGAATTAATTATCAAAGCTGTCATGAAAGTAGTATGTTTTTCCAATAGTTAAATTTTCTGTAGGATTTTCAATAGTATTTTCTGCTCCAATTCTCTTGTATTACGTTACATGCACTCACCTTTTTGGACACGGACGGCCGAACCTTCTTGAAAGCCTCTTCAAAATTCTGCCTGCTTACCCGTATTCCTTTAACAGAGCTGGAGGAGAATGTGTGCCCTGTGTAAAAAAAAATTTCCCAAAAAGTGAACCACATGCACCTGTGGACCAAATTATGCTGCCATATGTCAACTGTGTCAACCACTTTTTAAAAACTTATTAGCACTACCTACATTTGTAACTGTATATAATGCAGAAGTGGATAAATCAGTATCAATGATGCCCAGGAAAGACGGATTTTGTGTCCGGACTATTCATTTAATATTCGTAGTTGCCCAGTAGACAAATGAGTTCGAGAATCAGAATTTTTTTTCCCCCCCCAAAACAAGTTTTAATTTGGTGTGTTAACATCGTGGTTTGATATGCCTCCATGCTCTAACTATTAGGGGTGGGCAATATGAGAAATATAACCATAGCACAAATCTCAGTCATGTCTACACATGCCTAAATCAGGGCCTAAAAATAACTTCAATAAACAAATAGCATCAGGTAACAAAATACAACAGATTTCAATATGTAGTCATTTCCCCCCAAAAATTAAACCAACATTCAGAAAACAACTTTGAAAAAGTAAGTACACCATTCCTATTTCCACAATTATTAAGAGAGTAATTGGCAGCTAGGTGTTATCGAAATGCACAAAATGAGTTCATCAAGAAGTGTGACTACCTCTATAAAAGAAGAACTTAGCACATTGCTGTTCTGGAGCACTTGGGTGTGTATCTACATCATGCCAAGAATCAAGGACATCAGCCATGATCTCAGAGAAGCAACTGTTGCTGCTCATCAATCTGGGAAGGGTTATCAGGACATCTTTAACAATTTGAAATTCACCATTCTACAGTGAGAAGGGTTGTTTATGACTGGGATCAGTCAAGGCAGTTGCCAGTCTTCCCCGGAGCGGGTGTCCGAGCAAATTCAGGCCAAGGTCAGATATATGCTCAGAGATATAAAGAAAAACCCAAGTGCTACATCATGTGACCTGTAATCACATTAAATGTTTATATTCAGGGCAGCACAAACAGAAATAACAAGTATGGCTTATATTGCATCCTTTGGACTGATGAGACCAAGGTGGAGATGTTTAGCGAAAACCAAAACACAGCATATCACCACATACACTTCATACAAAAAAGCATGGTGGTGGAGGGTTAATGTTTTAGGTTTCTTTTGCAGCCACAGAACCTGGGAAACTTGCAGCTATTGACATATACATAAGACAAATGAGAGACCATCTGTCCAAGCAGCTTAACGTCATTGACATGCTGCATCAGGATCTTAAGAGAGCTATGCATAAACAAATGCCCTCAAAACAACAATGTAATATTGTGTGTAGATTATGAGGACATTACAAATGTTCAGTCTTTCACCTTCAGCTGTTTTTGCATCCCTGCCCTTGAGATGTCCAGTGAACAGAAGCAATGATGTAAAGAAGAGTGAACAGCTATGACTCAGGTGGTAGAGTGGGTTGTCCACTAATCATATGGTTGGCGGTCTTGCCCAAGTGTCCTTGGGCAAGACACTGAACCCAAAGTTGTTCCCAATGGCGGGCTAGCACCTTGCATAGCAGTATAAACAGAATCAGTATAAAGCACTTTGTAGAATTTATGGTTTAAAAAAATTGCTATATAAGCACAGACCAATTTACCAAGATTTCTACAAAATCATGCGATAGACTGAAACTCCTACAGAAAATGTTTACTTCTGCTATTATTGTTACTCTTGCTAAAGGTCGTTCTACATGTTACTGAACAATGGGGTGCACTTATTTTTATTCCCCTCACCTGGTTTCTGAATATTGATTTACTTTACTTTTTGGGAAAAAATTACATATATACATTCCAAAAATTTTTTTTTTGTTACCGGAGCTTTTTCACCTGTTTGTTTATAGAAGTTGGTGAGGACCACACAATTGATAAATCACAGAAATCAAAGAACATACCCTGATGAATAAAATCATAGAATTAAAGGAGGGTATACTTATATTTCATAGTATTCACAATACCTCAGAAAAACGTATTGTGATGGTGTATTATAATATTAACATATCATCAAAAATTTTATATAGGTTCTAAGGCTTTAAATACTTTATCACATGCTTCCAAATGCCACCTCGTCCTGCACTACAAAACAAACACCAGCTGGAATGCATTATGGTTAACAGAAGTAAGTTCTTTTTGGTAGGATTATTTAACAGGCACAGATGACCTTTTCAAAAATCACGAACTATCATCATGTATGTGGAAACACTGACAAAGCAGAGCAAAATAAATTGCAATATAAAGCAGTCATACAACTCTCCTACGTCCTTTCAGTGGTTAATGTCTCAAGAGAACGATACCGTCATCACTACTTTTAGCTTTCAAAATTAAAGAGCTGTCTTCTAAAGACTGATTGCCAAAGCTGGTGCCTTTCTTATAGTTCAAGGGAATGCATTCTTCTTCTATATGGAAACATCAGGCAAAACCTTTGTTTTTGATGTAGTGACATATTTTGCATAGGTCAACAGGATATAGCTGGAACCAGAGATACAGTGGGGAAATGAGTATTGAATGAGTCAACATTTTTTTCCAGTAAATATATTTCCTATGAGGCTATTCATAATATTAAGTGCAATTTCCAAAGTCTACCACCAAAGGTGCCATGTACTAAATTGTTTAACACATCTAAATGTGAAGTTCAGAAGAACTTCTGATCTATTGTCTCATATTCATCTTTTGATCTCAAAGCCAGATGTCTTCAATGTATAGCAAAAACAAAATAATTGGCCTTGTTGTTCCAATACTTTCTGTGGGGACAGCATCTTGTTGAAATAATACAATTGTAAACCACAGAAGCTAGTTTTGAAAATAAGTCACCTTTTAAAAAAATGTCTAGTTGTGGGGGATGTTCCTTATTTTACTCAATTAAGATGTCAACTGTAATTGTGTGGCACGCTGGTGTGTTTACCTGTATGGGCAAGAGCCGTTTGAGAGTAGAGGTGGACTCTTAAAGCATTAACACAAGCCTCTCTAACTAGTGCAGACAAGTCTGCCCCACTACACACACACACAGAGACACAGAGAGAGAGAGAGAGAGAGAGAGGGGGGAAGACAGTGTAATGCAAATAAAATCACACCATAATACCAACGTATTACATCAGCAAATGCATCTCAACAAATCAACCTCAATAAAACAATTAGTTATAATCTTTAGCAATAAAATTGCATAACAATAAAAACACCTAACATGCAAATAAAGTTCCTGGTTCTGCTGGAACATGAAACATTTTACATTCAGAACATATAGCAATAGTATTTTAAGTAAAAACAAGAGAATAGATAAGGTAGTTTATTATATACTTTTTTCTATCACAGATTTAGCCTTATTCTTTTGCTATACTCACGTGAAACAGTCACACCGTTTGTCATGGGCAATTTCCTCCAAGTTCACATCTAACTCCAGACAAGGCTTAGTTCCTCCCTGTGGCAATTCCACAGATTATTTACAATTTACTTGAAATGCAGTTCATGTTACTGTATTGTACAAGAGGATTCTTGCAGAAGTCATGTTAAACAAATAAATTCACCTTAGTAATAGTGACTAATATGGCGTGTCTGTCTTCTGGCGGAGGCAAACCAACGTACAATGTTTTGTCCAAACGGCCAGGTCGAAGCACTGCTGGATCAATGATGTCTGAACCAGAGCAAAGTTATCAGGCAATGTTGGAAAAGACAAATGTGCATGAAATGGATTGCTGGCTCTTTTTACCTGGCCGGTTGCTGGCAGCCATGATGAAAACCTGGCGGCGTGTCTCCAACCCGTCCATCTCAGTCAGCAACTGGTTCACTACACGCACAGTGGCTCCAGACTGAACACACAAACATAACACATACAATCACATTCTGCTGTTCACATTAGCTGTGGCATTCTCAACAGAAGATGTATTCAATCAACAGTCACAGTGTTACACAGATGATTTCAGAAAAGAAGAATCCACTGTAAAGCCTAGCTATGTAGTTGTGTTATTTACAAAAGTTTAGAAAATCTTTCTACAAGAACAAATTGTTTCTAAAAAAAATAGAAAATTATTTGTTAAATTATTAGTAAAGAAGACAGAAGTAATGTGTCTAATGAGCTACTTAACTGTGTGATACTTTTTTTTTTTAACCCCACAAGAGCTTGCTTCATATTTTGTGCATGCCGAGCACAGTGCCTGACTGACCAGGGTGAGGTCTAACCTGCTTGTTCGACTAACACTGTTCCTATTGTTTTTATTACCTTCTGATTTGAAAGACACTTAAGCCTGTTTTACGAACATATGAGGGGAAATAAATCTTTACTGCTGCAATGTTTGATAGCTGAATTTGCACATTTGATCATGGACATTGCTGGGTCAGCTCAAGCAAATGCTGTGAGTTGACATGAAGATTTGGAAATTTGCACATGACTGCAGGTGTAAGCACTGCAACCTTTCGTTACATGCAACATACCAGCTGCTGATATTTACACATTGCCACTTTCTCCTCTCTCCCATTTTCTTCCCCAATTGAGTCACTTGCCAAACCGCATCCAGCTCTCACCTATCACACGACATTTACCAACTGGGAAGAGTGAATGCCAACACCTGTTTCCACGAGCCATGTGAAGCCAGCCATCCACATCTTTGCTGCTCATTCTGCATCACAGGGCAGCGTAACACACTCGGAGGAAATAATTAGCTGCTCTCTTCCACAGAAATAAGCTCAAAGACGCCCACTATTGGCTAGTGTTGTGATTGACAGGAAACAGCATATGCCATCCCTTTCACTCAGGGAGCCCGGCCAAATTTGGTCCCCACAAATGGCTGACATTAGCACATACAGATGTAGATGTGTTAAACAACTTAGAACATGGCACCTTTGGTGGCAGACCACACAATTTTTTAGGTGAGCTAAAGTATAGGAACAGATAGTGTTAAAGTAAATTACACTTAATATTTGGTTGCATATCCCTTGTTTGCATCAAGCCACAGACCAACTGATATCACCAAACTGTAACATTCTTCTATTCTGGTGCCTTTCCAGGCTTGTACCAAAGCTTCTTTAAGTTGTTGCTTGTACTAGAGGTGTTCTTCCTTCAGTCTCCTCTTCAGACGGTGAAATGCTGCTCAATTGGGGTGTTTGGTGATTGACTTAGTCAGTCTAAAACTTTCCAGTTTTTTCACCTGATGTTTGTGTTGGCAGTATGTTCTGGGTCATTGTCTTGCTGCATTATGAAGTTCCTCCCAATTAGATTGGATGCATTTCTCTGTAAATTGGCAGACAGAATGTTTCTGTAAACTTCTGAAATCATTCTGCTTCTACCATCATTATCAATAAAGATTAGTGAGCCTGTTCCAGAAGCAGCCATGCAAGCCCAAGCCATAGCCATGACACTACCTCCACTGTGCTTGACCGGTGAGCTTTTTGATCATGAGCAGATACTTATTTCCCAGCTGTATACTAAACAGTGAGAATACAGATGTTTCTTAATTACCTCATTGCCAGAACGTCGAGGGCAAAGGGCATCAATCTCATCGAAAAAGATCACACACGGGGCTGAGTTTCGTCCTCTCTGGAACACCTGGCGAACTGCACGCTCACTTTCACCAACATACTGCAGAATAATATTTTATATAATAAACTTGTAACAGACTGTGTGAATAGATGTGCAGCACCTTAAAACAAGTAAATAGATCAGACCTCAGCTAAAACTTAGAAACCTTTCATAAAGGCACTAGAGCCAGTAAGTAATAAGCAGTAGAGATTGGTAAGCTTGTGCTCTGCGACCTGCCATTACAGCACAACTCTTTCACGAAAGATCTCTTGCATGGCAGTAACCAAATCTTCCATAAGTTTCATACAGTGAATAATAGATCAGGTAAAAAGGCCTGACTACGGCAGCCACTCTGATGTTTATCAGCGGTCACATGCAAATTTACTTTGGGATTTAAATATGCTTTTTATCCTATTATTGACAGTCCTATCAGTATACAATGGACAGCTGATGCAGAATCAAAAGCAGGATAATAACAGGTCACTTTAACCCATCTCTATAGAATAATGCATTGTATTTTATACACACACATTATTTTATTTATATATATATATATATATATATATATATAAACAGAAATTACTAAAATGGCCTATAACATCACAAATATACTATTACGTCTAATATATACAAACATAGCTAACTATCTTGCTTTGTCAGTTACAGATATCAGTATCAGTCTTAAGGAAGGGCACACAGCAACACTTGACACAACATACATGAAAACCACCTGAGAGAATGACATGTCCCTACTCCTACCAAAGCCATCTACCCCCCACCTACCACACAATCTACGCTATTACTACTGTTATCCTTATTGTTAATACTTAAGTTTTTATTTAACATTTTTATTTTGACTATTGCTGCTGCTATTATTACTATTATCCAACACTAACTCAGCTTAAAGATAAAGCTACACAAATCAGTTATATACAGCAGTATCAAGAAAATAACCATTGAAAATGAAAATAAGTGCCTTTTGCCCAAACCAAAATCATTTAAAATGCATGCTTCTGACTTTAATGAGTGTCACATGAGCACCCTGTGGATCTCACCATATTCAGTAGCTCAGGGCCCTTGACGGATATAAAGTTTAAACCAGACTCATTGGCAACAGCCTGTAATAATAAACAGAAATGGTTAGTTTTTAAGCTGTGATGTTGTTGTGTAAAGTTACACTTTAAAGAAGGTGTATCTAATAACCACACAAATCTCTGCTGTTATGCTAGCTGGACACAAAACACATTTACTTTTTGTTTATCCTTCAGAGACTTGAACTAAATCAATGTTTTTTTTATTTTTAGTTTATGAAGTTGTAATATGGATATTGCCTTTAAAATCAAGCATTAAAGAGCACCTATTATGGCCTAATTTTGTTTTAAAGGTCTCATACAATAAGTTTACATGCATCCAAGGTCAAAACACACTTTAATTTCCTCATAATTTACACTGCAGCATTTACATTGCAGCAATATTGAGGGCGGGTCAAATTACACGTTGTTTGCGAGCAGCCAATGAAAACCAGCGGCAGGTTTTTTTTTTTTTTAACCAAATTACATAGGTTAGTGTAGGGAGTAAGTCTGGAATTACTAACGACTCGTTTCAGCTGTTCAGAATCGGTTGTTTCTTTAGGGAGTTAATAACTCCGATGTGTTTGGTGCACGACAAACTACAAAAGTTTGCAAAGTTTCTAAAATCAAAAGTGCATGACAGACTTCACAAACAGCTCTAACACACACTACATAAAAGGTAATATCTGAAAAAGCATAATAGGTGCACTCTAAAAATACATGACAACAGAGATACAGAAAGAGATCAAGTCTAAAGATAAAACTTCAGTATACTTTGGCAAGAAGGGTCTTTCCACAGCCTGGAGGTCCAGCAAGCAGCACTCCTGCAGGGGCACTCAAACCCAGAGCTTTGAACTCCTCTGGACTACGTACAGGAGCCTACACACACACACACACACACACACACACACACACATTAAAGAATTACAATTCAACCTTAATAAGAAAGTCTCAATGTTCCATACAGTTAAAAGGCTACAGAACATTACAGCCTTATAAACACTTACAGGTTAACAAATCTTCACATATGCTAATTGTGACCTTATTTACCCCTTATTCCCAGTGCCTGACCTACACAATGGCCACAATCACACAATCACAATCACAACTACCAACAAGCTAGTTGGTAGCTTGTCAGCAAGTCACAAACCAGAAATGTTCTGACAGCAACAAAGTAAAAGGCACAATCCTAATATACCTTCAGCTATGTGACTATCAAATGCATGTGCTCATATAATTAAAGTCAAATACAGTGTAGTGAAGGTCTGCAACAGCAACAATTAAGCCAAATAGAAAGATTTGTGGGTAACACAGGTCAAGCCTGAGTATTTTGTCAGTGAAAAGCGATAAGAGATAATAGATGTATAATAAACAGAGTTTGTATAGATGCTTCATAATGAAATTCCAGGACTTTTCAGGCGCCATTTGTTTTTTGTTTGTTTAACCTTTTGATATTTTGTTTAAAAAATAAATGAATAAAATATCACAAAAATACTCTGCTCTCATGAATATCAAATAATTGCCAACTAATAATAGGAACAGATAGTCTTAAGTCAATTACACAACATTTGGTTGCATATACCTGGTTTGCAATAACCGGCCCATAGGTAATGCACCATGCAGTACCGGAAACAGAATTGATTAATTCACCTCTCAAATCTTCAGGGTCGAGTCGTTCGTTCATTACGTCACAGCCCCACCGCATTCAGCCTATGGGGCAGTCGGATCGGGAGGTGAGGTGAACTAACAGACTGCATAGCCTGAAGAACTAGCTAAGCTATTAATTAACCATTTCTGTTTCTCATAATTCGACCTTGGCTGCATTAGCCTGCAGTTTATTTTTTATTCCAAATGTGATCACGTTTGGGTAAGTACTAGATGTGTTGGAGAATTTAACATGTAACATTTTAATTATATTCTGCTGAAGTGAACGAAATGACTTGAATAAAGATTAAATCTTTTTGCTGAACGAGATTCAAAGATCCGAGTCAGGTAAATGATCCGAACTTCCCATCACTACAGAGAGAGGGGGAAAGCAGGACCTCGTGCTCATGGGGCAGTACTGCCCACTCTCTTCTATGGAAAGTACCTAAGGTTTGTCCAAAAAGTCGCTAGGTATTTTTTTTTAAGGAAAGAGAAAAAAAAAGTAATTAAAGGGCCCTGAAAAGTTGTCCGGAGCGGTCACTGTTAAAATGAGGGCGTGAATAGTGGGAGGAGGGAATCATAATTTAATTGAAAAGATTGTATTCATGTTCTATCGAAAGTAAACTATAAAGTTATTTAGCGATTTTGTATTTATTTACTTTCTATAATTTAATCACTTTTTAAGCACCACTAGATAAAGGTTTTCCAGTGCTTAAATTTCAAAAAGCCAAATTCAAGCACTTCAAGCACCTTGTATGAACCCTGAATAAAACAACTGGCTGAATATTATATGTTCTTCTCAGGACTCCTATTCTCATTATCCTAATCCTGAATATTCTGTACATACAGAACTCTTTGACCAAATAAATCCTGTAAATATCTGGCATGACTGGGACAAAGAACAGGGTGGATTCCCTTTTGAGTCTTCACTGTCGCAAAGTTTCTTCCTCATTTTGTCTCAGGGAGGGTTTTTTTCCCTTGCTCATTACAGATCTAGATCTGAATCCAGATATCAGTACAGATGTTTTGTGGCAATGAGCTATACGAATTAAACTGCACTGAATTAAAACACACACCTGGTAAAATTCAGTTAACGGACTCTCAAATTATTATTATTTTTTTTTTATGTACTGACTGTTATGATCTAATATATTTTTGAACATTTCAAACCCTACCAAGATGGCCATAGTGAGTTCCTCACGAATGTCTTGCAATGCACCGATATCATCCCAGGTGACATCAGGCACTGTGGCAAAGCCTTCACGCTTGGCAGATGGTTGGACCCGTGCCAGTGACTCCCTGAAGTCATCCATGACGATGCAGAGATCAGAAAGCTGTTCCTTGCTCAGAGACTTGCTGTTCCTCAGCAGAGAAAGCAGCTGTTGTAGCTCCCCCTGCTGGTGGAGAAGAAAAAAAATACCTACAACACCTACAAAAGCAGGGTTACATCTGACATCACCTCAAACGTGTAGCAAACTTTACTACGGAGTTTAAGTTTATAAATATATAATAAAGATACTTAGCGTATTGTTTAAAGTATATTTATTTTATTAAATGGGAAAAAACGCAAAATGTCTTAGTAAAACAATGTGTTTCAGCAAGTCAATTGTTCTGAGATCTGGTGACTGTGAAGGCTATAGCAGATCATTTTCATATCCATTACAGCATTCAGTGAGCCCTTGTATCCTGTGGATCGGGACATCGTCATCCCCAAAGAGATCACTCCCATCAGGATAGAAATGTTTAATCACAGGATAAATGTGAAGAGCTTTGTATTTATTTGCTTTGACTCTTTCCACTAAGCAGACATGTAAACCCAAACCATGCCACAGAAAAAATGCCGTTCACATTATCGAGGCACTAGTTTTTCCTCTCATCCATCTCTGTGTGTTAGAGTGCATTAATTCTTTAGTTAATACTTAATAAACATTCAGCATCATGTCCACTTCAAGCTGCTATGAACGTCTAAACTTTTGAACCATTTTAATAATTAGTACTGAAGCTGACTAGACTCCTACTCCTCTCTGTTAATCTGATTTGTGTGTCTTGGAACACGGCAAAAAAAAGAAAAAAGAAAAAGGCATATACAGTACAAAACTGTAAGGCATATACAGTACAAAACAAAATTTTTCACAATCCATACCCTGTTAAATTTGAGAAGCAAAATAACCAAACACAGATAGGAACAAAAACTTGAAAACAAGAATGTGTGATGTGGGAATTTTTGCTTCAGAATATTTACAGAAAATAGAAAATCCCAATTTGACTTGTCACTTGTCAACAGAATCATAGTCTGTCATTTGCTAATGTCCATAAATAGATGGACCAGAACCTCTTATCAAAGTCAGCTGTGTCAGTAGGCAGTTCTTCTAGACATGCACAATACCACCAGTTTTCTTAGATATGTTTCCTTTTTAATAAAGATAATGTGTCCAATTAGTTGCAGCAGCAGGTGAAGCTCATTAAAACCAAGCTGGTTCATGTAGACCAAAAAAAAAAAAAAAACGGCGAAGAATATTTCCAGTCCAGTTATCGATTAATTAATTAATTTCAGTTAATTTCTGAATTTGTTAGCATTTAGCTTACTGAATATTAATACAGATCTCAACATTCAATTCCTTTTTGATATAAGGTACAGATATAAGCACACTTACCGGTGCACTTAAATCATCAGAAGCCTGTCCATGCTCTTCTACCACATCACTAGATATGCTCATATCTTGGGACTTTGCACTGCCGTCATTCTGGACATCATTCTGGACATCAGTGATGTTCATGGGGCCAGCCTCAAGCTGCTGCAGCAGGACCCGGTTAACAGCAGTCATGGCTGCCTCACGACACAGTGCCATCAGATCCGCACCAACATACCCAGGTGTGAGACGTGCCAGCTGTGCAAAGTCAAAATCTGCTGGTAGCTTAAGCTTCCGACAAAGAGTATTAAGAATTCTGTTGCAGAGGAGAAAGCAAAAAGAAATCTTTTGAAGCTTCTATATAAAATAAAGGCCATTGTATTGCAGGAGATGTAACATATGGGGAAGTTGCAGTTCAGGTCTGCTGGATACACACTTTAGACGTGCTGCTTCATCTGGAATGCCCAGACAGATTTCTCTGTCAAAACGTCCTGCTCTTCTCAAAGCCGGATCTAAAGAATCAGGCCGGTTGGTGGCTCCAATAACCAAGACCTGTGTTGGTATACGTAAGGAATTCAAGTCTAAAGTGGGAAAACAGTCAGAGAATGTGAGAATATGACCAGGCAAACATATACAGTTAAAAGCAAGAGTTTCCATACCCTTAAAAATAAAAATAAATAAAGTGATAAGAATAAAAATGAATGTTTTTTTAAACAATGTGAGCAAACTTTTGCACTCAACCAGAAATGGCGCTGATCCAATATCCTGTATTGATCCAATATAAGCAGAAAATACTAGATAGGAGCTGCTGTTATATATATATATATATTAAAAAATAATTATTTACCCAACACCTGTTGCAGAAGCAGAAATTAAAAACAAAACTACAATAACCTCTTTTAAAACACTGCATGAAAACTGAATGATAAATCAATAAAGTTGAAATTGGATTTAACTGCTTATTTCACCAATTTTCATACATTGAACAATTAACCTGGGATTTTACTTGAATCATGAGCTCATCACAAAACACTTACCATCCATGCACGTGAGTAACTGAGCAACAATCCGTCTCTCCATGTCCTTGGAGGCCACCTCTCTCTTTGGAGTGATTGCGTCAATCTCATCAATGAATAGAATGCAGGGAGCACCGCTCTGTATGGGAGGAAGATAAATATGTAAATATATATTTGAGGAAAATAAAAATTGGAAATAAAGACATGTGCTAATGAACATAAATATTGCAGTATGCCATGTAGTAGGATGGGCACTTTAGTGCACATTTTATGGCCAAAGGTTTGTGGACACCTGACAATCACACCCATTTGATTTTTGAAAATCCCATTCCACATTTAGTTCCCCTTTGCTATAATAACCTTCTCTCTTCTGGAAAGGCTTTCAACAATATTTTCAAGTGCCATTGAGCCGCTCTCTATTGTTTAGTAAAATCTTCCTCGTTTAAAGGAATAGTTCGATATGGTGTAGAATACAAATTGTCGCTACATGCTGATGATTTGTTATTGTATGTAACTGATCCTATCTCCTCTATGCCTTATGTCTTGGATGTTGTGGAGTCTTTTGGTGTTGTCTCTGGTTATAAGCTAAATTTAGATAAAAGCGACTATTTTCCTGTCAATATTCCAGCTCTGTCTCTCCAACAGTCAGATCTACCGTTTCGATTTAGTCAAGTCAGGTTTTAAATACCTAGGTATCAACGTGACACGTTCTCTATCTAATCTTCTATCAGCTAACTTTACTCCCCTTATCTCAAAGGTTAAATATAACATTCAGAGTTGGGGTAAGTTACCACTTTCCCTAATTGGCAAGATCAACGCCGTCAAAATGAATATTTTACCGAAGTTTCTTTTCTTGTTCCAACAAGTGCCTCTTTCTCTCCCAAAATCATTCTTTGATTCATTGGATAAGATAATTAGTAGATTTATTTGGGGAGGGAAGCCACCAAGGGTTAGTAAATCTTTATTGCAGAAATGTAAACTTATGGGAGGACTTGTATTACCCAATTTTCAATTCTATTACTGGGCTGCACACATCCATAAACTTTGTTACTGGGTTTAAATCTCCTGGATCTTCTTGGTCTAAATTGGAATTATATTCTTGTAGGGAATCCTCTTTACCTGCTCTACTTTACACCTCTTTACCTACAAAACTTTCCCTATATACTGATAACCCTGTTGTCCTCAGCACACTTAGGACTTGGTATCAATTTAGACGACATTTTAAATTTGTAGGTGCATCCTCTTTGTGTCCTTTAGTGAACAACCATCTATTTCCCCCATCGTGTATGGACTCCTCATTTTCAGTGTGGTATGACAAGGGTATTAAACAAGTTAGAAATTTGTATTCTGATGGTGTGTTTGATAGCTTTGCCAATTTGGCATCCACTTACGATCTCCCCTTGACACATTTCTTTCGGTACTTTCAAATACGGAATTTGGTTTCTAGATGTTTTCCTGATTTCCCTTCTGCTCCTTCAGAACAGGCTTGGGAAGACCTGTTTTCAAATAACCCGCATCAGAGAGGAATGATTTCTAAGATTTATGATTTTATTTTGACGCAAGGTAGTGGGTCGAGTAATAAAATTAGGAATGCGTGGGAAACGGAATTAGGAGTACAAATAAGTGAGGAGTGTTGGGAACATGCTATAGGGAGGGTACAGACTACCACTTCTTGTGCTCGTCTTGGACTTATATAGTTCAAAGTTTTAAATAGAGTCCATTTGTTCAAGTCTAGATTGTCTGTGATGTATCCAGATGTTGAGGACAAGTGTGATAAATGCCATGGCTCTCCCTGTCATCTTGGCCATATGTTTTTCTTCTGCCCTGAACTCCATGGTTTTTGGTCTGGCTTTTTTACCATCATGTCCACTATTCTCAGGGTAGATTTAAAGCCTTGTCCATTGATTGCGATATTTGGGATCCCTCAATCTTCAATTCCTTTGAGTTCGATGCTTTCACATCCCTTATAAATGGCATCCCTTTATTGCCTACTTTATGGAGTTACAGACACTACCCACTTAAAGGTTGGTGCCTGTTGTTGAATTTTATAATATCTCTATAACCAGCGACAGTTAATGGGTAGCCATGATGAGCTGGAGGGGTGGGTTGTCGGTTCAATTTTGTTTTTCTTTGTATAAAAAGAAAAAAATCTGTTAATATTTACTGCTGTTGCTAATTTTGTATTTTTGGGAAATGGTGGGGAGGACAGAACAGAAAAGGCGATTTAGATAGGCTTAGCAGTTCAACGGAAAGGTTCATCAGAAATGTTTAATAAAAAAGAAACGTAGAAATGTTATGCAGAAATGTATAGCAGAAATGTTTAGCAGAACTGGTTTAGCAAAAATTGTTCAGTAGAAATGTATAAATGTTCTGTAGAGATGTTTATCAGAAGTTCAGCAGAAATGTTCAATAAAAATGAAACATTAAAAAAAATATATATATATATATATATATACTTTGAAGTGTAGCTTTAAGGATTTGCTCATCCACCCACAAGAGCATTAGTGAGGTTAGACACAGATGTTGGGTGAGGAGGCCTGGGGTACAGTCTGTATTTCAGTTCATCCCAGAGGGATGGGGTTGAGGGCAGTGAGGTTGAGGGCAGGATTCTCTACTGGCCACTAAAGTTCTTCCACCTTGGCAAACCATGTTTTCATGGACCTCACTTTGTGCACTGGAGCATTGTTATACTGGAACAGGTTTGGCCTCGTAGTTCCAGTGAAGGGAAATTGTAATACTACATCTTACAAAGACATTCCAGACAATTTAGTGCTTCTAACTTTGTGCCGACAGTTTGGGAAGAACCACATATGGGTGTGATGGTCAGGTGTCCACAAACCTTTTGCCATATACTGTATATTTAGAGGA
The DNA here is from genome assembly GCA_012411365.1 of Ameiurus melas. NCBI lineage: Eukaryota > Metazoa > Chordata > Actinopteri > Siluriformes > Ictaluridae > Ameiurus > Ameiurus melas. The sequence goes on along the minus strand of CM022778.1, from coordinate 10,731,366 downwards.
ACATTAAAGTGTAAATAGATGTTGAAGAACACTCACTTGCTATACATATAAACAGTTATACAATATATTATGCAATATTTATGATTTTTTAGCATATTGTGACTACTCCTGTATCCTATTTTTTAGCTTTCTGGGAAGCATTTATGAGCTCATGAGGAAAAACAAAAGAGTCTGGTTAAGAAGGTAACATTAGGACAACTATCTTCTAAGGGTGCCCGATTTTGAACAAATGCAAAGAAGCATCATATGTACCATAATTGGTAATTAATTTTGAACACAAATCTCTCAAAGAATGAATATCAACTGAATTATTTAATGTGTGTGTGTGTGATATATATATATATATATATATATATATATATATATATATATATCACACACACACACACACACACACTTAAAGTAAAAGTAGTCATGTTTTATGTGGTTCTATGAGTTTGTCCCCTTTTAGGAACCAGTCCGATCACTTCCCCGATCATTACTATTTTACATCTTATCACACATTTTTTACAATATTGTATTCAAAACTGATTTATTACTAAAACACTCCCAAGTCAGAGAAGTGTAAGGCTGGTGACAAGATGTCTGAACCCAGAGAGAACTACTTCGAGAACAAACACTCAACCTCTCTCTCACAAAATTAGCAAATATATCCGAATTAGCACATCAGACTCAGTGGAGACTAGCAAATATCTGAGCCAGGAGAGAACCACTCTGTTAGGACAGAAACGAACACCAGACCTCTCGCTCATGGAATTAGCATCTCCATTTGAATTAACACATGCTAAGTAGAGATCAGGAGATCGTCACTACACTGTTTCCTCCTTCCTCTCCTCACACCCCTCTCTCTCTGGGTGTGTTCAGGGATCTCGACACAAAGTCTATATACATTACATAACATGTTTAATGTGAATAAGACGTCAACTATTCATGTTTACTGTATTATACAAAAGGTCTCAGTGCGACTGGAAAATATGGTCTCATTCCCTCAACAGCAGTTTAAATCAAATTGATATATGTCGGTAAAGACATACCCTCCCAGGGTCCCTCACTCAAATTACCTCCTGTATGTAAGTAAGGTACATCCTTCCACAAACATCAAATTATAATCACAAACACCACCATTTGGTGGACCCACAAAGCATCTGGGTATTTAGGGGAGAGCTGGCCAAAGACTGTAGCCAGATCTCCCACACGATCACGGTGTGTAGTTTTTCCTCTACCAGGTATGTAAGTATTGTCACTCTTATGTTGTATTATTAGTTTTGGATTTGATTGGAATGTAATGTTGCATGTAATTCTTTCTTGTTATTATCAATAGTAGTGTTGAATTTGGATGGTTTCATATCTGGTTAAATAAGTTACTAGACATGACACACACACACACACACACACACACACACATACATACATATATATATATATATATGTATGTCTCTCTAGTAGATTACGTTTTAAGTCCTTGTTGCAGCAACTGCGACCAGGTTAGAACAGTCATTAAACTCTTACAGTCATTAAACTCTTGGACTCTTACAATAGGGATTTTATCAACAATGATTAAACAGAGAGCAGCAAGGTGCGTTTGGGTTTCCACAGTCATTCTGTGCATTTGAATTTTCCCTGGGTTGTTCCGGTTTCCGCTGGTCGATGAATCAGCTACGCTAAATTTTCGTAGGTGTGAATGTGCATGGTACCCTGCAATGGATCAGTATCTCATACAGGGTGTATTGCTTCCTCATGCTGCGCTTTTCGGAAATAGGCTTTGGGTCCACAGAAAGACTGACCAAGTCAAATTGGTTTCTTGATAGAATGAATGTTGGAAAGAATGGAATAAATACAGTGCTGCCTTCAAATTTGGTCACAATAGGGTAGTTTAGACAGTGCTTACAGTGAATATAAAAAGGTCTACACACCTCTGTTAAAATTGCAGATTATTGTGATGTACAAAAATGAAACCAAAATAAATCATGGCAGAACATTATTGTGAAATTTTAACCTATTAATTAACGTGAAAAACAATAAGACATACAAAACATAGTTGCATAATTGTGCATACCCCCAAACTAATACTTAGTTGAAGCATCTTTAGATTTGATTGTAGCCTTCAGTTTGGCACATCTTCACTTAGCAATATTTTGCCATTCTTCCTTGCAAAAGCATTCTAACAGTCAAATTAGCTGGGAATCTCCTGTGCACAGCATTGTTCAGGTCACCCCACAGATTTTTGATTGGATTTGGGTCTGGACTCTGGCTGGGCCATTCCAAAACCTTGAACTTGTTTTGGTGAAGCCATTCCTTTTTTAATCTGGTGAGTTGATTTGGGTCGTTGTCATGCTAAAAGGTAAGATTCTGATTCATCTGAAGTGTTTTCGCAAAAGCCTTAAGGTTCTGTGCTAAAATTGACTGGTACTTGGGGCTATTTATTGTTTCCTCCACCCTGATTAAAGCTCCAATTCCAGCTGAAGAAAACCAGCCCTAAAAGTGTGACAATGCCACCACCATGCTTCCCCACAGGGATGGTGTTCTTTTGGAGATGTGCTTCGTTTTTTTATTGTGTCAAACATATCTTTTGGTATTATGGACAAAAAGTTCAGCTTTGTTCTCATCAGACCATAACACATTGTTCCACATGGCTTTGGGAGATTGGATGTATTTTTTGTTCCAAAAAGGCTTCAATCTTGCCACCCTACCGCATAGCCCAGAGATATGAAGAATTCGGGAGATGTAGGGAGCAACGAGTACTTGCCAGAAATTGCTGCAATTCTGTTAATGTTGCTGTAGGCCTCTTGGCTGCCTCCAGAATGAGTTTTCTCCTGATCATCAATTTTAGAGTAATGTCCTGTTCTTAGTCACACGGTCATGCCATATTTGTTGATTATTGATTTTACAGTGTTTCATGGTATATATAGCGGCAAGAAAAAGTATGTGAACCATGGTTTTCTCAAATATAATGTGTCTAAAATAATAACACAAAAAATTCTGATCTTTCATGTCTTTGAGAACAACCAAAAAAACCTCATAGTGCTTTTGGAAAAAGTATGCGAACCCTTGAGTTAATGACCTCAAAAAAAGCTAACTGGAGTCAGATTTTAGCACACCTGGAGTCTCGTTAAAAAATTTTAAAGTTAAGAAAACAGCTTTTTTGACTGATAAAAACCCCTCAAACTTTTTCACAAGAAGCACATGATTATGTGAGCCATGCCTCGATCAAGAATTCAATAATGACTTTACAAAGATGTAAAAAGGGCATGGCATATAATCATGAAAACATCATCCCATACGGTGGAGGAGCCACCTGGCCAGCTTGCAATCATTGAGGGGAAGATGAATTCCCAAGTATAATCAGAAAATTCTTCAGGACAATGGAAAATGACTGTACGTCTGCTGAAATGGTGTACAAGTTGGGTGATGCAACAGGACAACGACCCAAATCCACAAGTAGGCCACAACAGAATGGCTTCAGAAAAACAAAATCTGCCTTTTGGAGTGGCCAAGTCAGAGCCCAGACCTCAACCTAATAGAGATGATATGGAATGACTTGAAGTGGGGGTGTCCAGCAGTTATTAATTCTAAGGGTTCACTTAATTTTTCCATGTTGAATATTCAATAAAAACATTTTTATTTTAGGCACATTATATTTGTCAATACCCTTGACTTAGATGACCAAGATCACATTTTATGCCAAATTTATGGAAAAAACCATGAAATTCCAAAAGGTTCACATACTTTTTCTTGCCACTGTATAACCCTCTACTGACTGATATTTTTCAACAGATCCTGTACCTGCTTTGTAAGCTCTTTGTGGCCCATGGCTTTTCCAGTTGTATGTTAGAAAGATGAAAATCCTATAGGAAAAGCTGTACTTTATTTGGCAGTAATCCGTCACTTTAATTGATGGCAGGTATATACTAATTAGTTTTTAACAGGAGTTTGAATATGATTGGTTGATTCTGAAAAAGGGTATGCTCACTTATGCCAGCTGGGTATTGGAAGTTTTTTGTTTTTCTTGCAATTTCACAATAAATGTGAAAATGGTTCTGACATGATTTAACTTAGTTACATTTTTTACATTTTAAAGCGGTATGTAAACTTTTTAAATCCATTATGTTACCTTCTAACTTGAAATTAGAAACACTGCTTACCCAGGCAGGTCCCTCTCAAGCCTAATATAGAAATGGTGATGCTAAGTGTTAAAGATAAATATATTGTGTTTGTTGAATACTGTGATATATTTTATAATTGATTTTCAGCACATGTTCGCTCCACATTTAATCAGTCATTAAGTGTTTACTCTTTAAAATGTGCTTAATAGTGCACTTACCACAGCTTGCTCAAACAACTCACGGAGTTTCTGCTCCGAGTCCCCTGAAATGCCCGACACCAGCTCTGGAGCAGAGACCTTCAACATGGGCAACTCCATTTCCTACAATTACACAGAAAGCTCTCTGATCACCAAACACCATTGCCAAACCTCTCCATAAACTCACATACAGTGCATCTGGAAAGTATTCACAGGGCTTCACGTTTTACACATTTTGTTATGTTACAGCCTTATTACAAAATGGATTAAATTCATTATTTTCCTCAAAATTCTACAAACAATACCCCATAATGACAACGTGAAAAAAGTTTGTTTGAAATCTTTGCAAATTTCTTAAAAAGAAAAAACAAAAAAAGGACATGTACATGAATTCACAGTCTTTGCTCAATACTTTGTTGAAGCACCTTTGGCACCAATTACAGCCTCAAGTCTTTTTGAGAATGATGCTACAAGCTTCGCACACCTATTTTTGGGCAAATTCTCCCATTCTTCTTTGCAGGACCTCTCAAGCTCCATCAGGTTGGATGGGGAGCATCGGTGCACAGCCATTTTCAGATCTCTCCAGAGATGTTCAATCGGGTTCAAGGACATTCACAGAGTTGTCCTGTAGCCACTCCACTGTTATCTTGGCTGTGTGCTTGGGGTCATTGTAATGTTGGAAAATGAACCTTCACCCCAGTCTGAGGTCCAGAGCGCTCTGGCGCAGGTTTTCATCAAGGATGTCTCTGTACATTGCTGCATTCATCTTTCCCTCAATCCTGACTAGTCTCCCAGTTCCAGCCACTGAAAAACATACCACAGCATGCTTCACTGTAGGGATGGTATTGGCCAGGTGATGAGTGGTGCCTGGTTTCCTACAGACATGATGCTTGCCATTCAGGCCAAAGAGTTAAATCACTGTCTTGGTCTGAGAGTCCTTCAGGTGCCTTCTGGCAAACTCCAGGCGGGCTGTCATGTGCCTTTTACTGAGGAGTGTCTTCCATCTGGCAACTCTACCGTATAGGCATGATTGGTGGAGTGCGGCAGAGATGGTTGTTCTTTTGGAAGGTTCTCCTCTCTCCACAGAGACACACTGGAGCTCTATCGGAGTGACCATTGGGTTTTTGGTCACCTCCCTGAATAAGGCCCTTCTCCTCTGATCGCTCAGTTTGGCCGAGCGGTCAGCTCTAGGAAGAGTCCTGGTGGTTCCAAACATCTTCCATTTACGGATGATGGAGACCACTGTGCTCATTAAGACCTTCAATGCTGCAGAAATGTTTCTGTACGATTCCCCAGATCTGTGCCTCGATATAATCCTGTCTAGGAGGTCTACAGGTGGTCTACTCCACCAACTTGGAGGAACACACAGCATCAGTGACCAGCTACATCAGCAAGTGCAGTGAGGTCACCGTCTCCAAGACCATCACCACACGCTCCAACCAGAAGCCGTGGATGACTGCAGAGGTGCGAGCACTACGGAGGATCCGTGACTCCACATTCAGGGCAGGTGACAAAGTGGCCCCAAGAACAGCGAGGGCCAAACTGTCCCGAACCATCAGAGAGGCAAAGCGCGCACATGCCCAGAAAACCCACAGTCACTTCACGGATAGCGGCGACACACGGCGCATGTGTCAGGGGATTCAGGCAATCAGCAACTACAGGACATCACCACAAGTCTGTGACAGTTGTGCCTTTCTACCAGATGTGCTGAACAACTTCTACGCTCGGTTCGAGGCACAGAATGATGTGGCAGTGAGGAAGACTACCCCTCCTCCCAACGACCAGGTGCTGTATCTAACCACGGCTGATGTGAGGAAAACTCTACACAGAGTCAACCCACGGAAGGCTGCTGGACCAGACAACATTCCTGGCAGAGTGCTCAGAGGATGTGCAGATCAGCTAACAGATGTTATCACTGACATCTTCAACATCTCTCTGAGCAGCGCCATCGTTCCAATGTGCTTCAAGGCTACCACCATCATCCCCGTGCCAAAGAAGTCCAGTGTCCTGCCTCAATGACTACTGTCCCATTGCACTCACATCCATCATCATGAAGTGTTTCGAGAGGCTTGTCATGAGCCACATCAAGGCCCTGCTGCCCCACTCACTGGACCCACTGCAGTTTGCGAATCGCACCAACTGCTCAACAGAGGATGCAATCGCCACCACCCTACATCTGGCCCTCACCCACCTGAACAAAAAGGACACCTACGTGAAATGCTGTTCATAGACTTCAGTTCAGCATTTAACACAATCATTCCTCAGCACTTGATTGGAAAGCTGAACCTACTGGGCCTGAACACCTCCATCTGCAAATGGATCCTGGACTTCTTGACTGGGAGACCTTAATCAGTCCGGATTGGGAGCAACATCTCCAGCACCACCATGCTTAGCACTGGTCCCCCCCACTGCTGTTCATTCTGCTGACTCACGACTGTGCAGCAATGCTTCCCCCAGGCAATCAGACTCCTAAATACTCAGAGACTGGACTGAAATACGCGCACACACACACACTGAACTGCCATTGAAATATTTACACATTCCTGCATTTACACTTGAATTTTTTGATGCTACTGTATTATAAAAATATAGTATCTAATATATTGTCACTATATACACTTTATATACCTGGCTGCTACCACAATAACTGATATGTTAATATTTTGTATAAGCTAATTTGCTGAATACAGCTAATTTGCAGTCACAGCATGTTATGTTTACATTTATACAATTTTTACATTATATTATTACTCCTTGGCAAACATCTTTTGCACTACCTGTTATATCAGACACTTCCACAATAAAATTGTGTACTATTCAACGTTACACTATCACTTACTGTACCTATTGTCCTGTTTTAGTAGTACTGTACTGTGTTGTTAGCACACATCTGCCCATGCACTTTATGCAGAATGTTTGTGGATCTCATTAGCTGTGTCTTATGTGGTTAGTGTGTTGTTTTATGTAGCACCATAGTTCTAGAGGAACGTTGTTTTGTTTCACAGTGTACTGTACTACTATATATGGCTGAAATGATAATAAAACCACTTGAACTACAGACAGTTCATTGGACTTCATGGCTTGGTTTGTGCTGACATGCATTGATAACTGTGGTACCTCAACACAGGTGAACTCCAATCAAGTGATCAGTGGAAACAGGATGCACCTGAGCTCAATTTTGAGTGTCATGGCAAAGGCTGTGAATACTTATGTACATGTGCTTTTTTTCGTTTTTTATTTTTAATAAATTTGCAAATATTTCAAACAAACTTCTTTCACATTTTCGTTATGAGGTATTGTTTGTAGAATTTTGAGGAAAATAATGAATTTAATCCATTTTGGAATAACGCTGTAACATAACAAAATGTGGAAAAAGTGAAACGCTGTGAATACTCTCCGGATGCTCTGTATATAACCATGTATTAGAATTGGTACGTAGTCATTTTTGCATACCAAAGAACTGCTAAAAAAAAATAACAAATTTCACCCAATGATAACACATAAAGGAAAAACAGTAGGACGCTAAATCTTCCAGTAATGCAGCGCACTGCATTGGGTCGGATACCTGACACATTAACTACTTTTATATGGCAGCATTTATTTTGTCCTAATTGAATAGGTAGTCTTCTTTGTCTTAATTTATGGATCATTTGAATTGCTTTGTTTCAGTTAATTAACATGAAATATTAAGATTCACAAAATCTTAAATTCATGTGTTCAATTGAAATAAATAAGCAATTTACACTTGACAGCATAGTCCATACATAAAACTGCACTCGTGACAATGATATGATCTGAAGCCAAACAATCAATTTTTGAGTCTGTTTATATGTAAATATACACAAACTCAGGTGCTCTCATAGGATACAGAGGCTTTTTTGTATATTCTAACTTGATTTTCCATGAATGCCATTCATGAATTTCTGTGTAAATGCTCCTGTGAACAAATAAATTAAGTTTGAAAAATTAACGTCAAAACCGGTTTTCCCACATAGATATTATGTGAACTGGTCACATGACTCATTTTCAGCAGTTTGTGATTATTAGCAACATTAGCATACATTTAAACCCTTACCAATACCACTCTTCCATATGTATAACACAGAATAATAATAATAATAATAATAATAATAATAATAATAATTGGACAAAACCTAAAGTGCACTCACTCCAGCAACAGCTTGAGCTAGGAGGGTTTTTCCACAACCAGGCGGCCCATGAAGAAGGAAACCTCGTGGAGGCACTACTCCTAGCTGCTGGTACACATCAGGATGGCGCATATGGATGAGCAATTTACACAAATCCTAAAGACAGCAAAAACAGAAATGGCTTTACGTGCAGGACATGGGCCTGTGTGTGCTACAGTGGAGTTGTCAAAAAAAATAACTGGAACAATTCATAAATTACATTTATAAATTTGGTTTCTAAATTAAATGCTGCCACATTGTTGTTGGTTTTTTTGTTTATTTTTTTTTATTTTTTTATAATTACAAGGGCTCATGACAGTAGCTGACAGGTAATACATTCCATTAGGTCATACACCGATTGATAGGAACACAATATTTTTTCAAGAAAATCTCTTAATTTGTGAAAATTGGTGAAAACCTAACTATTAGCATGTATACAGTATACTGGTTAAACCATACCGTCAGAGTTTCTTCATTACCACCAACGTCTTCAAACTTCACTGTGGAATGTTGAAGTTCAGGAGGTTTGGGCCGAGCTTAAACAAACAATGAAATTATTTATTTTCTGATAACTAGCAAAACTACGTATGCACATATTCTAGAATTTTACAAGAGGAATTTGCACCTTTTTTTGACATTATACTTTCCTCAATGTCTGCGTCTTTACTTTCTCCTTCACTCTGGATTTTTCTCTTTTCTTTCTTCTTGCTCTTCTTTGGCTTCTTTTCAGGCTCCAGCATTGACAAATCAGTGTCTTTCTATAATTTCATACACAGCCAAAGCACATGAATAAGCCACGTGAAATATCCAATCAAATTCGAAAAAAACAAACCGACACTTCCATGTATAACTGTGTCCTTCTTTAATGACTGCATCTATTTTGTTACACATTAACTCAGACAGATTTTGATAAAAGATGACAACTATTAAACATTTGAGCTTACTTCTCGGCAGTCATAGCTTAGCTTCCTAGCTTTATTAATTTTCCAGTACAACAAGTATTATCAAGAGTGTATGCTCTGTAAAAATTAAGTTGATCTAATAGAAACTGGATCGATAATTCTGCTCATAAATATTATTGTGTCTTGTGGACTATATGTAAACATAGTATGTGAAAAAGCTTCTTCAGGGCAGGACTCAAAAAAATAAATAAATGCAATTTGAATGATCCCTCTTACTTTGTTAAATTATTAAGATTCTGCAAGGAGTAGTTAAAGAGCACAACTATGTTTACACGCAGACCTTACATGTACATACAATGCATACACTCACCGTCCACTTTAATAGAAAGACGTGTACACTTGCTCATTTATGCAGGAATCCAATCAGCCAATCATGTGGCAGCAGAAAAATGCAAAACTCATGAAGATACAAGTCAATTAATGTTCACATCAAACATCAGAATGAAGAATACAGTAGGGGAAATAAGTATTGAACGCGTCAACATTTTTTTCAATAAATATATTTCCTATGAGGCTATTCAAATGAAATTTTCACCAGACATCAATATTAACCCTCTTACCCCTAAGTTCCCACAGTATTATGTCCCATAACCCTATATTCCCCAGAGAAACAGCACGCCAACCCTGAGTTCCCGGGCCAAAATCAACATTTAAATTTTAACATTTTTAGGCCTTGAAACAACTTAAAATAATGTATTTGTGTAATCTTAATTTGAAAATGAAGCAGTTCAGTATTTTTACTCCACTTAGAGCACAATTCGTAACTAGAGAAATTATGAAAAGTGTTCACTAAAATCCTTCTACTCATTTAGAAGTACCATACGAGCATCGGCGTGGTCAATGCCTTTGAATGTTTTTTTTTTTTTTTTGAGTTTTAGATGTACCCGTGTTCACTGTAGGTGTAACTTTAGCTGGAACACAATTAGCTTTTCGCTTTGGCATTTTTAGTTCACTTCTACTATTACACCAACATTCACGCTTGGATCGTCTTCACCGTAATGACGGCGTAATAACTTCGTGACGTCATCAACCTTCAAAAAATAATAATTAAATAAGTAAGGAATCATAGCAGAGTAATGCCGCTATACCGGCCTTACGGGGATAACGTTTACACTGTAAATTCTCTATATCGGCCTTAAAGGGATTTGGCATAGACGACCAAGCCGGTATTTCGTCCTTATGGGAATATATCAAAGACGGGCAAGCCGGTTTTTCGGCCAAACGAGGTAAGAGGGTTAACTCAAGAAATCTGGAAATATAAATAATTGATGACATTAAAGTCCATAAATAAAGTTATGTGTAATAAAGAGGAATGACACAGTAAAAAAGAACTGAACAAGTTAACTGGAATTTATGTAATACTTTGTTGCCTTTATTGTAACGACAGCTTCAAGACGCTTCCTGTATGAAGAAATGAATGGGCCTCAGTATACAGGTGTGATTTTGGCCCACTCCTCTAAACATAGTCTTTACAACCATGATTTTTTTTTCCTCTGAAACCAATTGAGAGTTTCATTTGCTGTATGCTTTGGATCATTGGCCTGCTGGCAGGTCCCCCACATGTCTCATCTTCATCATCCTGGTGGATGGCAGCAGATTGTTCTCAAGAATCTCCTGGTAAATGGCTCCATTCATTGTTCCAATTATATGAAGTCTGCCTGTACCATGCAATGAAAAACAGCCCCACACCATGAATCTTCCACCTCCAAACATCACTGTTGGTATAGTGTTTTAAGGGTGATGTGCAGTGCCATTTCTTCCCCAAACATGGTGTGTAGTATGACAGCCAAAATGTTCAATTTTGCTCTCGTCTGACTGGACTGCACTCTCCCAGCATTTCATAGGCTTGTCCAAATGAGTTGTAGCAAATTTTAAATGAGCTTTGACATGCCTTTTCTTTAGTAATGGAATCTTGTGAGGTGAGAATGAGCAGTGGAGTGCATTTCCTATTGTTTTCTCTGTGACGATGGTGTCTGCTGCCTCCAAGTGTTTCTGGAGCTGTTTCCGAATGGGCCTTGGCTCTTGGGGTATTCTTCCGAATCCCTGGTCAGAAATCTTGTGAGGAGCTCCTGTGCATGGCCGGTTTATGACGGAGTGATGTTGCTTCCACTTGCGGATAATGACCCCAGTGGTGCTTACTGGAGGATTCAGAAGTTTTGAAATACACCTGTATCCGATTCCATCAATATGTTTTGCAAAAATAAAGTTGTGAAGGTCTTGGGAGAGCTCTTTGGTTTTACCCATCATGAGATGTTTCTTGTGTGACACCTTGGTAACAAAAAGCCTTTTTATAGACCATCAAATTACTAACTCAGCTGATATTAATTTGCACAGATAGGGGTATAATTAATTACGGATTTCAGCTGGTTACTTGTCTTACCTTGACTTGGAGAACTGCTTTTTCTTAGCGTGTTCAATACTTTTTTCCTGTGTCATTCCACTTTATTACACACAACTTTATTTACGGATTTTAACGTTGTGAACTCACGCTCAATACTTATTTCCCCCACTGTAAGTGTGATCTCAATCGCAACTTTGATCATGACATGGTTGTTGGTATCAGAAGGGCTGAGTATTTCAGAAACTGCTGATCTCCTGGGAATTTCTCTAGGCACAACAGTCTCTCACACAGAATAGTATGAAAAACAAAAAACATTGAGTGAGCGACAATTCTGTGGGTTGAAGCTCCTTGTTGATAAGAGAGGTCAGAGGAAAATGGCCAGATTGGTTCAAGCTGCCAGGAAGTCTATAGTAGCTCATATAATCACTCTTTACAACCGGAGTGAGCAAAAAAGCATCTCAGAATGCACAACACATCAAACCTTGCTACAACAGCAGAATACCACATCAGTTTCCAGTCAGTCAGTCAAGAACAAAAATCTGAGGCCACCCACAGAAATGTCACTCACTCAATGTTTTTTGCACCATTCTGTGTAAACTCTAGACTGTTGTGTGTGAAAATCCCAAGAGATCAGCAGTTTCTGAAATACTCAACCCTTCTGATAGCAACAATCATGCCATGATCAAAGTCACAAAGATCACACTTTTTTTTCCATTTGGTTGTTTGATGTGAACATTACCTGAAGCTCTTGACCTGTATCGGCATGATTATTTTGCATTGTGCTATTGCCACATGATTGGCTGATTAGATAACCGCATGAATGTGCAAGTGTTCCTAAAAAAAGTAATAGTGATGTTTTAAATATTCTATTATTAGGGCTGCAACAAGGGATGTCACGAGAATCGATACTTCGGTGCCAAAATTCTTAAAATGTGATGGTACTTGTTTTTCTGCAGTACCATTGGTACAGATTCTAATGAATGTACAGAAGCTGCAATTCTTCTGGAACTGAAGGGGGCAGCAAATACGCGCAAGTGTTTTAGTTGGTCCACAAGTGGTGAAGAAGAATGCCTAGAAGCACACGGGAAAAACTACAAAAAATTAGCTTAACAAGTTTAGTCTGAAAGACAGCCCTATATTATGTTTGCTTGAGGCAGCTGCATTGTAGCCGTAGAACCAGTTAACATTATGCTCCATGTAATGTTAGCGATAGCCAGTTATTTGCTATTCGCCTGTGTATGACCTTATGCCTGTTTTGACTCCGTTTATGATCTGCCCCGTTACGATTCATGTGATACCCTTGTGTGTGTGTGTGTGTGTGTGTATATATTATATATATATATATATATATATATACATACACACATACACACACACACACATATATACACGTTACTTTTGTTAATTAACACTAAGAGTCACGCAGGGCTCCAGATGGCGACTAAAATGGTCGCCAATGCGACTAACTTTTTCATGTTTTTTTCTGCCAGTCGCCAATGGCCAGCATTACCCACAAAGAAAATTAAAAAACGAATGAAACAGAAATGACTGTACATTGTGTTGTGTTAGGCTACTGAACTCTCATCTCCTCGTGCACTCCTGCATGGTTTCCAGTAAATAAACTCTACTCTACTCTAGTCTACGTTAGCCAGCTGAGAAGAAACCCCAAATGCGCAAACGAAAAATATCAGACTTTTTCTCATTCCCTACTCGTCCAAACCCTGCCTCCTCTACATCAGATGCCAACTCGACCAGTGAAAGTACTCAGGTGACATTTGAGTCATCCCAGCCCATTTCAATCGGTGTGCAATCTTTTACACATGATGACAGCCAAGCGCAGCGAGTCGAATCTACTTCAACAAGACCGTTTAAATCAGCTTGCCTACAAGAGTTCACCTGGTTACGTTATGACGATGGGAAAATGTACTGCACCTTTTGTGCTAAAGCAGGACAAGATATTGCTGGTAAAAGAGAGTTCATTACCGGTTCGAGTCATTTTAAAAAAGAAACCGTGAAGAAGCATGGTGACAGTAAAAAACATGAGAACGCCAGGGACCGTGTCATTGCTAGGTCTGCCCCTCGTGCCTCCCCAACTGTGAAAGCAGTGCTAGTGATAAAGTCACAGAAAAAGAGATGAAGGAATTGAAAATAAAATTCAATGCAGCCTACATGACTCTGAGCCTGAATGATCAGGAAACAACTAATTGTACATAGTTGAATACAAAAGTGAAAAAAAGAAACAAATGACTGGACATTTAAGTATTTACAGTAATATGATCTACAGAATATTGCACATAGTGTATGTAAAGAATACATTGTGTAAAGCATGGGAGGCAGAGTAAACAAAGGCAGACAGTATGGGGGGGGCAGTTTGAGGTAGCCATTTAACAATATCATCATGTGTCATATGACATCACTATATTTTAGCTCCTGAAAATGTAATTTGGCGAATAAATATTTTGGGTTTAGGAGCCAACGGCTCCTAGATTTATTTCTTTTTCTGCCTGGAGCCCTGTCACGTCTGTAAATAGTGCACGGTTAAGAGTGGTTAGTAGGAAGTCGGCGCCATTTGTGTTGATTCATCTTTTATCCTGGTTTTGGGTTAGCTAGGGAGTGAGGGAAGACGGTGGATTTTTGTTTTCTTTCCTTGTAGGTTACTTAGTAACTTCTTTGGTAAGTTAGAGGGAATTTTTGTTTATTACTTTGGCCTAGCCAGCCTCTGAAGATTTAAATCACTAATCACTAATTAATATTAATATATTATATATATATATATATATATAATAATAAAAAGGTGCTCCATTTGTACAATAAACTAAACAAACGCAATCTTGGTCTTGCCAACCATTTTCTTTTTAATTTAATTTTATTTTATGTTGCGGCCCGACCTAGACCGGGTTCATAACAGTGTGTGTGTGTGTGTATGTATGTGTGTGTGAGTGAGCGTTTAGGTGTGTACCTTAACACTTATTAGTGTTAAGATACAGTTAAGGTACAGGTAGTGTTGTCAGACAGCGTTTGATAACTAAAATATCCCTCTCTCTCTTTTTGCCAGTATCAGCCAGAGGATGTCGTCCTCCAGGAGTTTAAAATTTCATTTATTTTTAAAAAATTGTTGTTTTTTTTTAAACCCCATCGTGGTATCGACTTTGGTATAGAGTATCGTGTACTTTTGGTGGTATCGGTACCAACTACTAGATTTTTGGTATCGTGACATCCCTAGCTGCAACTAATGATTATTTTCATAATCGATTAGTTGGCCGATTATTTTTTCGATTAATCGGATTGGGGGGCAAACCATTTGTATAATTTTTTCATATATTTAACATAAAACCCACAAACTGAGTGTTACAAATATAAACTTCAGACTAAAACTTTACACAACTGTTTGTCCAATTATATAAGACTGAAAAGAACACAATACACACAGACACACACCAGAATATATATTATTATTTTAGGACTGTAGTTTAATTCAGTGTTTTTTTGTGCATCCATAATAATAATAATAATACATATATACATACACACATACATATACATTATTCTATACATACACACATACAGTGCCTTGCGAAAGTATTCGGCCCCCTTGAACTTTTAAACCTTTTGCCACATTTCAGGCTTCAAACATAAAAGATATACAATTTTAATTTTTTGTGAAGAATCACCAACAAGTGGGACACAATTGTGAAGTGGAACGAAATCTATTGGATATTTTAAACTTTTTTAGCAAATAAAAAACTGAAAAGTGGTGCGTGCAAAATTATTCGGCCCCTTTACTTTCAGTGCAGCAAACTCACTCCAGAAGTTCAGCGAGGATCTCTGAATGATCCAATGTTGTCCTAAATGACTGATGGTGATAAATAGAATCCACCTGTGTGTAATCAAGTCTCTGTATAAATGCACCTGCTCTGTGATAGTCTCAGGGTTCTGTTGAAAGCGCAGAGAGCATCATGAAGACCAGGCAGGTCCGTAATACTGTTGTGGAGAAGTTTAAAGCCGGATTGGGATACAAAAAGATTTCCCAAGCCTTAAACATCCCAAGGAGCACTGTGCAAGCGATCATTTTGAAATGGAAGGAGTATCAGACCACTGCAAATCTACCAAGACCTGGCCGTCCCTCTACACTTTCAGCTCAGACAAGGAGAAGACTGATCAGAGATGCAGCCAAGAGGCCCATGATCACTCTGGATGAACTGCAGAGAACTACAGCTGAGGTGGGAGAGTCTGTCCCATAGGACAACAATCAGTCGTACACTGCACAAATCTGGCCTTTATGGAAGAGTGGGCGAAGAAAGCAATTTCTCAAAGATATCCCATAAAAAGTCTCGTCTAAAGTTTGCCACAAGCCACCTGGGAGACACACCAAACGTAACCAAACGCTGAGAAATGGCGTTCTTCTTGCCACTCTTCCATAAAGGGCCAGATTTGTTCAGTGTACGACTGATTGTTGTCCTATGGACAGACTCTCCCACCTCAGCTGTAGTTCTCTGCAGTTCATCCAGAGTGATCATGGGCCTCTTGGCTGCATCTCTGATCAGTCTTCTCCTTGTCCAAGCTGAAAGTTTAGAGGGACGGCGGGGTCTTGGTAAATTTGCGCGCGTCTGATACTCCTTCCATTTCAAAATGATCGCTACACAGTGCTCCTTGGGATGTTTAAAGCTTGGGAAATCTTTTGAATCAAATCGCTTTAAACTTCTCCACAACCGTATTACGGACCTGCCTGGTGTGTTCCTTGGTCTTCATGATGCTCTCTGCGCTTTCAACAGAACCCTGAGACTATCACAGAGCAGGGCATGTAATTCTGCAGACTTGATTACACACAGGTGGATTCTATTTATCACCATTAGTCATTTAGGAAAACATTGGATCATTCAGAGATCCTCGCTGAACTTCTGGAGTGAGTTTGCTGCACTGAATGTAAAGGGGCCGAATAATTTTGCACGCCCCAGTTTTCAGTTTTTTATTTGCTAAAAAAGTTTAAAATATCCAATAGATTTCGTTCCACTTCACAATTGTGTCCCACTTGTTGGTGATTCTTCACAAAAAATTTTAATTTTATATCTTTATGTTTGAAGCCTGAAATGTGGCAAAAGTTTGAAAAGTTCAAGGGGGCCGAATACTTTCGCAAGGCACTGTATATATATATATGCATTGTGTTTATGGATGCACAAAAAGCACCAAATTAAACTACAGTCCTAAAATAATAAAAACTCACTTTTACTGCACCTTGTGGTTTCTGTTACTCACTGCCTTTAAGCATAGTTTTACTTCTGATCATAGCGTTTTTTAATTAGCCATTACAGCTCTTACTCACACTACACTGTGTATCAGCACGTCTACACCACGAGTGAGGATCAACACGGCCTCGTTACTAATAGATCACTTCTGTTATAATAAATGACAGAAGTTACACTGCAAGCACACAAATACACTATATAATGCCAATAAACTTAAATTAAACTAAACTTTTTAAGCAGCTTGCACCAGTTTCCCCTGCCCCTTACACACAGTGGAGCATTTTGGAAATAAACATAAGTTTGTGCTCCTGCATCAGTTTTTTTTTTAATATCCACGGTGTATAATATAAAATGCACCCCTGCTTAGAGGACTTTCTTCCTCAGTCACTTGATGATTTTGCCCCCATCTGATGGGAACTGAGATCATGTTGGGAATAAAAGGTAACGTTGACAAACAGTAAACTGAAGAAAGTCATTGTCGGTGACTCTGGGTGTCTGCTAATGCTTGCATGTGTATGACGTCATGCTCCGTCCACTAGGAAGAGGCTTATACTTCCGGTTAGTAAAAAACCCACTAGTGTTCTATTAGAGATATTACCTTTTTAAAATTCACACACTACACAGCAGAGTACATAGTGCATAGTGTAAGTATATAGTACTTCATTTGGGACACAACTTTAGTATTTTCCAAGGCATGTTTTCGGAATAGAAGTAACATGGTGAGTAAATGTGTCCCGTGCCACGCACAGACCAACTAATCGATAATGAGATTCGTTGACAACGATTTTCATAATAGATTATTATCGATTAGTTGTTGCAGCTCGAATTATCATCATCATCATCATTATAATATAACATTAAGTGATAGGCAAACATACTTTGACTGCTGGGCTGGCGGACTCCTCTTCACACAGGTCGATCAGAAGATTTTCCTGATCTTTTCTTCCTGTCTTATCAATGAACCAGCCACCTGAAGACACAGTGGTGGTGGAGTGATAAAGGGTACAACTGCTACTGCTGCCCTCAGCTGATGAACCCTTCTGACAGGCTGGATTTGGGCTATTGGCATACTGCTCCCTTGAAGGGGTTCCATTCTCGGGATTCCCCTTGCAATACAGGGACAGCAACGAGTTGTTCATGTGATTAGTATTCTGTTCATAGGGACAAAAATATTTACATGGGTGACCAAACTGAAATAATTAGCCATTTTTTATATATAGCAAACTGAACTTCAAGCAACACTCAAATCAATGAAATTAACCCGATTGTTAAGAATCACTAAGTTTTAAGAATTAACAAATAAGAAAGACAAAGACACCTAAATAAATACATTTTAAATTTGAACGATTCTGTTCGGTAAGATTCATGTAAGAATCTTTGGATTATTCAAAACTGCTTTATAAATGTGTTATTCCTCACCAATCATAATCAAGAGTAGCAACGGTTCTGTCTGTAAACATACAGTGCACTGCCACTCCCCCTTCACTAACTTTAATAGCGCGTTCAATGTATTTAAACTCACGGTTGTCAGATATCACTAGAAAAGTCAACTCCAGTTTCCATGTTTTGATATAATCTTCCAAAAAACACAATATTATCAGCAGACATGGACACTGTAGTGGGGGAACCCATCTAAAACTGATAAACAAAACTAATAAAATGTAAAGTCAGAAAATGTGCTTAGTTATAAATAAATCATTTAATATAAAAAATAGATATAATAACTTCATAAAATATATTATATATATATACACACATATATATACACACTATATATATATATATATATATATATATATATATATATATATATATATATATATATATATATATATATATATATATATATATATATATATATATATATAATGCTTATTTATTTATCGATTAACCAACAGTATTTCTCATTGCTCATGGTCACTGTTAATTGAATTAAAATAGCAAAGAGCTTACATTTAACGGTTTATGACAGACCTCCTGATTAAAGCTTAAATAAAAAAGATTGGTATCAGGATCAATATCAGCTGTAAAAATTCTGACTGGTGCATCCCTAATAAACAACATTAAACTAAAGCGCATTGCATCAGGAAGATAAATGAACTCACCCAATCACATCCTATATGAGATTATTCAGATTCACAATATACAGTGGCAAGAAAAAAATATGTGAACCTTTTGGAATTTCATGGTTTTCTGCATAAATTTGTCATAAAATGTGATCTGATCTTCATCTAAGTCAGGCGTATTGACAAATGTGTCTAAAATAATATTTAAAAAAATTCTGATATTTCATGCCTTCATTGAGAACAACCAAAAAAACCTCATAGTGCTTGTAGAAAAAGTATGTGAACCCTTGAGTTAATGACCTCAAAAAAAGCTTATTTTATTTTGCACACCTGGAGTGTCGTTAAAAAAGTTAGTTTGGAGGTGTCGACTACAGCTACTTTGACTGAAAAAAACCCCTCAAACTTTTGAAGGTTGCTCTGCACAAGCTTACATGCTTATGTGAGCCATGCCTCGCCAAAAAGAGCTTTCAGAAGATCTATGATCAAGAATAGTTGATTTACATAAAGCTGGCAAGGGTCACAAAGTGATTTCAAAGACATTAGAAATTCACCAGTCTACAGTTAGGCAAACATTTTACAAATGGAGACACTTTGGGACTGTTGCTACTCTACCAAGAATTGAGCGCCCAGTCAAAATGACACCAGAAGCACATTGAAGACTCCACAACGAGGTAAAGAAACAACCCTTAATGACAGCCAAAGATTTGAAGGCGTCATTGGAATTAGCTAACATCTCTGTTCATGAGTCTACAATACACAAAACATTGAACAAGTAGGGTATCTACGCCAGGACACCATGAAGGAAGCCACTGCTTACTAAAAAGAACATTGCTGCACGCCTGAAGTTTGCAAAAGAGCACATTGACACTCCACAACGGTATGGGCAAAATGTTTTGTGGACTGATGAAACTAAGATTGAACTATTAGGAAAAACCACACAGAACTTCATCTGGTATAGAAAGGGCACAGCATGAAATCATGAATCCGAACCCATATCCCATAATCATGAAAACATCATCCCAACCGTAAAGTACGGTGGAGGAAACATGATTTGGGCCTGCTTTGCTGCATCAGGGCCTTGCCAGCTTGTAATCATTGAGGGGAAGAAATCATTATTTCATAAGAAATCATAAGATCATCAGACAATTATTCAGGATAATGTGAGAATGTCTGTACGTCAGCTGAAACTGTGTAGAAGTTGGGTGATGCAACAGGACAACGAACCAAAACAACGGATTATATTGTGGCACATTAATGTTACCATCTCTAAAAAACCTAAGCTTAAACCGTGCTCCTAAATTTTTGACTGTACTCCTAAATGTTAGTAATTAGGAGCGCAAGTGTTCCTAAAAGAAATTGTTACCGTAGAGCCCTGATGCAATATCAAATCTATAATTCTAGACTGCGTTATGATGAGATGCTCACACGCTCACCTCATTTTCAGATGAATCTGCCTCGCTGTCTGTGCTGTCACTCAGAACACTGCTGTCCTCACTAAAGAGCACCAGAAAGATAGCAACTGCGTCAACATCAAGCAGCAACACTGGTTTCATGTAACGACTATAAGGCCTGGCAGTACATGCAAGTCAAGTCAAAAATAAATATATTTCCAATTGGACTATTCACGTGAAATATTGACGTCCATAAGTGAAGCTATGTGTAATAAAGAGGAATAACACAGGAAAAAAAAAAGTTATTGAACACGGTAACTGAAATTTATTTAATATTTAGTGGAGAAGCCTTTGTTTGTAATGACAGCTTCAAGACACTTCCTTTATGAAGAAATTAATGGGCCGTGGTATTCAGGTGCGATTTTTTGCCCATTCCTCTGAACATATTGTCTTTAAATCTTGTTCAATTGGATTTGTCAGGTGATTGACAGGGCCATTCTAACACCTTGATTTTTTTTTCTCTGAAACCAATTGAGTTTCCTTTGCTGTATGCTTTGGGTCTTTGTCCTGCTGGTAGGTCCACCCAGGTATCATCATCGTCCTGCTGGATGGCAGCAGATTCTTCGCAAGAATCTCCCATTAAAGGGCTCCATTCATCGTGTCTTAAATATATGAAGTCTGCCTGTACCATGTGATGAAAAACAGCCCCACACAATGATGTTTCCACCTCCAAACATCACTGTTGGTATAGTGTTTTAAGGGTGATGTGCAGTGCCATTTCTTCTCCAAACATGGTGTGTAGTATGACAGCCAAAGATTAAAATTTTTCTCTCATCTGACCAGACTACACTCTCCCAGTATTTCATAGGCTTGTTTAAATGAGTTGTAGCAAACTTTAAATGAGCTTTGACATGCCTTTTCTTTAGTATTGGAGTCTTGCGAGCTGAGCGTGAGCAGTGGGGTGCCTTGCCTGTGACAATGGCACCTGCTTCCTAAATTTTTTTTTTGTTTTTTTTTTTTTTTTTTTTTTTTTTTTTCTTTTTTTTTGCTTTAAATTAAAAATTCGACCCCTGTGCATGGCCCGTTGATGACGGAGTGACGTTGCTTCAACTTGTAGATAATGGAAGATTCAGAAATTTTTTAATACATCTGTATTCGATTCCAAAAATATGTTTTGCAACAATACGGTTGGGAAGATCTTGGGAGAGCTCTTTGCTGTTACCCATCATGAGATGTTTCTTGTGTGACACCTTGTTAGCGAAAAGCCTTTTTATAGACCATAAATTTACTAACCCAGCTGATATTAATTTGCACAGAAAGGGGGTATAATTACTTATGGATTTCAGCTGGTTCCTTGCCTTGGAAAACGGCCTTTTCTTTGCGTGTTCAATACTTTTTCCTGTGTCATTCCACTTTATTACACATAACTTTTTTCATGGACTTTAATGTTGTGAATTCTTTACATCTCCAGATTTCTTGAGTTATATACTGATGTCTGGTGAAAATTTCATGTGAATAGCCTCATTGGAAATATATTTACTGAAAATAATGTTGACGTGTTCAATACTTAATTGCCCTACTGTAAATTATACAACAGCAATGTTGAATTAAAATTGAAGGGTCAGAATGTGCAGTTTTGACATTAATGCAGGGTTGTAATTCAAATCACAGGGTTATTGAATTCACAGCAAGTACAGTTTAGTATTTTAAAGCATTGAAATGTATTGAATTTAATGAAAAACATCTAAAAGTAACTGAAGATATGGTGAAGTTTTCAGTAAGGTCACTGTGTAACAATTACAGAGACGTCTCCAGTGTCAGCGGTTTGTAAGGGTCAGAGGTAAAATGTACTTTTAAATTTAAGCATTAAGTAGAGTCGAGATTTTGGTGAGGAACTGACTTTATAGTTATTATAACATGATCCAAGTTGTTTCATGGACATTTCACATTAGATGTAACTATAAATGGATAAGAAGTGTGACGTGCCATTCTTTAATAAAATAAATAAATAAATAAATAACCATCTTTGGCATTCCTTACTTGTTGTAACATCATAATTACCAATTTCAATGTTTAGTTTCAAAAGTCTGGATAAACAGTTAAAGATGTACAGACGTGAAGAAATTATAGAATATTAACAATTAGAACTAGTCATTCAATTTCACAAAATAAACCAGTGTACTCCTTATTACAAGATGTTACAACCATCTATGACTAACATCTCTTACCCATCACCGTCTTTACTGCGTCTTGCTCTTTTAGCCAAGTGTTTGTCTTCCAGTGCTGAGAGCCCAGAATCATTACATATTAACTTGTGCACTATACACAAAAAAATATATTAAAAACATGTTATAAACAACAAACAACAAAAACTTAGTGATAAACAACTTTATACCACTAACAATCTACAATAAGTGTACATTAATCAACATTAATTAATACAGTAGTAAGAATATATTTTCATTAAAAGCTAAGCAACTTTACTCATTAACACTTGTGGCTTAAAAATGAAGGTAACAGGAACTAAGCACTGCTGAACAACCAATTTATGTCTATGGAACTAATTTGCAAATTGTATTTAAATTTTAACACGAACATTTACTCATCAAACGCTTTCAGAAATGGGATTAAATATACTTAATTTGAATTAAATGAACCTCGCAACCATTCTCTAGTCATAGTTTTACATATTATTATTGGGTGATATGCAAATTAATGTATTAAGTAATACTAGTAGATAATTGTCACTTACTTCCATCATCCAACTTAAAACTTATTGCTCTCTTCAATCAAATTGCATGTTTCATAACTTTGCACTTATTTTAAATACAAGCTTTAAAAAAAAAAAAAAAAAAAAAAAAAGGGAATTATAATCAATGCAGAAATTAAGGAGTTGGTAAATGGTCAATGGTAAATGTGCACTTATATAGCGCTTTACACTGTGTCTCATTCACCCATTCACAAAACAATGGTAGCAGAGCTGCCATGCAAGGCGCTAGCATGCCATCGGGATGTCTTGCCTAAGGACACTTCGACATGTGGAGTCACCCGGGCCGGGAATCAAACCGCCAACCTTACGATTAGTGGACAACCCGCTCTACCAACTGCACCACAGCCGCCCTGTTGGTGGCCAATAAATGCTATGTATGGAGTTTCAGATCACATATGAATGACATAATTAATGGTGGCTAAGAATCAGGGGGGTGACTTTTAATGTGGGTTCAGGTGCCTGAAAATTAAAAGCTTACTCCTATACTCTACAGCTGGTCCTGTATTTACTTTAATTTGTTTTTTTAATGTGGTGAAATGTTAGCTGCATCTTAAGTCAAGGTGTAAACAGAATTCAAATTATTCCACTTGAAAGACTAGATTGGATTCACCTTTTTCCACTTGTATCCTAAAAGCTGTTCTGTTCCTTCTGCCATAATCTAGCCTGTAAAAAAACATTCACAACAGAATTGAGGCATGCTTATTATGCAATATGCAACGTGAAAACAGCCTATTGAATCTCACCTGTACTGTCGCTGAAGGTCTGCGGCCATTTCAACAACATCAACATACTGACTGTGGTTGGATTTCAGGTACTGTAGAAATTAAAATACAGAGTTGTACCATATCTGTTCATCGGTTCTACTGGACAGTAGTTCAGAAATTTACTCCAGAGTATCCTATATGTTTACTTAAATAAAGTTGTTTTGGAGGTTTCCAATACCAGCATTACAATTCCCAAAGTGTAGAGTTCACTTTGTGTGTTGTGGTCTGTGAAAACCTGTTGCATGTTGCTAGGTTTTACTGAAAATAATATACTTTAACACCTCTATTATAAGAAAACAAATATATTTACCAAAATTACATTGAAATTATTTATTTACCCTACTCTCTAACCTTTTTGAAGGCTTACTGCCTTCAAAAATCTTGTCAGGTAATTTAGCGGTCAGTCTAAATGTCTAAAAGATCTAAATGTGCCTTTCTAACACAATGAATGTCAGGCTTTGATCAAGTTGTTGGACAGATACAGACCAAAGAGAAGGTTTTGTAATCAGACACTGGCTGTCAAAACCTCTGTGATGCTCCTGCACTACCACATCATCCTCATGAATACAGGACTGTGCTCTTACACACACACACACACAACGCTTTAAACAAGAACTTTAGCCAACAAAACATTGACTGAATTAATCAGTGATTATTTCCCCACTGAACAGAGATCGGTTGAATGAAGAGACAATGATAAGGATTGTTAAAAAAGTGACTTTTACCTCAGGTGAAGAGACAGAAGCTGATAATTAAGGTGAAAACTATTTTCCTGTAGTACATTTATATTCTTTAAGATTTGGCATGAATGCTGGCTTTCCATAAGTAGATTAGGTTATAAATGTAGAGGTAGTGTTGCCACACCTTTCACAGGAACTGCAATAAATTCTTTAAATGTCATTTTCTTTCTTTTCTGGAGCTAACCAGACTTTCCCCAGGTCACCACACATATACGGTATTATTACCTGCTGTGTGAATCCTCTAAAACTATCACTCAGTGTCATTAATATGAGTATTTAGCAGCTTACCTGTTCGACTCTCTGTTTGAGTCGCTGGTCTACACCACTACATCGGTTCTTCATATTGTTTCTTTCATTGAGCTAACTCCTCAATGCATTCCGGTTTAGTTTTGTTTATAAAAATCTAAATACGCTGTGAATAATAACTTTAGGTTATGTAACCTAACAAAGCGTCAAATGTGGAACGCAAACGTATCAACACAGTCAACCCACACGGTTTGTCACGCTTATCTAAAAGGCATTATTGTATTATCTCAATGTTTTTCGACCCGAGACCTGCCATGTGAGTCGAGCGTTTCTTCTTCTTCTTCTTCTTTATTTTAAAGGCGGGTGACAAACCAACTAAAGATGCATTACCGCCACCTACTGGACTGGCGTATGAGCAGTAGATTGCCATAAAAAATAAAATAAAATGGCAACAGAAATAATAATAATACTATTAACATTACTACTACTACTACTACTACTACTACATAATAATAATAATAATAATAATAATACCAAAACAATACTACATAAATAAATAAAAAAATAGAGATTAAAGAAAAAAAGAGATAAATAACTATATACTAGATATTCCTATTAGATTACTAGTCTCTCACTTATCCCAGTATTTTTTTTAGATAGTTTATTAGGGGGCGGTGCATTTTCCCAGATATATCCACCAGCAAGTTCTCTAGTGTCATGTTTTGTTTTCCAATCTGCACCTCTAGCTCAGTTCTTTCCTCCTCATACCTTTTGCAGTCTAACAGAATGTGTTTTAAAGTCTTTTGTGTACTACAGTGTGTGCAGAGTTCAGAGCGGTGTTTTCCTATTCGGTTTAATGCTAGATTTAAGCCAGCATGACCTATTCTAAGACGCTTAATTATCATCTCTTCCTTTGGGTTTCTGCCCTGCCTCACACTTATGCCTACTTGTTTTTGTATGGTATATAGATGTCGTCCGGTGTCAGCTGTGTCTCAGTTTTCCTGCCATATTTTATGCACATGTCCTTTTATAATGGTTTTGATCTCTGATCTACTTAATGGTACTTGTATATCAACTGTTTCATGTCTTATCGATCTTTTTGCCAGTATATCCACAGTTCATTTCCTTCTACTCCTACATGTGCAGGAACACAGAAGAAGGAAACATTCAGCCCCTTAGCATGAAGTATGAGAAGCAGATAAAATATTTGGATAAAAGCGCTATATAATTGCACATTTACATTTGATAGCAATTCATAATATAAGAGAGTACATGATATAAGAGAATTTCCTTTCAGTGCTATTTTAGAATTCTACTATAATATATTTTTTGTTATAATCTTGTATCTACAGATGGTTTTATGAATTTCCAGGGAGGTACAGTCGGGATCGCCACAATAGGGCTTAATGCAGTCACTGGTGAGGATTCAAATGCTCTAGTACATATCCAGAGTGCCTGTTCCAAATCAATCTTTTTAAGATTTGATTGTGATGATGACATATATGCTAGCCATAATCAAAGGTGGCCCTCATAAGAGCCTGATATATATTTATGAGCGATGCCCTACTTGCTCCAAAGTCTTGCCCTGACAGACATCTCAGAACATTATTAATCTTTTAATCTTTTTACATTTGTTCTTAATTTTATCAATATGAGGTGCCCAGGTCAGCTTCTCATCAAAAAGCACTCCTAAAAATCTCACAGCCTTGACCTGTTCAAGATTTATTACATATAATTTAAGTGTACTGTTTTATGACGTTTAGTAAAACATATATCTTGTGATTTTGAAATTGATAGTTTAAATCCCCATTCACTTGCCCACTGTTCTACTTTCCCTATTGCATGTTGCATTTTCTTTCTTAAATATTCTATATTCCGACCCCTAACCCAGAGTGCCCCATCACCTGCATAAAGCGACTTTCCTATATTTTCTCCGACCTGATAAAATATGTCATTAATCATAATATTAAACAGTATTGAGCTACTTCTATAGCATTTAAAAAATGTAAATTGATATATTATGGTACACACCGCCTCCTGCTGTATTGGAGCACCGTCGGGTTGCCTCACTACTTCCACCTAGTGGTAAAAAAACCGCGTCAACAAAATAGCTCTTGCTTTGGATCAAAAAAAAAATATATATATATGTATATATATATATATATATATATATATATATATATATATATATATATATATATATATATTTTTTTTTTTAATTCTATTTTTACTAAAATATCTTAAATAAATGTAGATAATTAAAGCTTTCCGTATATATCATACAGATTAGCATTAGTGCTAGTATAGTAACAATTAGTATTGTATTTTCCTCCTTTATTGCTCCTTTAACAAATACATTTTTTCTATAAATATTTTATATATGAACTTTTGGCAGTTTGGTGTTCTGGAGCAGCGGTCCACAACCTTTTTTGCGCCACGGACCGGTTTAATATCAGACAATATTTTCACGGACCGGCCTTTAAGGTGTGGCGGATAAATACAACAAAATAAAATGATACGACCGGCATAAAAACTGGCGTATTTTAAAAATATAATAATAAACGTGAATCCAATGTGAAATCGCAACTTTATTAGCAGCGTCCTCGTAACATCCTCTCTCCCCGCTAACGCTCTCTGGTCTCCATGGTAAGGTTTCAACGAATCACGTGACCGAGACAAGCGTCTTGACATTCGTCAAGAGTGAGTCGTAGAAATATGTAACGGAGAGAATCCGGTCATTTTTCAGATTCAGATAATAAATAAAACGGAAATAATGTAAGTTATTTATTCTTTCTGTTCGGCCCGGTACCAAATGACCCGGTCCGGGGGTCGGGGACTACTGTTCTGGAGGACTCAGGTGTTTGTCTACATGATGCCAAGAAGAAAGGACATCAGGCATGACCTCAGAGAAGCAATTGTTGCTGCTCATCAATCTGGGAAGAGTTATAAAGCCATCTTCAACCATCTCCAACTTCCCAGGAGTGGGCCTTCCAGACCGTTTAATGCTCAGAGTTACAAAGAAAAACCCAAGAGCTACATCATGCGAACTAAATGCCTCTGTAAGCACATTAAATGTTTATGTTCATGACAGCATAATATTTTGACAATTATGATTTTCATGGAAAAGAGGCAAGAAAAAGCACCTTCTCTCCAAAAAGAATATGACCTACATTTGCATCTGAAAAAAACGGGGGGATTTGTCCGACCAATGTTTGCATCTGAAATTGCATCTGGCTGTAACGGGGGGGAGGTTTGAATCTCACCAAAATGGTCGATTACATGTCATATCTACCCAATCTATAGTGTATAAGCCATTAGGGGAAGAAGGGCAGGTCATCCACAGGTGGGTGAATAACAGAAGTATGGCCATTTTCTCGCCAGATGAGAAAAATGATGGTACGTGTCTCTGTCTCTTTGATCTACATTGATTTATAATGTTCTTTTTAATTAATATGTTTTAAGTGTAAGTTTTATTTATTTTCTTAATATGTTTTGTTTGCAGCTGTGACAGAGAGTGTTAAGTTTTGTCTGTGTGATGTTCCCTTATTTGTTCCAGGTATGCTGTGGTGTTATTTTCTGTTGTGTAATGTTTAGTGTAATATTTTTTTGTTAATTTACTGTTTATTTATTGTGGAGATGAGAAATTCCTAGCAAGGTTAATGCTAATGTCTGTGTGATGTTCCTTTATTTGTCCAGTAAACTCACTGCATGGTTGAGCTCAATGTGTTGTCCGACATGTTCCTTCCTGAATAAACACCATAAAAGAACAGAAAGGGGTTGCATGAATAAACCACACAAGTTTTGAAACAATATACTTTGGACTGATGAGTCCAAGGTGGAGATGTTTGGCATACATACACACACACACACACACACACACACACACACACACACACACACATACACACACTATATATATGCACACACACATACACACACACACACATACATACACACATATGTATGCATACATATATATATATATATATATATATATGAGAGTCAAATGAGAGTCCATCTGTCCAGCAGCTTAAGCTGGGATGAAACTGGGACAATGATCCCAAGCACACCAGCAAATTAACAGCTGAATGGCTAAAGAAAAAAATGTATAAAAATCAGGTGTTGGAATGGCCAGACCTCAACCCCACTCAGATGCTGCGGTGGGAAAGCTGTGCATAAATGAATACCCTCAAACATTGAACTGAAACAATGTTGTAAAGAAAAGTGGGCCACAATTTCCCCAAAACAATTTGAGAGGCTGATGAACTCCTACAGTAAATGTTTACTGAATAATATGGTGTACTTATTATTTTTTCCCCCACCTGGATTCTGAATATTGGTTTACTTTTTGGGAAAAAAAAATCTTCTTGAAATCTGTTGTGTTTTTTTGTGTCACCTGAGGTTAATAAAGTCATTGAGACAGCAATGCTACTAGAAATGAAAGAGCTCATTGTTTCAATACAGGAATGCATCATAGCATTGGATATAGGCTACAGAATTCAACTAATATATATATATACACAAATAGTAAGTAGATATATGTAGTAAAGAGAACATAATTAAACAAATGAGACAAAATATACTTGGTCATATTACGTACCTGTGAGTGGCAAAAGTATGTGAACCTTTTCTTTCAGTATCTGCTGTGAGCCGCCTGTGCAGCAATAACTGCAACTAAAAGTTTCAGTAACTGATCATATTCACATCACTGTATACAGTGCACACACAAAAAAAATAGATGCACCGATACTAAATTTCTCAGCTGATACCAATTATTCAGAGTGATATCGGCCGATACCGATAACTGAGTTCTGCCTTTTTTTAAATTAATAATAAATTCCACATTTCTGAAGGAAATATAAATAAAAACTCTTCTTTTCAACAAGTTGTTTCACACTAACTGGTCTCAAACAGAAAACACATTACTCAAATTAACATTAACACATGAACTAAATTCAGAAAATTAAAGTAAGATTTCTTAACTTATTGAATGTTATTAATTCATATTAACATTGACTGAATTCTTAAAAAAAAACCCAAAAAAAACTCCTGTTAGGCTTCACATTCACTCACCACAAACAAAACCATTTCTACTTCATCAATGAACATCAAACTGGTAATATATAGACCTTACTAAAACCTTTCTTTGATCATATTAACTCCAACATTAAATGCATGTGAAATATACTACTCTACAAATATATATGTTTTTGTCAACTCATCTTTATTTAAATCAGGGTGTAACGGATCGGGACTGGAGGCGGATGCAGATCAGAGTCTTTATTAAACACGTAACTCAAAACCAAAAAAAAACACGGTCTTCACCGGAAAACGAGAAACTGAAATCGTAGCATACAATGAGATACTGAATCAAGGCATGGAAACAAACGACATCACTGATACAAACAATAATACTGAGCGAAGTGCTCCTAACCAAGGTTTTAAAAGGTAAACAATCACAACAAAACCATGGACACCTGGGGCAAATTAAAGACACTTAAACTAAATGCTCAAGCAGTAAGTGAGCCAACCAAAACAGTCACATGACTCTTCAGGAGCTGTGCCACAGTGGCATCTGCTGGCCGTGGTGTAACAGAACACTCCTCCAAAAGGTGCTCCTCTGGGAGCACCAAGAACCCCCCTCCAACAAGGGTCCTGGGCCCCTGTGCGAGCGGTCTCTCGCTGCCACGGAAAACGAGGCAGCCTCCGTCAAGCAGCAGATGGGTGGAGCAACAACCCCACTGGGGTTGAAAGTCAAGGCACTGCCCCCAGCAGCGCTGGACTGCTGAACACCACCCCTGGGAGCACTGGAACGTAGGGTGTTGCCCCGGGAAGCATTGGAACGCTGGGCGGCGTTCCCAGCGGCACTGGAATGCTGGGCGGTGTCCCCGGCGGCACTGGAACGCTGGGCGGCGGGATGGCCTCCTCAGCCGGGCAGGGCAGCGGGACCACTTCTTTGGCTGGCAGGAGCTCCACCGCCGAGACCTCCCCGTAGGCCTCAAGTTGCAGCTCTGAGGTCACCATGTTGACCTCAGGCAGGAGCTCCACAGCTGAGACCTCCTCATAGGCCTCAAGCTGTAGCTCTGAGGCCGCCATGTTGACCTCAGGCGGGAACTCGACAGCTGAGACCTCCCTGCAGGCCTCAGGCTGGAGTTCTGCTGTTGTCGTTGCCCCCCAAAAAAAGTTCTGGGCCAGCCTTCACCTCCCAACTGGGCAGAATGGTGCAATTCCCCTGCAGTGGGAAGCTCCAGGAGTTCGGGTAGCTTTTCTGGCTGCATGGCGTAGTATAATTCCCCTGCAGTGGGAAGCTCCAGGAGTTCGGGTAGCATGGCGTAGTTTAATTCCCCTGCATTGGGAAGCTCCAGGAGTTCGAGTAGCTTTGCTGGCTGCATGGCGTAGTATAATTCCCCTGCAGTGGGAAGCTCCAGGAGTTCGAGTAGCTTTGCTGGCTGCGTTGTACAGCGTCGTTCTCCGGCAGCAGGGACGGGGTGCATAGCCCGGCTTGCTGCAGCAACTCCTGTTGCGCTACCAGGCGATCGAGCCAAGCAAATTCTTCACTGATCTGTTTGCTCTGTTCCTGGAACAACGCGGACGGTGGCGTGGCGCATGGACCGGCTTGCTGCAGCAGCTCCTGTTGCGCTAACTGTAGAGCAATCTGCACCAGTGCTTCGTCGATAAGCCTACTCCTCTCCCAGAACGCTTGGCCCAACTCAGTGCTCATCTCTTTGATCTGCTGCTTCCACTTGTGAGGCTCGGTATTCTGTAACGGATTAGGACTGGAGGCGGATGCAGGTGCAGATCAAAGTTTTTATTGTATATGTACCTCAAATAATCAATGAAAACGCGGTCTTCACCAGAAAACGAGAAACTGAAATCGTGGCATAAAACGAGATCATGAATCAAGGCATGGAAACAAACATCACTGATACAAATGATAATACTAAGAGAAGTGCTCCGTAACCGAGAGGTTTAAATGGTAAACATAATCACAACAAAACCATGGACACCTCAGGCAAATTAAAGACATTTAAACTAAATACTCAAGCAGGAAGCGAGCCAACCAAAACAAAGTCACATGACTATTCAGGAGCCATGCCACAGTGCCATCTGCTGGCCGTGGTGTAACACAAGGGTCTCAAACTCAAATTGCACTGGAGCCACTTTTGGTGGGCCACAAGAGCATTAAAATCCAAGAAAGTGCAATATTCTCAGAATTTACTTTTTTTTATTACCATTACCAACATATTTTATTAAGCAAATTTAATAGTTTAGTAAATTTAGTAGTAGTAAACATAATCATAACAATACCATTACAATAACTTGGTACCAAGTTCAATATAAATGTAATTGTTCACACCCACACACACACACACACACACACACACACTCACACAAATTTTTGTTTTGTTTTAATTTTTGCCAGACACCTGACAGCGCATCTTCTCACACAATTGAGATTTGCCCTGATGGAGGTTGTAGTTGAAACCCTAAGTAAAACTTCAAGTTGGGTATCAGTAATCCTGGGCCTGTACTTGCCTTTATTAAAGTTATTTGTTGAGATTTTTTTTTCACAGAGATATGTGTTTCCAAAAAGGCACATTAAACGACTGAACATTTTTAACAGTTCTGGGAAGGATGGAGGTAAGTCTCTCAGAAATTGTCCAATGAGATCTGCTCTTCCCTGTGCCTCCCTGAATTTAGCTTTTAGATCACTGTTACACTGCAAGTCAATAAGTTCCATTTGCAACACACTTGGGACAGTCTCCACATCAACTGAGAAGGGGTCTGCAAACAGCTGGAGGTTTGGGTAGTCTCATAGGTGTCAAGATGTGCCTAGAAATCAGCAAAGCGCTCATCAAATTCCTGCAGTAGCTTATTAATAGCAGATGTATATTTATCATCACTGAATGATGTGTGTATGCAGTGAAAGTTTCATCATACAGTCCTTCATAAATGGGCCTTCAGTGAATGGCTTTCTGGCTTTGGTGATTAATTCAATCACCACACAACTTGCCTCAACTGCAGTATGAACATGCATTTTGGCTTTATGAAAAATACTTTATTGAGCTATAAATCCTCTCTGTAGCTATGGCTCGTGTTGCCCTCTCATCTCCCTCGTACTTCGCGTACTACTCTCCATGTTTTGTCCAATAATGATGCTTGATTTTATATTAATTTAAAACTGCAACTTTTTCGTTGTATATCAGGCATGTTGCATTTCTATTAAACTCCACAAAAAAATACTGGGTAGTCCATCTTTCTTGAAACAGTCTGTGATCATCATCCACTTGACAGCAACATCTTTGTTCTTCAGCACCTTGCGCGCATTTTGGCCAACTTCGACCTTTACCATGACAAACAAAATGTATAAAACTTGGGCTTAACACCATTTACTAGTAAATGGTAAATGTGCACTTTTATCCAAAGCGCTACACTGTGTTTACACTGTGTCTCATTCACCCATTCACAGTAGCAGAGCTGCCATGGAGGCACTAGCTTGCCATCGGAAGCAACTTGGGGTTCAGTGTCTTGCCCAAGGACTCTTCGGCATGTGGAGTCACCCGGACCGGGAATCGAACCTCTAAACCTACGATTAGTGAACAACCCACTCTACCAGCTGCGCCACAGCCGCTTACATCCTTGTTTACATCCTGTGGTGAGCTGGACTGAGAGGGAAGGCAGGCCTGAAGTGGCCCGCGGGCTGGGAGTTTGAGACCCCTGATTTAAATTTTTCATCGGTGTACTAGCCCTTTAATTCAGTGAGGGAGCAGCACAAGAATTGAGTTTTATCTCACAAAATTGAGTACACCCCTCACATTTTTGTAAATATTTGACATTGAAATATATATCTTTTCATGTGACAACACTGAAGAAATGACACTTTGCTACAATGTAAAGTAGTGAGTGTACAGCTTGTGTAACAGTGTAAATTTGCTGTCCCCTCAAAATAACTCTACACACAGCCATTAATGTCTAAACCGCTGGCAACAAAAGTGAGTACACCCCTAAGTGAAAATGTCCAAATTGGGCCCAAAGTGTCAATATTTTTTATGGCCACCATTATTTTCCAGCACTGCCTTAACCCTCTTGGGCATGGAGTTCACCAGAGCTTCACAAGCTAGCAAACTGTTTGCAAGCTTTCTTGTGCGTCATCTTTAGAAGAGGCTTCCTTATGGGACCACAGCCATGCAGACCAGTCTGAAGCAATGTGTGGCATATGGTCTGAGCACTGACAGGCTGACCCCCACCCATCAACATCTGCGGCAATGCTGGCAGCACTCATACGTCTATTTCCCAAAGACAACCTCTGTATATGACGCTGAGTACGTGCACTCACCTTCTTTGGTTGACCATGGCGAGGCCTGTTCTGAGGGGAACCTGTCCAGTTAAACCGCTGTATGGTCTTGGCCACCATGCTGCAGCTTCAGTGTCAGGGTCTTCGCAATCTTCTTATAGCGTAGACCATCTTTATGAGTGGAAGAGGACTCAAGTGGTAACCTGTGAAGCTCTGGTGAACTCCATGCTCAAGAGGGTTAAGGCAGTGCTAGAAAATAATGGTGGCCACACAAAATATTGACACTTTGGGCCCAATTTGTACATTTTCACTTATGGGTGTACTCGTCGAGGAATGCATTGCTGAGGGAAGATAGACTGGTTAGAGGAGAAAACTCAGCTCTAACCACAGTGTGTTGATAGCTGCTGTATGTGTCTAACCCTGTAGGAACCCAAGTTATGACTTGTCATGCAGATAGTGCCACATGAGGTCCAAAATTTGTATAAAGTGAGAAGAATGGAGCGATATGACAATGGTTTTTACATGAAATTTACATCAAATACTACATCATAAGGTCACTTTGTGACTTGGTTGAAAGTTTTGGCATGCATGCATGTCGATCTGAGATACAATTTTTGCAAAACAATGTCCAAAGGTTTAATTACACTTTTGTAAAATGCAAGACAGTCTATTACCTATTATTTGAACACGTTTGTATAAATGATTTTTGTACAGCAAATGATGCAGTATGTATAGTTTATTAAACAGATACGAATGCAACCAAATCTTTAAACTTTGAACATGTCACCAAATCATATATATATATATATTAGTTTTTTTTAACATATCAGTTATAAAAGTACACGTTTTTGCTAGAGAACGTCTAAAAAAACTCTGCTCAGTGCTAGTGCGGCGCGTGCACGCGCGCTATGACGTGTCCACTGGGCGTGCGCGCTGCCGGCGGACTTGCAAGTTAGAAAATGGCGAGTTCGTGCAAACGACGAATTTGCCTCAACGAGAAGCGCGGCTTTCGCCAGGATTTGGATTCGTGGAGGTCTAAACTCATTGATTGTGTGGGTAAGATATACGTGGTATAGTTGACGACGCTTTTTGTTGCTTCATGTTTGTGCATGTTTTTTTTATTAAAAAGGGCTGCAGGAATGTTGGTAATGCTAACGCTGCTAAAAACCGTCAACAACACTACTGTTTCTAATGGAGCTTTTTCTTTTCTTTTCTCTTTTGTCTCTTCTGCACAACTCTTCCATTCACTGTCATGCATTTGAAAACATATAGGAGGTACGCCTAGGTTGTTTGGTGTGTCACTTAATAATGCGGTGTTATTTGATGGTGTTTTGTTTTGTAGAGAAATTTGTGAAGTTCCTGTGTAGGAAGCTAGTTAGCTGGTTAGCTAATCAGGCACACACACACACACACACGCACACACACGCACACGGAGAGAGCGAGTGGCATTAGCAGTGATGTGCTCAGCTGCACGCCTGTGTGAAATGTAAAGTTAGGTGAGTAATTGTGGAGGTTGGGGGGAAGGGACTTGTGTTGCCATTTAAACTCACACACACACTGAAACTGTCTTTCTGTAGATCGCATTAACATGTGCCAACTGGACCTGCTAGAAAGCAGTCACTCTTTCTATAAAGGAGAAAAAAACATTAGGGTGCTCAGGTTGTGTTCTCACATTATCCACTGATTATTTCAGTTTGCCATTGACCTGAACGTATCATTACTGATTAATGTAACTCACTGACTGTCTTTTGCCAAAGTAAAATATATATTTGTTTCTCTAAGGATGAGTGTTAGACTGATTTGTGGATGAATTCGGCATCTCTCCGCTCCTGTCAACTCATTTTCCTTCATATGGAAAATTCATTATTCAAGAGTTTATTGATATTGTTTTGGACAATGAAATTACATAAGTACTGCTCTACTTGAGGATACGAAAGATAAAGAAAAATCTATAAACAAGGAATAGAGTCAAAAACCACAATAAATGTCTATTCTTTCTCACACACCTTTTCACACACACACACACACACACACACACACACACAGAGCTGTGGTGAGAGCACTATTAACTGTAGTGTCTGTTGTGAATTTATCACTTGACTGTCCAAGAATGATATATTGCTAACTTTCATTTCTCTGGCATTTTCTTCTGCTCATGTGGGATATTCTGTCTGATCCCAGGTCTATCAAAGTACCAGTTAGATTTAGATAGATGTACTTAATACATTTGTTTTTCTGTTTACTCAAGAAAATGAAGGTTATTCTTCCTGCGTTTCATTGAGCCTGAATGTTAGCAAAACTGCATCACGATAAAAATTATACTTTTTTTTTGGTCTAGTAATTTGTGCATGGATAAGTACATCTACCTCAAGTTTTTTTAAATGAGGAAAGGAATGAGAATTAGCAGAGTGGCAGTATTATGAATGAGACAATCGTGGTCTAGATGTACAGCTTTATTTTTGTCTAACCCAATTTTAAAATACTAATTGCATGAGTTTTCATGCGACATTAGACAACGTTTTCATGTCTCAAAATCTCAGGACATTATAAATGGGGAAAATAAGACAAAATGAATCTGATCTTGACTAGCTTCACTGGCAAAACTAATGACCCTAAATGGTTAATAAACTACTTGTCACTGTGTGATGGCAGACTGTTAAATGAGAGAACAGCAAAGCTAGTGGAATCTATTTTATTAAAGTAGGTGAGTTTGTGCCAAAATATTTTGTCGTAACTTTTCAAGAAATTAACAAATGTACAATGAGAGGAGAAAAACACTCTGAAACTGAAAACAGTGAACTCTGTGGCAAATGTAACGTGGTTTTCAAATAACAGCATTTGTTCAGTTTTCTTAGCTTCATTTTGGTTAATCATTGGTTTATGAAAGCTCTGCCAGTGTCTTCATTTATGCGCCGCAAGTTTACATTAGTCATTAAAATTTGTGCCATTCTAATTCTAACACGCATCTCTTGTGTGGGTGGGCTTAACACCATTTACT
This sequence comes from Ameiurus melas, assembly GCA_012411365.1. NCBI lineage: Eukaryota > Metazoa > Chordata > Actinopteri > Siluriformes > Ictaluridae > Ameiurus > Ameiurus melas. The sequence continues at coordinate 10,694,063 of CM022778.1, read as the reverse complement.
CTCATTGACTAGTAAATGGTAAACGTGCACTTATATAGTGCTTTTATCCAAAGCGCTTTACACTGTATCTCATTCACCCATTCACACACCAATGGTAGCAGAGCTGCCATGCAAGGCACTAACTTGCCACCGGGAGCAACTTGGGGTTCAGTGTCTTGCCCAAGGACACTTCGGCATGTGGAGTCACCCGGGCCGGGAATCAAACCGCCAACCCTACGATTAGTGGAAAACCCGCCCCACCACCTGCACCACACCCGTCCCAGTGAGTAGTGAGGTGAGGTTTGGATTGACAGCTTGTGTGTTCGGAGGAGGAGGATGACCACGCTCTGTGCTGCTTCTGAGACCTCCTCTCAGTAAAATAGTGGTATGAGACTACCCAAACCTCAAATATTAATCACGAACTAATATCCCGACTAAGTAAGTAGGTAATTTCCACTACAAAGTCTCTACTTCCTTTTCATGGAGCTGTTCGTCCAAATCTCACTAGCCAATGTTAAATCCCACATGGGATTTGTGCCAAAATGGAGACTGTAAACAAAAAAATTGAAGGCGTAATAGAAAACTGGCAGTGCATTCATATTCGGGAGGTTTTTCTTCCTCCTTGTATATTTTTGTGTATTCCTTGAAAACTTATGTTCAATATTTATGGCACAAATTTTATTCCATAGACAGTGGAGTGTGTGTGCAAACCACAATCTTGCATATTTTTTTGTTGGAAGTCAGAAATTATGTTGCACTGTGTGCATATTTAAAAAGAGAAAATGGTTGGCCTTTTGACAGTCTGTCTGACAAACACTGTTGAGGGAACACAGAAAATCATCGTTTTGCAGTAGGCTTTAATTGTGAAACCAGTGGGTATTTTTAAAATTCCATTTCTACATTTCTGAATGTACTTTGCTTCATTCATAGTTTTCGATAGGTTTATTTTGGTGAAGGGAACCTTCTGCGTTGAGTGATAAACGTTTTAATTGAATCATGCCCATACTCCCTCCTCTGATGGAAAAAAGTAGCTGCTTCTTTCTCTCGAGGAGAGGATACAGGAAATTAAAAAACCTGCTTCTCCTAAGCATGCTGTTTTTCATGAGCGAATACACGCTGCTGTATTCAGGCAGCCTTTCCTTGCTGATTCAGTCCGGGTATATTTAATAGTGGGAAAACGCAGGATTCACAAACATACCTACAGGACAGCTGGTGATGTATATCCTGTTTGATCATTGATGCTTATTAAAAAGAAAGACTGAGTTGCTCCATGCATTTTTGAGAGAGAGGTCAGTGTTTTTAGTTGGTATGACTTCAGTGATCGAAGGGGTTAACTTGAGTCGATGTTTCACAACACAAAATGTAACTATAATTAAGTAAAAGTGCCTTTTATGAATGTGCGGTAAACCACATATTAGTTGTAAGTAAATAATCACCGTTGGAGTGGTAGCATCACAACATTGATTATTTTCCTGAACTTTGAGCATCATGCTTTTCTCCTTACTTTTTATTGTTTGATTGTTGGCTCAGGGACTTAGTTACCCTCAAAGTATATTGAAAGAATATTTATTTGTCGCTGTGTCAGTGTCCTTAGATTCTGAGTAGATTGAGTTAGTTGCAGTTAACATTTATTCTCTTCTGCTCATCAAAATTCAGATTACAAATTCTAAAAAGGAAAAAAAACTTTCCTATTTTTCTGTTTGTTCTCTTGTTCTAACAGATTCTGGTATCACATACCAAATGTTTAGGTTTTGTCAAAAAAGCTTAAGCTTGATTCACACTGTACGGATTTGGTCGTCTGAGACAAATTTTGAGAATCCTAAAAGATTCATATAATCCTAGGCCAAAATCTGTAGTCCTTGATTGCTAGTTGGATGTGTTCACCAAAATCTGTAGTCCTTGATTGCTAGTTGGATGTGACAGTCGATTAATGGCCATTGCATTCAAAAATTTTCTCTGATAAAATTCTGGCAGTGATATGTCTCGAGTGTGACATGGCTTACAGCGGGGATCGTGTCTGTACACTCTGACAAGCAACCGTCGCAAAGGACTATTAAAAATTGCACAGTGTACACCCAGCATTAGCTAGTCAATGGGCCAGACAGTGCAAGGTGTCCTTTAGACTACTGTTTCAAGGATGATCTTAAGAATTTCAGATATATTGCTATGCATGCATACCAGGGCTCTACAGTGGGACCATTTCACTCGCATTGCGACTGAAAAGTACTTTGTGCGACTGTGAAAAATATTTACTTGCACTGGTGCGATTAACCGCTTAGAGTTGTATAATACAATCAGAATAAACACCAACACTCCAAAATGCATCTACACTGTGCGACAGATACTTTCGCACTGTTTATCACCTCAGTCAACCAAACAAGTGTGCAAATACTGCAAAGAAGCCTTTATGATGACTAGTAACTCTGTACATACTTCCCGATCTCACAAACCGCAAGATGACCTCGCAAGATGATCTCGCAAAATGACCTGAACCTGCGACTGTGACATTCTCGTGTAGACATGGCGGCATTGGGCGCCAGTAAATTAATAATGCTAACACTACACTGTGGGTTTTAATTCAAACTTCTTTATTAAATAATTCCTCACCAATCATAATCAAGAGTAGCAACTGTTCAGTCTATAAATATACAGTACACTGCTGCTCTCCTTCACTCTCTTCACCAACTCTAATAGAGAGTGCATTCACTTAATTTAAGCTCACGCTTGCCAGATATCACTAGAAAAGTCAGCTGCAGTTTTCATGTTTTGATTTAATCCCCTAAAAACACTATCAGCAGACATGGCAACACTGTACTGGTGGAACCGATCTAAAACTGAGGGGAAAAAGTGCTTAATTATAAATAAACAATTTAATATAAAATTAATAAATTAATAGAATGAGAAATGAAATAATGTTTAATTACTAGGAGTTGCTTTTAATATCAAATTGACATTAAGCTTAGTAAGCTATTTCCTTTGAGGGCTATTGGCCTGCTTTTTCCTAATATGGATCATGCATTTGTTAGTCTACTTTTAATTAGGACTCTTTATTGCTCAATATATTTTAAAATATTTTATGCTGTTTATCAATTTACCAACTGTATATCTAATTGCTTTTATTTTAATGAAATAAAAAAGTGACCATGAGCAGAGAGCTTATATTTAACCATTCATGACGGACCTCCTGATTAAAGCTTAAACAAAACAAAAAAAAAGATTGGTATCTGGAACGGTGTTCGTAGATCAAGATGACACAAAATTGGTATCAGCAGCAAATATCCTGATCATCAGTAATGAACAGCATTAAACTAAAGCACTTTGCATCTGGTGGGTAAATGACCTAATCACATCCTATATGAGATTAATCAGATATATTCACAATGTACCCAGAGCAGTTTGTGAACTGGCTTCAGCCCACAACCATGACATTGGAAAATGTCTAATATTGTAGCTTTTAAATATATTTAAGGAGCAGACTTCAAAGACTGAACATTGAGGGGTTTTTTTTTATTTGTTTACAAGGTGGAACAGGTTAACGGTTGTTGTTTTTCACATATAGCCTGTAAAATTAACTGAAAATAAAAAAAATTAATATCAGAAGGTAAATTAATTTGCCATGGCTCACACTGTGTTCCTAAATTGTCAATTGATGAGCTCAAGTTTTACAAGTTTTAGGCTCATGCCTACTTATGCTTTATATTATGGCACATTAACGTTACCATCTCTTTAAAAAATAAAATAAAATTTTCAGCCATGCTCCAAATTTTTGACTGTGCTCTTAATTTTTATAATTAGGAGCAGAAGTGCTCCTAAAAGTTACATTTTACATACAGCCCTGCATACATTTTGAGCCCAGGTCTCAATACTGGTGAGAATGTACATCAGTTAGTACTATGGCTTTCTTAATTTTTCTTCGGGACAAAATTCTCTGAGCAGTGACTTTTAATTGCATTGTGAAATTCTTGTATGCACTTGTGTGCAGTTCTGTTGTCATTACTGTCCTACTCATACATATGAGTGTTTTGTGGCACGTAAAAGTTGTACACGAACATCCTGTCTCTCAGCACTGTTGACAAGGCTGGCAGATTGTGTGGTTTCACCTGTTTTGCAATTAGGTAAGCGAAGCTGCAGGAGTAGCACAGTCTAGTAACATTTTTCAGTATGTACAGTATTGTGTGTAAAATTATCATAGATTTCAAATTAGTGTTTTTAGCTAGCATAAGCATACTGATTAACTGAGGAGATCTTTTACTGTGTGTGTGTGTGTGTAATAGAAATCAAAATTAATGTGCTTGTTTGTTCTTGATTTAACACCTCGATTAGGTGCTCTGACCAAAAAAAAAAAAAAGAATTTCGGCTGTATCGGAGAATCCACAATTAGGTTTTTAAGACTAATTCACAAAGTTTCTGAAAAAAGCAATCGATTTCCCTGTGGATGAAAATATACCTCTACAAACAAACATAACCTTTTATTTAAAAAAAAGAGTAACGGACATGCCAGGCCACAGTACCTTTTCAAACAAATGAGGTGCACTTCCCAATAAAATGTATTTCTAAAATGAAGACATACATGGGTTGTGTATGTATTTAAAAAAAGAAAAATTTAAATAAAAATGGATCTCTACTAAAAATCACCTTTTGTTAATGGCTTCAATACCGTAATTCTCGGACTATTGAGCGCACCTGAATATAAGCCGCACCCGCTGATTTTAAAAAGGAAAAACAATTTTGTACATGTATAGGCCACACTTGTCTATAAGCCGCAGGTGTCCATGTTGTAACTGTCACGATTCGTGAAGTAAACGAAGCAGGACGGATGCAAGTGCAGTTAGGACGAGACCTTTTATTGAACCAGAGGAGAGCAGACTCAAGAAACAAAACATGACCAACTCAATGAACTAAGCTAACTAAACCAACTAACCTAAACATTAACTATAACATGAAACGTGACCATGACTATGGACATGGCATGGAATGAAGACTCTATAAACCACTTCTACATCTATCTTCTAAACTTAAGTCTATACAACTCTAAGCTATACTAACCGATACTAGGCTATAAGCTATGCTATAAGCTACTAGGCTACAGGCTAAGCTATAAGCTACTAGACTACAGGCTAAACTATAAGCTACAGGCTAAGCTATAAGCTATGCTAGAAGCTAACTAGCCTTGACATGGCTAGGAAACAAGAACTAAGACACATGGCACGAACAAAGACTAACTATATCCGCTATCTAATTCTAACTCTATATCTAATTACCCGCGTTGTGTGTGTCATGGCTCCCGGTGTATATATACACACCAGCCAAACTGCTAACAGCTTCGGGCAATACCAAAACACACGTGACTCGACAACACATGACAAGAAGGGGCGGAGACATGACGACACCATTATGCATTTCTTCGTGTGTTTTCCCTGATGAGGGGGTGTGCATGAAGCACAAAAACGACTGATCTGAAGAATGTAGTGTGAGCGCGTTAGATTTAATTCGAACGGTTTCATTGGTCCACTGTGACCTGTTGGGTAATTTCATTGGTCGGTCCGATGTGACGAGGCTAAATGTTTTGGTGGTATAAAACCCGTAAGCCCGTAAAAATCCATAAATTAGCCGCATCATTGTTTAAGCCGCAGTGTTCAAAGCGTGTGAAAAAAGTAGCGGCTTATAGTCCGGAAATTACGGTATTTAAATGAGCAATAAAAGTGATTGACAGGTGATTGAATATTTTAATGTTTGAATATTTTCATGTTTAAATACTGAGCACATTAACTTTAAATTCTGAGTTGGTTGTACATTTTTGTTTAACATTTAAATCCAAGTGAATTGTTTCATTGTTTTTATTGAACTTTCTCATTTTATGTAGTTTTACACAAAATGGTAAGTTCTAACAAGGATCAACTGTTTTTAGCAGTCACTTAAAACCCTTGTTTTTGACCATTTTGTTGCGTTCTATATCCTTGACCAGGTAAAATTTCATTACATCCGTGAAGTTTTTCCACACTTGCTTGTTGTCTCCTATCCCTGCGTTCACACTAATGCACAACTAAAGTCTTTCGTGTTAGTAGTTCGTCACTTGTGAATGTGTACCATCTTTCAAGCGTTTTTAGCTCTGCTGAGAGGGCAGTGGCCAAATTTAGCCTACAGCACACAATCTACTACTGTGTGTGTGTGTGTGTGTGTATACAATGTCTTTAATATGCACTTAAAATTTATTTTGAATATTTTAAAGTGAAATAAATGTTAAATTGCTTTTCAAGTATGTTCTGTACCAAGCTTCATAATAGCCTTGTTAGCACTGCAGCTAACTGTTCTCACTACATACACTCACTAGAGGCATCGTTATATACAGTATCTCACAAAAGTGAGTACACCCCTCACGTTTTTGTAAAAAATTTATTATCTTTTAATATGACAACACTGAAGAAATGTCACTTTGCTACAATGTAAATGTCCTCTATCTTCCGTTTGAGGATGCCCCACAGATGCTCAATAGGGTTTAGTCCATCACCTTCACCCTCAGCTTCTTTAGCAAGGCATTGGTTGTCTTTGAGGTGTGTTTGGTGTCGTTACCATTCTGGAATACTGCCCTGTGGCCCAGTCGCTGAAACATATTGTCACTACATGATGCGGAAATACTAGTTCATGCATTCGTCACCTGTAGATTAGATTACTGTAATGCCTTACTGTCTGGATGTTCCAGTCAGAATATAAACAAACTCCAGTTAGTCCAGAATACAGCTGCTAGAGTCCTAACTAGAACTAGAAGATGCAACCATATCACACCAATATTATCCTCACTGCATTGGCTCCCAGTAAAATCTTGCATTAACTATAAAGTACTTTCATTAACCTATAAAGCACTAAACGGTCTCGCGCCACAATATCAAAACGACCTTTTGGTTTTCTATGATCCGCCACGCCTACTTAGATCAAAAGATGCAGGCTATTTGACGGTATCTTGAACAGTGAAGGCTACAGCAGGGGGAAGAGCTTTCGCTTATGGAGCCCCACAGTTATGGAACAGTCTTCCTATTACTGTTCGGGACTCAGACACAGTCTCAGTGTTTAAGTTTAGGCTGAAAACGTATTTGTTTACTCAAGCCTACCCTGACTAGACTTTCTATTATGCTAATTCCCAGTCCTAATAATCTTTTCTCTCCCTCTCTCCTTCTGCTGAGCCACACACAATTTTATGGAGATACTAGAGATCCAGATCCACTCTGCCTCTGGATGAAACTCAAATCTTCTCCAGTTCCAGACTGCTGGGACTACGGCTGCATCTAAGGCCATACAGACTTCATATAAGTAAATTCTGAGCTTTTTCCACAATATCTGTTGTTACCAAGATGAGGATGGGTTCCCTTGTGAGTCTGGTTCCTCTCAAGGTTTCTTCCTCTTAAAACATCTTAGGGAGTTTTTCCTTGCCACCGTTGCCACTCAGTGGCTTGCTCAGTTGGGATAAATTCACTCCTTTAATATCTGCATACCGTGTTGATATTTCTGTAAAGCTGCTTTGAGACAATGTCTATTGTAAAAAGTGCTATACAAATAAAATTGAATTGAAATGGTTCGCTCAATGAACTGTAGCTCCCCAGTGCCGGCAGCACTCATGCAGACCATGACACTCCCTCCACCATGCTTGACTATAGGCAAGACACACTTGTATTTGTACTCCTCACCTGGTTGCAGCCAAACACGCTTGACACCAAATAAGTTTATCTTGGTTCCAGTAATCCATGTCCTTAGTCTGCTTGTCTTCAGCAAACTTTTTGTGGACCTTCTTGTGCATCATCTCTAAAAGAGGCTTCCTTCTGGGACGACAGCCATGCAGACCAATTTGATGCAGTGCGCGGTGTATGGTCTGAGCACCGACAGGCTAACCCCCCCCTTCAACCTCTGCAGCAATGCTGGCAGCATTAATGGCTGTGTGTTGAGTTATTTTGAGGGGGCAGCAAATTTACACTGTTACACAATCTGTACACTCACTACTTTACATTGTAGCAAAGTGTCATTTCTTCAGTGTTGTCACATGAAAAGATATAATCAAATATTTACAAAAATGTGAGGGGTGTATTCACTTTTGTGAGATACTGTATAATATTTTTTATCTTCACTAGATAGAGGATATAAATGGATACATTTGTGCTTTACTAGTGAAAACAATTTAAATAACACTGACCATTGAAAATTGGTTGTTTCATGCATGATATGTGCCAGGCTTTGTATTGGCTATTAGCAATTAGCAGCACAAGCTAACTGTTGTAGCTACAAACACTCCTCTGAGGAAGCGGTAATCTATTTTCTTCCAAAGTTTATTTCTCTACAGAAGGTCTTTGCAGGTTTAATGAGAAGGTCATAGATCGCAGGATAAGATGAACAGTTATGCATTTATCATACCTAATTTGCATTAAGTTGAGAATATCCGCTCGCTTGTAGCTCTGTCGCTGTGTCATTGTCTCTGAAATTGTGACTCCTTGTTGCACACATTCGAAGAAATTTAATGGCCACTTGTTGCTTTGTTGTTCTCTTGTGTGAACATACCTTGAGGTGTGCCTTTTTCAAATGTATGTTTAGTTCAGTGCTGTTCCTGGACTGTGGTTCTGTTGCACTTGTGTGTAAACGGATTCATTGTGCCTTTCTCCATCTGCCAATCTTTCATTTGCATATTTTGCCAACAACCATTGTTTGTGCTGTGACCGTAAAATTCAGCAGTTCCATATAACCAATTTTGAACTTCTTCATGCTGTCTGAGGAGGAAGCTTAAGCTCAGGAACTGCCTGCACTTGTTTATTGGTTTGTATGTGTGTCTATGTGCTAGCCCAACCTGCACTCTAACAGGGTGAAATCTGGTTCTTAAAATAACTTGGTGCACCATGTCTGAGTAACGGATAAAATGTATTCAGTGCCATGACACACGTGATCTCTATGTAAAAACGGATTGTGGACACATTTTGATTGTTCGTGATGTAAGAACATCATATCGCCCACTCCTAACTACAATGTCTTGGCCGTGATTATTTTTTCTAATCAAGTAATGTCTGCAACAATTTTTAACCACAATGGCCTTTTTTATTTTTATTTATTACAATTTATTACAATCAGTTGGAAGCCTTTAGGACAGAAGTATGGTTTGTGGGTTTTTTTTTTTTGCTTTGCTTTAACTTCAAGAGGGAGAAAAGTGTGTCTGCAGAGGGAACGATTTTGTATAGTAGAGACAGACTGATCAGCATTCTGTGACGTCAGTACTGAAGCCAGTTCCAAACAGGGGAGGGCCCAGATACCAGAACTCATCTATAAAACAAAAAACTTGGTTTAAACTGGTTCATTGGTAATTAAAATAACTTGTGTTAAGTTAGTTAAACTAGGCTCGGGCAATACAACTAGGTTTTAGTACAATATAATGTTTCATATCATTCAATGTTGATAATTATTTATTGATACATTTTTTAATCTTTGTTTAAAGAAAGAACAGTTGGAAAAAAGGTTTGAATGTAACCCCCCCCCTTTTTTTTTAAAAACCAAATTTATTAATGCATATAGCAAATAATTTAATTTTAAGGCAAAAACTAAATAGAATTTAAACAAGTATCTTGTATGAAGATTACATTTTTTTCTTTTAAATAAAGCTTGAACTTAAATAAAATATTACAAAATGTGCAATGTAAGTGTAGATCAACATCGCATTAGAGCACCAGGAGTCACATGCTATGCTCTGGTTTGTGCTCCACCTGTTAGCATAGTTAGCCTCTCCTCGTATAAAACTTCCACTTTAACACTTACTTCTGGGTAACACTGTGCTGATGTCAGCGTCTGACAAGTCGAGTTCTTGCTCTAAGGACACTCGCTGTCCTCCCCAGGGCGGACATTTTACCAAAAATGTCACACGCAGCTTGTGACAAAAATGTCACAAAGTCTCTCGCAGCTTGTTTCTCCGTACTTGGCTGTCCTGGCACATTGGCACAAATAAGCTACCAAACTGTAACCGAGTATATTTCACAGAAGCAGGTTGAAAGTAGGGCTGGGTGGTATAACTAAAATTTATAACGAAATATCATATCATTCGGTATCGATTTAATTAATTTTTTTGTTTTTTAATTATATATATATATGAGAAAAAATATATATATATATTATTTTTTTTTAACAAAGACTAGTAGGGAAAACAGGTTTGAATTTAACCACTATTTATCTTACCCACTTTTATTATGGAAAACAAGGCACATTGGTTTTAGAAACTTTGCAAATAGCATTAGCTTGTGTCCAAGGCAGATATTGTGAAAAACTGACACACTAGTGACATGTTTCACTTCAGTGCACCTACTGAGATTTGGCTCATGTGTTGTCATTGACTGGCTTTGTGTATCGGCTAGATCAAAGAAATATAGGCTGATCACATTAGGGTTGCAACTAACGATTATTTTCATCATGGATTAGTTCGCCGATAGTTTTCGATTAATAGGATGGGCGGCACATTGTCAGTACCCAACCCCCCCCCCCCCCCACCCAATATTTATTTATTTATATATATATATATATATATATATATATATATATATATATATATATATATATATATATATATATATATATATATATATAAAAAATAATAAAATGCATAAAAAATAATTTTTCACACAATTTTTTATGGATGCACAAAAAGCAAAGAATTAACCTACAGTCCTAAATTAATAATAAAACTCCCTTTCACTGCACCTTGTGGTTTGTTATTCACTGCCTTTCTGCATATTGTTTTTACTTCTCATTACTTTTAATCATAGTGTTTTTTAATTAGACATTACAGATCTTACTCACGCTCCCACTGTGTATCAGCACATCTACACCACGAGTGAGGATCAATACGGCCTCTTTACTAATAGATTACTTCCGTTATAATAAATGACCGAAGTTACACTGCAAGCACACAAATAAGCCTTATAATGCCAATAAATTGAAATTAAACTAAACCGTTTTCACCAGTTTCCCCTGCCCCTTACACACAGTGGAGCATTTTAGATATAAGCATAAGTTTGTGCTTGTGTATCACTCTGCGGTGTTAATATAAAATGCTTCCCTGCCTTAGAGGACTTTCTTCCTCAGTCACTGGACGATTTCGCCCCCATCTGATGGGGACTGAGGTCATGTTGGAAATAAAAGGTAACGTTGACATAAACAGTCTAAAGCTAGTGGTGTTGCATTACATGCATATGACATCATGCGCCGTCAAATAGGAAGAGGCTTATGCTTCTGGTTAGTTTAAAAAGAAAACCCCACTAATGTGCTATTTGAGAGTTTCCCCTTCTAAACTTCATACACTTGACTGTAGAGTGTAAGTGTATAATACTTCATTTGGGACACAACTTTAGTATTTACTCTTCAAAGTGTGTTTTTGGAACAGGATGTAGTGAGTAAATATACCCCGTGCCGCGCGCTGACCAACCATCTCCATAATGATTCATTGATGAGAATTTTCCTAATTGATTATTCTCGATTAGTTGTTGCAGCTAATCTAGATCACACATTTAGGGCAGACATTTTCTGATTCTGTAGCTGATCCATCCTCCTGTGCAAAGTCTATAGCTGTTATAAGTGATTGGGTCATAGTGGTTAACACGCTAACTTGCATACCTCTTGGGTTAGGGCAGGGGTGTAAAACGTATGGCCTGCGGGCCTAGACCGGCCCGCCAAGGGGTTCAATCTGGCCCGCAGAATAAATATGAAAGTGAAAAATTGCAATGAGACATGAACTATAATTTTTTTAATAAACTGCTATTCCTAAATTGTCGCACTGTTTTAGACATGGAGCAGCTGAACGAAGAAAAAGACAAAACAATGCTGAGATACACAGCTAATGTTCAGTGATTACTACGATACATTTACTTACTTTTGTACTCGCCTTTACACCCTCATTAGCCAAAATGTCTTTGTCAAAAAGGAGAAAAGTGGATACTGAGTGTAGAGTTTTCCAAGAAAAATGGACAGCTTCCTATTTATTCACATAGGTGAATGGGTTAAACTGGTTGAATAAAATTCCATTTATTGTATGTTCTTTTCAATATATAAATGTTTGCTAATTTTCCTATAGGATGCCAATAATTGTACAATGAAGGCAGTCACCCATATATTATTAAACGACCCACTACTTTAATGAGCATAATTTGTGATTCCTTGTTTGTTTTATGAAGAGAATCATTTATGTATGAAATTCTCTAAAACATTCAGGAAAACAAGCTGTCATGTAACTAAATAGCGTCTCATTCTCCTTTCTCTGCACAGGTGTTGAGAAGATCTTGGAGTTGTTACTTGGGACAAGAATTTTAGAGGACCTAAGTCAGTTCAAAGGTAATTAAGCTGGAAGTAAGGTCTATGCTGTGACATAATTGATTAGCAAAAGGTAATGCTCTGTTTCTTTAGTTTATTATTAAAACCGAGGACTTGGTGTAGAGGCTATGCACATGACGTCGCAGTAGCCGGAACTCTGTCATGCCAACCGTGTGGCAAAAAGGCCGAGCGGTAGCATTAGTGTACAGCATGGATGCCAATAAAATATATATATATATAAATAACTAAAATTACACCAGAGATACATCGGCTGATAAATTCAATTTTTCACTCTATCGTCCGAGACTTTAAAAACATCCGATGATCAGTGCCGATTATATCCTGTCAATCAAACAAAGGAGGGGAAAATGCATCGATTTCGTGCTGTGTAAAAATTGTCTCTTGTGTGGAATGATGACAAAACTGCAGTTTGTAATCTCTGCACCACTAAAATTTTACACCGGAAGTGAGCAGCGTTGAGTCATCACTTCCCGATGCGGTATTAACATTCCAACTGCTGGACACTGCGTGCTTTGAAGTGAAAGACCGACCGCTAGCTCTGACAGCATGTACAAATTTAACTTTTGGGCCAATGATGTCAGCACTGAACGGGATTTTCGGAGGGAAGTCTGCTTCTACAGTGGGGGTTAACCAGGAATCTGCATATGTAACCGAGTAAAGGTGATAGATGAGCAAACCACTGTCGAAAAATTATCAACAAAAGACACCACTTCCTGGCACTAACTCTCTGGAAAGGTATGGACGCAGATCACAATGTACTGTTTGTCAAAGCATGTTCCACTGGGCCAAGGGCTGTCCACACAGAGGTGCGCAAGTCAAACTGAATGAAGATTGCACTCCTCTAAATCGTTACTCTGTAGTCAAGAGTCACCCACTGAAGCAGAAATCTTCGAACTAGTGCTTTGGCTCAGCAATAATGCACTGTATGTACACAGACTGTGTGTGGACTGGAATGGCTAAATGGCTACATCACTAAACTGAGCCAAAACGAGAATTAAATAAATAAATAAAATAAATCTGGGGAAGACAGTCAGTCAAAGGTTCTCCTGTAAAATTTGACTTTACAGGCTCTGGTCATTACTGTGTAAACATTATGGACAATAATAGCTGCTGAAGATGTCACTCTAAACTAGTGGTGTCCAATCTTATCGGGAAAGGGTTGGTGCAGGTTTTCATTCCAACCAAGCAGGAGCCGACCTGATTCCACCTGTTTGATCTTGGCTTTCAATAGACTCAGGTGAGGCTTCTGCTTGGTTGGAATCAAAACCTGCACCTTTCTGGATAAGATTGGACACTCCTGCTCTACAGGAACAAAAGATGAGGAATTACTCATCTAAGGGAAAAAAATGAACTCAGCAGAAAAATTCATAATTCTGATTAAAGTTCAGACAATTCGGTCATGCTTCTGTGACCGAATGCAGAGGATTCTGACTAGCTCAGGCAATAAAGATGCTGAATGTAGAATTGTGGAAACAATTTGGCGAATGTGACCGCGATACAGTAAGACCAAACCGATGCCTGCTGTTGGCCTTCCACTGTCATTTGAGTACAATGAATATGTTGTAGTAGATCTGCATGAACTTGAACTAGGAGAGTGGTATCTCAACATTATTGACCAGTTTAGCGCTGGCAGTATCCTGACTACTAAGAAGTCCTCTGAAATAGTGAAGCACTTTTGTCCATGGCTGTATAGGTGTACATGGTCTACCTCCATAAACTGTTCACTGACGGTGGGGGAGGAGAATTTAACAACGATGAGGTGAGACATGGTAGAAAATTTCAGCATCGAAATAGACAACAGCAGCATACAGCCCGTGGAGCAATGGACTTACAGAGCGACACAACCAAACATTTACTGGGATCATTATGAAGTAGATGACAAATTACTGCTGTAACTGGTGCACTGCATTGGACTGAGTGCTTATGGCAAAGGACACCATGCAAAATATCCATGGCTACAGTCCTCATCAGTTGGTGTTTGGAAAGAAACCCAACCTTCCCTCTGTGTTAACTGACAAGCCCCCAGCTTTAGAAGGCACCACAAAAATTTGTGTAGCAAAACACATCTCTGCTTTACATGTATCAAGAAAGGCTTTCACGAAAGCAGAATGTTCAGAAAAAATACGGAGAGCACTGCGTAAACAACTGCGTCAGACACATGAGAAATCTGAAATGTGTGATGGTGTATTACAAGAGAGTTGATTGTCGACAGTGGAAGGAGATTTGTGATGCCATTGTCTGCTGATGTGTGGTTTGGGTGATTAAATCAAAACATGAAAACTGGAGTTGACTTTTCTAGTGATATCTGGCAACCGTGAGCTTTCAATTCAATTCAATTTTATTTGTATAGCGCTTTTTACAATAGTCATTGTCTCAAAGCAGCTTTACAGAAATAAAAAACAGGTATGAACAGTCAGAAACATCTAAAGAGAGACAAACAGGAACAGATAAACAGAGACAAACAGGTAGAAAACAAATGGAATTTATCCCAACTGAGCAAGCCACTGAGTGGCGACGGTGGCAAGGAAAAACTCCCTAAGATGTTTTTTGAGGAAGAAACCTTGAGAGGAACCCGACTCAGAAGGGAAACCCATCCTCATCTGGGTAACACAGAATATGAATGTAACACAGATAATGTGAAAAATGAGAAGTATGGCCTTAGGAGCAGCCGTAGTCCCAGCAGAAGATTTGGGCTCATCCAGAGGCAGAGGGGATCTGGATCTCCAATATCTCCATAAATTCGTGTGGGGCTCGGCAAAAAGAGAGAGAGAGAGGGAGAAAAACGATTAGGACTGTGAAGTAGTGAGATATAATCTAGTCAGGGTAAGCTTGAGTAAACAAATATGTTTTAAGCCTAGACTTAAACACTGAGACTGTGTCTGAGTCCCTAACGCAAGGAAGACTGTTCCATAACTGTGGGGCTCTATAAGCGAAGGCTCTTCCCCCTGCTGTAGACTTCACTATTCTAGATAATATCAAATAGCCTGCATCTTTTGATCTGAGTAGGCGTGGCGGATCATATAAAACCAGAAGGTCGCTTAGATATTGTGGTGCAAGACCGTGTAGTGCTTTATAGGTTATTAGAAGTATTTTAAACTTAATGCGAGATTTTACTGGGAGCCAATGCAGTGTTAAGATCGGGGTGATGTGGTCGTATCTTCTAGTTCTAGTAAGGACTCTAGCAGCTGCATTCTGGACTAACTGGAGTTTATTTATATTCTTACTGGAACATCCAGACAGTAAGACATTACAGTAATCTAATCTAGAGGTGACGAATGCATGAACCAGTATTTCTGCATCATGTAGTGACAATATGTTTCTTATCTTAGAAATATTTCTGAGATGAAAGAACACTATCCTAGTAATATTATCTACATGAGCATCAAATGATGGACTGGAGTAAATAATCACTCCGAGGTGTTTAACTGCTGTACATGATGAAACAGAAAGACCATCCAGAGTTACTGTGTAGTCAGGAAGATTACTTCTAGCTACACGTGGGCCTAATAAAAGTATTTCTGTTTTATCAGAATTAAGTAAAAGGAAGTTAGTTAACATCCAACATCTAATGTCATTTACACAGTCCTCCACTTTACTAAGCTTCTGTCTGTCCTCTGGCTTCGCTGAAAACATACAGCTGTATATCATCAGCATAACAGTGGAAGCTAATTCCATGTTTACTAATAATTTGTCCTAGGGGTAACATATATAAAGTAAAAAGCGGGGGCCCAAAACAGAACCCTGGGGAAACTCAAAAGTAACCTCAGTACGCATGGAGAAATCACCATTTATATCTACGAATTGATAACGATCGGTCAGATAAGACCTGAGCCAGGATAGGACTGTTCCCTTAATACCAACAACATTTTCTAATCTATCAAGGAGAATAGTGTGATCTATGGTATCGAAAGCCGCCCAAGGTCTAGTAACACAAGCAGTGAGACACAACCCTGATCAGAGGTCAGAAGAAGGTCATTTACTACTTTAACTAGTGCTGTCTCTGTGCTGTGATGAGGTCTAAATCCTGACTGATATATTTCATGAATGTTGTTCCTTTCTAAGTATGAGCATAACTGTTTTGCTACTACCTTTTCTAGAATCTTAGAGATGAAGGGGAGATTCGATATTGGTCTATAATTGGATAATTGAGACGGGTCAAGGTCAGGTTTTTTTATCAATGGTTTAATAACTGCTAATTTTAGAGATTTAGGGACATAGCCAGTGGTTAGGGAGGAATTTACTATATTTAAAAGTGACTTAATTACTCCTGGACAAATCTGTTTAAACAAACATGTAGGTACAGGATCTAGTATGCAGGTTGATGAGTTAGCTGATGAGATTAGTGTAGCTAGGTCGGTCTCTATAAGCGGAGCAAAACACTCTAAACATTGATCCGGTATTGCCACATTGTCATCTAATGGGTTTGTTATATTACTGACCGGTTGTAATTTAATGGCCTGTATTTCATCTCTAATATTTTCAATTTTATAAATGAAAAATTTCATAAAATCCTCACTGCTATGAAATGATTGAGTTTTTTCCTCTGAAGTGGTTTTATTCCTAGTTAGTTGTGCTACCGTGTTGAAGAGGAATCTGGAATTGTTTTGGTTGTCTCCTATTAAGGTGGAGAAGTAGATCTTTTTAGCATCTACAAGAGATTTCCTATATTGCAGTAGGCTCTCCTTCCATGCTGTCTGAAATATCTCCAGCTTAGTTTGGCCTTACTTACGCCTAATTGTCTAGATTTCAGTTTTTAAGGATCGCGTTAGACATTATACCAGGGTGCTAATTTTTTTTGTCTAATTATTTTCCTTTTGAGTGGAGCCACTCTATCTAGTGTGCAACGGAGTGTTGACCCAAACTTTCAGTTGCCTGGTCGAGATCTACTGGATCAGGCGCTGATCCAAATCTAATTGATGTCTCTGGTAGGTTATTTATGAAGCTGGGTGCAGTAGCTGATGTGAATGTGCGTTTTACGCGGTAGCGGGGCAAGGTGGAGATATTATAATCCATACGGATTATGAATGAGATAAGATGGTGGTCTGAGATAACTTCAGACTGTGGAATAATTTCAATATTTTCTATACTTAGTCCGTATGTTAGTATGAGGTCAAGAGTGTGACCACCACTATGAGTAGGCCCGATTACGTTCTGATTAATCCATACTGAATCTAAGATGGACACGACCGCTGTTCTCAGAGGGTCCTCCAGGTTATCAAAATGAACATTAAAATCTCCGACGATTAACGCTTGTTTACAGACTACAGACAACCAGGTTTGATACAAAGTCTGCAAATTCACTAAGAAATTCAGTATAAGGCAGGCCTGGGGGTCTGTAAATAATAATTAGAGGAATTGACTTATTTTTTTTGGCTATGGGATTTACACTGGTATAAAGAATTTCAAAGGAATTAAACTTATGACTATATTTTTGTGTGACGACTAGATTTTCACTATGGATAAGACCAATACCTCCACCTCTACCAGTTGAACGAGGCTGATGTACATAACTGTATCCAGGAGGACTGGCTTCATTTAATGCTATGTACTCATTTGGTTTAACCCAAGTTTCCGTTAAACACATTAAATTACATTCCTGGTCAGTAATGATGTCGTTGACAATAAGAGCCTTAGACATACGAGATCTAACGTTTAATAGTCCTAGTTTCAGATCAAAAATGCTGGCTGTGCATTCAGTATGATTTAATTTTATGTTAATTAGGTTACGAGATTTCCTATTTATGTGTATAGCTCGGGGAACAGACACAGTCTCAATAGTATTTATTACTGGTGATTGACTATTAAATGAACATTGATTAAACTGACTGTTATTGTCAGAAGATGTACTTACTGCTTAAATGAAGTGAATGAGCTGTATATTAGAGTTGCTGAAGAGAGTGACGAGAGAGCTGTAGTGTACTGTATGTTTACAGAATGAACAGTTGCTACTCTTGAATTATTTCATTTTTTATTTACTTAAAAAAGTTTGAATTAGACACCACATTGTAGCGTTAGCATTATTATTAATTTACTGGCGCCCAACGTCGCTGTGGCTACACAAGCAGGTCACAGTCGCAGGTTCAGGTCATTTTGCGGGATCAATAAAAGATGTGGTTTGTGAGATCGGTGAGTTGAGAGAAGCAGATGATGTACAGTGTTACTCTTGTGGTGATAATGGCTTCTCTGCAGTATTTGCACACTTGTTCGGTTGACTGAGGTGATGAAAAGCAGTGTGAAAGTAACTGTTGCACAGTGTAGTTTGTAGGGATGTCACGAGAACCGATACTTTGGTACCAAGTTGGTACCAACATTCTTAAAATGTGACAGTACTTGTTTTTCTGTAGTTCCATTGGTACCGATTTGTAACAAAAGTACAGAGGTTGCGATTCTTCCGGATCTGATAGGGGCAGCAAATACGCACAAGTGTTTTAGTCAGTCCACAAGTAGTGAAGAAGAGGAGGAACGTCTACAAGCACATGTGAAAATCTACAGAAATTTAGCTTGGCTTAACAAGTTTAGCTCCATGCGACTACTTGAAAGGAAAGCTAGTATCAGTTTCCGGTGTGCAACTGATGCTATCCTTCATTTCAAACAAAGCGAAGAAATACCAGGAATTTGTCAAAACTCCAGAAAGACGGTCCTTATTATATTTGTTTGATGCAGCTGGCTTTGTGGCAATGAAACCAGCTAACGTTGCGCTCCATGTAATGTTAGTGATGGCCAGTTATTCTTTAACGACGCTAACGCAATTCAGTGTTATAAACTCCCTCCGAATGGGCCTCCATGCATCGCCATTCAGTCCGTGTCCTGTCCACTAAATGTAGCCTAATGTCACTAATAATTATTCACATGTTTCTGCTTTTAATAAATCTTTTTGCCCTGCCACCATATCAGTGAATTTAAACTAATGCTTGCATTAGTAAGGTGTGTGTGCGCGCACGTTTAAGAGTGCACCTCTAGAGATTCATTGTCAGTGTTTGATAACTAAAATACCCCCCCTCCCCCACGATTTTTGGTATTGTGACCTCCCTAGTAGCCAAATGCATTTTGGACTTCCTGTAGTTTTTATTCCGGTTGTATCATACAACTATGAACAGGTCACACTCTAAATATTTGTTCAGTCGCACAAAATACTTTTCAGTCACAAATGCGAGTGAATGAAAACGAGTCATTGTTGATCACATATACATATGCACAGTGAAATTCTTTTCTTCGCTTACCTCAGCACGTCATGTCAGAGCGTGGGCTCGGCCATGATACAGCACCCCTGGAGCAGAGAGCGTTAGGGGCCTTGCTCTGAGGCTTGAACCCCTGACCTTCCGATCAGTAACCGGAGCCTTAACCGCCAAGCCACCACTGCCCAATGGTCACATTGGGTAGGTTGCTAATAGTTCTGAAGTGTGTCTTTGAGTGTAACAAGGGGTGTACACAATTATTACAGGTTACTGTACATTTTTCATTGTCCCCTAAAATGGTGGTTCTTGTTTTTCACGTTAATTTATAGGTTAAAATTTCAAAATAAAGGTAGAAAAGGTTCTGACATTTATGGGATTTATCTTGGTTTAATTTTTTTTTTTTACACAAAAAGCTGACATTTTAACAGGGATGTGTAAATTTTTCATATCCACTGTAGCTGAGCAAAAGTTACACAGCGCTGCACAACCACATGACTGTATGAGAAAAGCTTTTATCAACTGAACTGAGTGACCAACAATCTAATTAGCAAATATCCTAATATTCAGTGTCTAAACATAATCATTTTATTTGGTTTTGGCTAGTTTTAAGTTTTGAGGTGATGTTAGGTTGCACGTTGGGCATCCATGCTACTGATGAAATGTGGTCAGTGGTGATTCATTGGCTTTTAATACCATGTCTGAACTGGGCTGCCATTGTAACTTGGGAGAAAAGTTTTTAATTGAACCACCAGTATGAACTGTCACAAAGAAGTTGCTGGATACACCTTCCTGCAGAGTTCAGTTCCAATTTGATTTTAGTTAATCAAGGTCTCAAATTGCAGCAAATTTGAGGTGGAATAAAACTGTTTGAAGGTTGATTTATTAGAGGCATTAACATGTCGTGCTCTCTAGTTTGTAGCAAGTGTGTAAAATAAATAAATAGCTAATTTCTGTTTTGATTTTTAGAAATAAATTTCTAGATTTTATTTTTGCTATTTTAGTACACTGACTGATTCGTCTGCTGGGTCCATGAATTGGAACAAAAGTCACATTTGATTTGATTTATATTAGTCATCTGTTGTTGAAAACGGTCACATGTGACTGCTTGGCATTGACTAATGCATGCTGGGTTCAGAGGGGTCACTGACTTGTAATTGGGCACTGGAACAATAAGGAGCACTCTCTTCAGAATCTGCATCAATCATGTGTAAAACCAGCTACCTAAATCTGATCCAGATTTATTATTTTATTTGAACATTCCTGGGCCTGCACCCCAAAATGACTGACGTTCTCAATAGGCTATCTAATTTAACTATATCTAAATACAAATATTGTTTACAGAGGGAGTTTAAAAATTCAAACCCCCATTTAAATCTGTAAAATTCATGAAAAATAACTTTTTATTTTATTCTTTGAACATTTTACTTTATCTGCATTTCACTTTTACTATTTTATCCATTTCAGCATGTTCAGTCATTCCCCTCTGGCTGATGAAGCCTGAAACCACATTCATCTGTGTGCTTTTTTCATCTTTAGATTAGTGGTGGTGTTACATCACGGTAGAGACTTTAAATAGGGAGAGATGTGGATTGGGTCTTGGTGGTTTTAGTTTTCAGAACAGGATAACCCTTTATTGTTACATTGAGTCATAATGGGGAAAAATCATATTCTTTCTAATTTTGTCAAACTGGGTTATTACAATAAGATTATAACGTGTATAAAATACCATTTCCATTCCTAGCACCTATAATTTTTACTTTTCTTTTTGGATCCACAGATTATAAGCCTCCAAGTGTGTCAAATTGGTCATTTGATGAAAATTGTCTTTTCTGCTGCGTAAGACGAGAGAAAGTGAAGGTAGTTTCTTTTTTGTTTCTTTGTTTCTTCCTTTCATTATTAAGCTGTTCAGTTATTATGGGCATCTTTTCTCATTACAAACTGAATAGACACATCCATTAAATTTTTTTTTTTTTTTTTTTGGGTTTTGAGAGACCTAAAGCTGTGGTTTATAACTAGATGAGATGTAATGACGAGAGGAAATGATGGAATGCTTATCTGTTGAAGTTTATTTTAAATGTTTTGTGTACATTTTAACCAACAGGAACATGTAATTGCGCTCAATAACAAAATTGTGGAAAGTGGAGGCAAACCTTTACTTGGCAAGGATCATTGTAATCTCAGCAGACTTGAGTGGCAAATTGAAGAATTCCTCAATGCAGTCTTGCACAGGAAAGGTATGTACTTCTTAGTTTCCAGTCAGATGTTCTACATACAGGCATTTAAACGTAGTGCATCACAGGAAGCCGTTTATATGCAAGTTTGTTTGTTTTGAACAAAAACCTTGTGTTGGGAGAAGATGCTCCTTGTGCTAGTTAAATTTTTTCCCCCGTTGTTTAAAATATATGCAACATCCACTTTAATAGGAACACCTGTACATCTGTTCATATAAGCAGTTGTCCAATAAGCCAATCATACAGATACAGCTTAAGAACTTCAGTTAAAGTTCTCATCAGACTGTGGACAAAGTGATAGTCTGACTTTAATTGTAGCATTTTTGTTAGTGCTAGATGGGCTGGTTTTTGGTGATCTGCTGATCTCCTTAGATTTCTTGAGTTTCTTGAGTCTCTTGAGTTTACATTGGGTAGTGCAAAACACAAGAAACATTTTGTAAGCAACAGCTGAGTAAATGGAAATGTTTTGTCATGAGAGGTCAAAGGAAAATGTCAAAGGAAGTTCGAGCTGTAAGGAAGGATTATAGTAACTCGTATAGTAACAGGAGTGAAACCTGATGTGGTCTTCTGCTGTCTACCTCAAGGTTTGAAATTTTGTGCATGTTGAGATGCATTTCTGCTCACTATGGTTATAAAGAGTGATTATATGAGCTGCTTCCTGGCAGCACAAACCAGTCTGTCCATTTTCCTCTGACGTTTAATCAACAAGGGGTTGCTACCCCCAGAACTGTCACTCAGTGATTTTAGTTTTTTGCACCATTCTATTTAAAAACTCCACATACTGTTATGTGAAAATCCCATGAGATGAGTAGTTTCTGAAATACCCATGAATATGATTTTATGACCATGTATTTTGCTGCTGCAATGTGATTCAATAAGTGCATAAATGAGCATAGGCACAGGTGTTCCTATTAAAATGGATGGTGAGTTTATATATTTTTTTATTAGACGGGGAGAATCACGAGTATAGGAAAATCTTCTTTTGTATCCCATAGAATACACACCAAGGATTCCAGATCCTCACATCCCTGTGGTGGCTTGTGATACCATGCAACAAATGATCAATCGCTTAATGGTGCATTATACCTCAAATAACAACTCTCAGGACTCGCCTCATCACAATGGCATGGACCAAAGCCTGCTGAAAACTTACTCTAGCACATCACCCATTGCTTTCGCTAAACCTACGGCTGCTGCTTCAACACAAAACCCTGTCCTCAGTAAGCTCCTCATGGATGACCAAGATGCACCTCTGGACCTTTCAGTCAAGAAGGTCAGACCAGAAATCAGTGATCAAGGTATGATCTTCTGCTATATGAGCTGGTTAACAGTTGCCAACACTTGTGGTTTAGTTGTTGAACTTGCATGTTGTGGTGTAATATCAATTCAATGTTACTTTTTGTATTGTGCCAGCTTAATCTAGGTTACCTGTGAATTCCTGAGCCTCAATCCTGAGAATAAAAAGAAAATAAGGGGGAGGTGCAGTCATCCCTTTTGCAGAAAAATAAAATAAAAAAATGAGCTAGTCATTTTAAGTAACAGACACTCTAATCATGTGTTGCTACTTTTTTCTGTCCTTACGCTCTCACTGGGGAACAAAATACACATAGATTGTGATACAATTGTTTTTTTGCGCTTGCTGCTTTTTCTTGTTAATTTTGGCACCTCTGCAGTAAAAACAAATAGTTGGGTAATGGTCTTTGTTCATATAATATTGTCCCAGCATTGATGTGTATGACTTTTCAGATGGTGCTCTGGATCTTTCAATCAAGAAGAGTTGTAATCCAGACAGCATGCTCCTCAGAAGCCCTCGTGTGAATTTGACTACACCAGTTATTAAAAGGTTAGTGTATAAACATTGCATTTGTCTTCTTAAAATTAAGACAATACTTCATATCATTACTGCCCCATTAAACCCTTGTTTGATATGGGGCCCCAAATTTGATCTTGAGTATCGAAAAATACATTCAACAGTCTGCATAATAAAGCAGGCTGTTTGTCATAAAATACACACACCCCTTTGAAAAAGTAGCTTCATCTTTATCTTGAATCAGGAGACACAGTGGTTTAAAAATAAAATATGCTTCTCCTAAGCGTGCTGTTTTGCCACGAGCAAATAAGTTATGTGTATTGATGTATCGTGATGCAAAATTTGACCACATGTATAGTGAAAATACAAGATTCAAATTTTGGGAATCAGCATTCCCAATAATAAACTGTGTCTAATGTAACTGCACAGTTTGAACACCAGATGTAAATGGTAAATGTGCACTTGTATAGCGCTTTTATCCAAAGCGCTTTACACTGTGTCTCATTCACCCATTCACACACACACTCACACACCAATGGTAGCAGAGCTGCCATGCAAGGTGCTAGCTTGCCATTGGGAGCAACTTGGGGTTCAGTGTCTTGCCCAAGGACACTTCGGCATGTGGGGTCACCCGGGCCGGAAATCGAACCGCCAACCCTACGATTAGTGGACTATCCACTCTACCAACTGCGCCACATCCGCCCCGGGTTTTTTAAGATGTCCCGGTCTGTGTAACCCATAGAGTTAAAATGTATAGAGAGCATATTGGTCACATGATCGCATTCTTTCATGGTGAGCCTGCACCAATAATAGATGGTTGTATGGTTACGCAATTATATAATTATCATCAAAAAGTGCTCGTTTTGCTTTTCAAATGGCACTAGCCCTGCACGACTGTGATCTACAGTGCCCAAAAAATAGGCCACAGAATTATTGTTTAATTTTTTTTTAAGCAAACCTCCAAAACAATTTGAAGAGTAATTTTGTATTTGTAACACATTATCTCAAACTGTGATTGATGTTTCTGTAAGATAGTATATGTTTGTTTTCCATTCAGGCAAGCTTCGGATTCAGGTTTTGCTAAAGCAAGAGATCTGCAGTCATTGTCCACATTGGAGCAGTTTATGGCTAAGCTCTGTTTGCATCACCAACGGCAGATTGTTGACGCATTTGGATTCTTGCAAACTGAAGTAAACGCTGTGGCTTCCTCCAGTGAAGTGCAAGTGTCCACCCCAGCAGTCCCAGAAAAATCAGTAAGCTCAGACTGTGCAGAAGAAAAGTCAGAGATTCAAGGTACTGAAGACACTTTGCCTGTAGCAAGAGACAAGAATGGGGGCCAAGAATCCCCTGTTTCCAAAAATAATGAAGTTTCACCTGCAGAAAAGTCCCTGAAAGCTGATGGGCCATCAATTAAGAAAGGCTCTTCAATAGTTATTGGTCAGACAGATATCGGAGTTAATGATGATGATGAATTTAGGAGTACGAACATTCAGCCTAAGTGTCCAACTCTACTGATCGTGAAAAACAACCTTGGAAACCTTGAAGCCAAAAAGTTGTCTGAGGTTGGCTCAGTCATTCAGCAACCTAATACTGGCACTTTAGAGCAGGACCCATGTGCTTCTGACACACAGTCGCACACAGATTGCACTGATCATGATATTGGTGCACTGTCTTCATGTTCTACGAATCAAGGACACACTGATCCTAAATGCCTTCCAATATGTAGCAATGATACTCCTGTTAAACCCTGCTCAATTCAAAGGACCACAAATGGCATTTCGCTTAATTTCTCAAGAACAGCCAAGAAAAGTTGCAGAGGCTCTTACTCTCAACCCAGGCTTGGCTCAATAGGTAACATTGTAAATGATCCTGACATTAAATATGACATTGTCTATGTAGGAAAACCAATTACTGAATGTAAGCTTCAATCACAGAGCCATATGCTTCCAAGGAAAAATGCTAGAAAAAGCACAAGAGGACATCTGTGTTTTGGGGATTGCTGGGAGATAAAAACAGTGCGAACATTGGCCTGCAAGTCTGCTCAGAATGGTAGTGGGAATTATCCTGTTCCTATGCCGGAGATAACCACATCAATTGCCCCAAAGCAGGCTCTTTCTAAACCTGATGGTTTACCTGCTATGACCGTACCTTTTACTGGGGATTGTATGGAAACTGTGATGAACAAAAACCTGTCTGATCACTCAGTGGTGACAGAAATACCTGGAGATGTTGTTGAAATATCAAGTGAGGATTTGATTGTAGAACCTAGTCAAACGGGTCAATCTCAGCAAAAAGAACAAATTCCCTCTTTACTTTCAGATGAGGAATGTGGTCAATTTGTAGAGCAGGATGTGGGTATACATGCCATTTCAGACAGTAGTGAAATAACTCACAATTCTGCTGTGGAGAATGAAACAACTGAAAAAATAGAATTTACAGCAAAAGAAAGTATAGATGCGCCTTCATCTGGTGTGAGGTTGGGTGAATTAGAAACGGAGGTCTATGGTCAAAATGTAGCCACAGAGGCATTGCTAAATACAGTCTCCTCAAGCATAAACAATTCATCTGAGTCAGAAGCTTTCGGAGTAGGAAGTGATTTTACAAGTAAAAATGCTACGAAGTGCGATTTCCTACCAGAGTCCCAAGAACAGACAAATTTTTTAAGAAAACAGGTAATGACATGTACAGATAACAGCACATTGTTACAAATGACATGTGTAACTGAAGCAAGCGTGAAAGTAGTGGATTCTATGAATCCAGATAGAGTCGAGTTGAGGATGTCCGATTTAGTGGTTGAGGAAATTACAACAAAGGGTGTTGCAAAACGTGCCCCCTCTTCAGATAGATGTTTGCGAAGTGGAGTCTTCAAAGGCATATCTGAACAAACAACCGTCTCTGACATGTCAGACCAGACAAAACCAGCTGAATTGCAGTCAGATATCCATGAAAGACATATTCTAGAGTCCAAAAGGTCATATAACGTAGATGTCACAGATTTTAATCCTGAGAAAGTGCAGCAGGCTGACAGTATAGGTAACAAAGTGTGCACAAGACAGAAGCAAAAACTAATGATGGTGAAGGAAATGGAGACTGACAAAAAGCAGAAGGTCCAAGAGCTCCCAACACCAAATGATGAGCTTAAAGGACAAGATAGTTTGATGAATGATACTCCTGAAATTGAGCTGAACTGTCCTCCTGAGAGTTCTGAATCTCTTGGAATGAACAGCCCTAGGAAATCCATAAAGGTTTCTGAAAGAATGCCTTTTAGAAACCGGAGCAATCAAAGTGAGCATTCTGTTGGTGACTCCTGTTCACCTACCAAAAATATTCCACACACCCCTGAACGAATGCCTTTGAGAAGCAGGAACAGCATTAGTGTTGATCAGCCTGTGGATGGAGATTCTTGCAGTTCCCCCACTGCAGACCCTGTAGAAAAGCTTGGACGAATGCCTTTGAGAAGCAGCAATAGTGGTTTCGCTGAGCAGACTGTTGGCAAAGATTCCTGCATTTCCTCAAATACGAGCAATTTAGACAGTGTGGCACGCATGCCTTTGAGAAGTCGACATTATAGTGCCATCAGTTGCGATATCCTTGAAAGTTTCTCTGATGTGATACACAAGGATGCATCAGGCACAATCACTGAACAATCCATTAGTGAGCATAGTGTTACCAATAAGAAATTGGCGAGCACTGGACATATGCCTCTAAGAAGTGGAAGTGGTCTGATGGTAGAGCAGCCATCGAGCTGCAATTCATGTGGTTCAGAGGCTGGAACTGTCTCAGAGAGCCCTGGACGCATGTCGTTGAGAAGGAGCAATACTTTTAGTGCTGAAAAGCAGGATTTTTTTAAAACCCCTCCTAAGAGTAAAAAGCTTTCTCCAAGACTTCAGAAGATGTCCAAATCATCTGTACCTTCATTAATCCATAAGGGAGAACACAACAAGAACACTGCTAACATCAAGACTGATAAACTTTTTAATGACCAAATGAACGTTTTTTCTATCCCAGATTTATTTACTTCATTTAACCTACCCACCACCAGTCCTTTAATCCCCAGTCCTTGCAAGTTTTTGGAGGCTTTAAATGGGGAAGCAAACCAACATCTGATTTCAGATTTAAATAGCAAATTTGATAAGATGCAAAAAGGGTGGGTTCAAATGGACAAAGAGGGACAGCCTGCACCAAAACCAAAAAACAAGGCAGACAGGCTAAAGGAAATATGGAAAAGCAAACGAAGAATTAGGAAACCAAGGTCATTCGAGCAGCACAAATTCTCTCCTGTACAAATGTTATTCATGAAATCCTTTGACCTTCCCAATATATGTCGCTGGTTCTTGCAGTCAACAGAAACAAAATCTCTTGTTATTGTAAAGAAGGTGAACACAAGGCTTCCATCTGAAACGCAATTAGGTTTTCAAACCTCACCTTCTGTGCCAGAGTCATCTGATGGAATATTCCCAAGTCTACAGGCTGAACGCTTGAAAAAGCACCTGAAAAAGTTTGCCATTGCATCCCCTGTGAAGAGCAACCCCAAGAACAAAAGGCTAATTGCTAAAGCTTTAGCCCAGGCTATCTCTAAGGGCAAAGAAAAACGAGAACCTAGAGCTGCCACACGCATCTCTTCAAAACCACAGAGCTCTACTGGTTTGATACAGACACCCTCCCATGAGAACCACAGCAAGGTTGCTACAAGTACAAAAAATCCAGCAAGTGCTAGAATTCTGAGAAAATATTCCAATATGCGTGAGAAAAAACAAGTCCAACAAAACTCATTGAAGAATTTAAAGAGGTCTGTAGTAGAGGTAGACAGTAGTCATTCCATAACAAAGAAGGATTCTAAAGAAAAATTGCCCACAAGGAGAGGACAAAAATCAGCCATTGTCAAGGAAGTGAAACAGTTGGCTAAAAAAGTTAAAGCCCCTGTAGCAAAAGAGAAAATCCCAAAAGGTAGTAGAGGGTTAAGAGATTTAAATGAAAAGAATGGAATCACCTCACAGAGGGTGCTTCCCAGAGTATTAAAATCTAACCGTGTAACTACTCCTAAAACCGCGAGTAAAAAAGAAATGCTGGTGAAAACTGGGAAATCTCCACACGCAAAAGGTGATTCTAAGAAATCACCTCTTCATAAAGGTCCTGAAAGTTTAATGTCTCCGTTTCAAATTATGGACACAAAGCCTCTGTTATCAGAAGACCAGATTCTCACAAGGTCTCAGAGAAAGATGGAAGCCACACTTGCACAAACTGGATCCCCAAAAACCTCTACAAAAAGAGCCTTGGAAACCTCAATCACATCAGCCAAGCGGACACGAACATCAAAGTGAAGGACAGAAATCGATAGACTGCTGTTGCAGATGGGTGATGGTGTTTCCACAAGTGAGAATTTTCTTTTCTGGGAAGAATATTGCACAGCTTCATTATTACGAAGCATAAAAGTTGTTTGACTTTCTCCCTGTTGTCTTTAGTGCAGACCCTTGAAAACAACTGCATGCAGAAATTCACCACAATGTTCACAATCAAATGTACGCAGTTTATTGTAAACATTTCTATATTAGCATTAGTGTTGTCACTAGCCTTTATTCAACTAATTAGTGTTGTGCACTTGATGTTGCAAAGGTACAGTATGTCCAGAACGGTCATTCTGTTGATTATAACAAAATGTAGTGTGCTGGTTGATTTAGAAATTGCTCATTAATAACCTATACCCTATCAACAATTAGAGCTGCTTTTGTGACCTTGATAATGTGCCTTAAGTAACAGACTGTTCCTTAAACCATGGAATCCTCTATACTGCACGCATCATTTTGTTTAACGTATCCTTATGCCCAAGCTATATCGGAGTTCTGTTTCCTACCATACTCATTTCTTCTTCTAAGCATTTAAACACATCTTTCTGTATTCCTTATTTAGGCTTTCTATATTTAAAAGTAATTCAAGGAGCATTAAACATTTTCTGAATACTTGATCTTTCTGTAATTTCCATTTTGTTACCGTGATATTTATAGTTTGTTATATTTTCAGTTTAACCTGTTACTTGTTGCCTTAATTGTGTTTGCGCTGTTGTCTCATTTACTTGTTGATGATCAGCTACATTGAAATTTTTGGTTTAATTTCATTAGAGCTTAATATAACTAACTATAACTTATGAATAATCAGGTCAGTGACTTGTCATAATGACTTATGTATGTTCAGTTAACAGGCTTTGTTGTCTTCTGAAGATGCTTTAGCTAATATCTGTTCTGGAGGTTGCAGGAGAGTCTAGAGCGGTCATGTATCTATTTATGAACTCTGTGCATTACATGGTTGTGATTTCTGGATTCCGAAACCCATAAGTGAATTGAAAGAAGAATAGGAAGATCTTTAGATGCAAAAGTATTTGCATTTGTGTTTCTCTGAATTTGAAGTCTATGCATGCAAGGTGATGTGCATCATCTGCAGATATTTCTTGAAAGCTTGACTCTTTGATTACAGATGCTTTGACCATTATGAAAATGTGACTAAAAATAAGTGAAGTCTAATGTCCGTTAATTTCGGTTTTGGACAGACATTTTGCTTTGACTGCTGGATTTGAATGTCATCTGAATGAACATGTGAAACTTTTTAATTGTCTACAATTTAAAACTATTTAAAAAAAATCAGTGTGCTGCCATTTGCAAAATTATTTACTCTAATTATAGGATTAAACATAATTTTGTATTTTGGGGAGGTATTTGGTGGAGGTCATTTGTCCTCAATCCTTAGCACAATTGTATGGTTTGTTTTTTTTTCCTTTTTTTTTCCTTTTGGCTTTGAGTAATATCTTGTAAATGCAAAGGTATACTGCTTTGGAGTTTTGATTGATATTTAATGTTACCATGGGTATCATTGACAGTTTGATTTACCCACCAAATACCAGACTTGAATATTTTACTTTACTATTGATTATTTATAGTTTTTTGGTTTTGTATATTTGAAAAGAGAGTAAAGGTGTATTTGTGTAATGTTTCTAAGGTTCTGCTAAAACTGGTATAAATTGTTTTAATTCAATTGTTTCCTTGTTGGATTTTGCATGCGCACACACAAACGCACACCTCATCCGCTTTAATAGGAACACCTGCTCATTTGTGCAGGTAGCCAATCATGTGGCAGCAGCACAATGCCTAGGTTTGATCTAGGTCAGAAACTGTTGCTCTCCTGAGATTTTCCCAAATGGCAGTCTCTAGAGTTTACACAAAATGGCACAAAAAACATCCTGTGAGCTGTAGCTCTGGAGGCTAAAACCCCTTGCTGATTAGAGAGGTCAGAGGTGGTTTGAGCTGTCAGGAAGTCTGTAGTAATTCAAATAAGCACTCTTTACAACCGTGTTGAGCATCACATTTTCAGATGGATGGGCTACAACAGCAGAAGACCACATCAGGTTCCACTCTTATCACCCGAGGACAAGAAGCTGCGTCTATCAGGAACAGACTCCCAGAAACTGGACTATGATTGGAACCCCCAACCCCCCAAATTTAGGTGTTCTCTGCTCTCTGAGATGCTACTTGTAAATACTAGTTTGAGTTACTGTAGGCTTCATGACCGCTCAAACTAGGATGGTCATTCTTTGATCTCTCTTATTAACATGACATTTTCATCCGCAGAACTGCTGTTCATGGTATTTTTAATTATCTATTTTTGCTCCATTCTGTGTAAAAGCTGGAGACTCGTGTGCGTGTAAGTAAATCCCAAGGGTTTCTAAAATGATGAAAAACTAGCCCGTCTAGCACTAATAACTATTCCAAATCAGTCATTTTTATGTCATTGTTATGTTTGATCTGAACATTAACTGAAGCTCTTGACCTGTATCTACAGGTGCTGCTGCCACATGATTGACTAATTGGATAATTGTATGAATGTGCACATGTACAAGTATTTGTAATAAAGTGGTTGGTGTAGTGGTGGTAAATGCAGGTCTTGCGTAATACCAGGTCCGGGGCCAAACCATTTTAAGAGCACATACACAACCCAAGGAATTTAAACAACTTCCATAATCAAACAGCAACTCTTTAATGTGATAATTAATGTTGCGTAACTATTTAGTCTTTGTTTCTTTTTTCTTCTTCTTATGTGACATCTTGGGAAAAACTTGCACAAATGAATGTAACTAGTAGCCAAAGACCCTCTGCATCTGAGAAAATGTCTAATCAGCCACAAAGTTTTAGTGGGTGTGGAAGCTGTTACTGTGAAAATACAGCAGACCAAACCATTTTATGAAATTGGGGAGTGTTTACTTATTTGATGAGTTGCATGCAATGCACAGATCATAGTTGTGTTTTTGTTTTTTGTCTTTTATAAATCAAATAGAATATTTCACGTGGACAGTATCCCAAGCTCAGGATCAGACCTGGGGATCCTGGGGCTTTGAAGACACAACACTACCTGCTGCACCACTGGTCCATTAGATGTTCTAGTGATGTGGTGTGGAGAATTAGAGAAGGGCTAGATTCATCAAAGAATCAGTTGAACTCTCCTTTATGCAGATTAAGAATATGAATCATATGTCCCACCAAAATGCATTATTGGTTGATTTTTAATATACAATTTGTCAATAACATATTGTCTTTACATCTTGGAGTAAAATGTATAACAATGACAGTGTGATCCAAAACCCCACTGTTACAAACTGTCCGTGCTTTGCCTGCTTTGAGGTGCTATCACCTCAACAACATAGCTGAAGGCTGTAGTCTTTGGGTTTAATAGAGACGTTGAATCAAAGATTTATTTCTACACTGTAAACCAAATATATGCCTTCAGATCATTAATCTCCAACTTCGCCATTAATAGTATCCCTTGGTGGCGCCTCCTCAGCTCGCTGAGGTGAGTTACAAGGCCAAACACAAGTGGTCCAAGCTTTACTCAAATGTAGTGCAAAATGTTGCTTGTAAATGTTATTTATGCAGTTTAATCTTCTTGATATAATTAAATTAAAGGTACAATTTTTTTACAAACATTTATATACTTAAGACTTGTACTAAATATTAAACAATATATAAATATTAATTTTGGGAGAGCCTAATTTTTCATGGGTCCTTAACAAATTGTTTAAGACAATTTTGATGTTAATTAACGATAGAAAAAAATAACTTTTCATAATGAAATTTCTTTATAAACTTACTGAAGGTCTATTTGTATGAAAGTAGACTTTAGGCTAAGAGTTTAGTACTAAAAGCACCTATGGAAGATTTGATCAAGTCTCAAGTGCATAATTAGATCCACCATCATTACTTGGCATTAGAGTGTGAGTACGTTTTTCTGATTTCCTCATATAAACTGGACTTGGCTGTGAAGTCCAAAGCTCAGTATGTCCACCCAGGCCCTATTGAGAGAACTGGGCAGTCACTTTGGCACAAAAATGCCTGCCAGCCAGCAAAAAATGTCAGCCACAAAGTCAGCTAGCCAGTCAGCCAAAAAGCCAGTTAGCCGGTCAGCCAAAAAGCCAGCCAGCAGGCCAGCCAAAAAAAACAGCCAGCCCAAAAGCCAGACAGCTAGCCAGCCAGGCCAAAAGTCAGCCAAAAAACCAGCCAGTTAGCCTATCAGCCAAAAAGCCAGCCAGTCAGTCACAAATGCCTGCCAGCCAGCAAAAAATCCAGCTAGCCAAGAAGCCAAAAACCAGCCAGCCAGTCAGCCAAAAATGTCAGTCACAAAGTCAGCTAGCCAGTCAGCCAAAAATGCCAGTCATCCAAAAAGCCAGCCAGCCAGCCAGTGTTGTGTATAAAAATTGCATGAGATAAACACGAGGGAGACCAAGTATGATTAACCTGTAAGTTTATTGAGGTTCACAGAATAAGTATGAACAGCTTGTAATTTTATTGAGAATTCACAGGACTAGTGGGAGTGTAATCCTGAGGGGAGCGGTAGGGAGAAAATGGGTGATAAAATGTGGCGCATCCTGGGAACGTGGGAAAGCCAGCCACGGTGTACTGAGGAGAGTACTCTGGACTGGCAGGTGAGAAAAGGGGAGAATGGTCAGAGCCCAGATCAGAGAAGGTTACATCATCCTCAGACTGAAAGCTGGAGGGAGGGTCAGGCAGAGGGTCTGTATGTAGAGGCGCCAATACATACATTTGTGGGGTGGATTCTGTATCTGAGATGTGGGGGGAACCCCGCATTTCCAGAGGGGGTGCAAAGAATGTCAAGTAGCACAGTGATGTCAGCAGTAAGATGTGCCAGCTGATGGCAAGTGTTCAAATCCAAATCCAGCCCCTCCAGTAAAGGAGAGAAGGAAAAGGGACGGGCACCTAGACACACAGGAGCAAATAAACGGTATTAGGTGGATATTGATGAATTGGATTCACACTTTAAGATTAACACTATGATTTATTATTCACAGAGAAATATACGAGCTGAGGAGTGCAGACTGAGAAACACAGGCACACATTCTCACACAGTCAAGGCCAGGCATGCAGACAGACATACACACACAGAGGCCTATGCCGCCGCTCACACACATACAGAAGGAAAACATAACTTTATAAGAATAATAAAAGGAGTATTAAGATATTATAAGGATAATACATGGAGTATTAAGATATGTAGGATATTATAAGGATAATATAATGATATTATGAAGTATGGAGTACAGTAAAACACTTGCAAGCAGTATAACCATATATAAAACAAAAATGTAGAGCAAATATGAAAGGAAAAGCATTATAAATTAGTAATACAGAAAAATGTGAAAGACACTCATAATGCACATGAAGGTGGGGAAGATTCTTGTCTCAGGAGAAAAAGTCAGGAGTAACAGACGAAGGCCTTAATTTTTAAGAGAGAACCAAGATGGGCCGTTTATAAGGGTAGTTGAGTCAAGTTGCACCTGCGAGATAACCGTCGATGGGAACAGCGGAACCTGTGAGACCAAGGTCTCTCCGAAATGTTGAGTCTCGTACCTATTGGTATTATGGGAAAGCACTTTTGCCAGCCCAAAGGTCAGTCATCCAAAAGGCCAGCCAGTCACAAAGCCAGACAGCCAGTTAGCCAAAAAGCCACATAGCCAGCCAGCCAGTCAGTCAACCAAAAAGCCAGTGAGCCCAAAAGCTAGCCAGCCCAAAAGCCAGACAGCTAGCCAGCCAGGTCAAAATTCAGCCAAAAAGCCAGCCAGCCCAAAAACCAGCCAGCCACTAATTCAGGCAAAAAGCCAGCCCCAAAGCCAGTCCAAACGCCATCCAAAAAGCAAGCCAGACAGTCAGCCAAAATGCCAGTCAGCCAGCTTAAAAGCCAACCAACCTACAAGCCAGTCAGCCAGATAGACAGCCAGCCAGCCAGCCACAAAGCCAGTGAGCCAAAATGCCAACCAGCCAGCCTAAAAGCCCGCCAGACTGCCAGTCAGCCAAAAAGACAGCGAGCTAGCCGACCAAAAAGCTAGCCAGCCAAGATTCCAGTCAGCCAGTTAACCAAAAAGCCAGCCAGCCAGGAAGACAGTCAGCCAAAAACCTTCCAGCCAGCCATCCAAATAGCCAAAGAGCCAGCCAATGACACAGCCAGTCAGCCAAAATTCCAGCCAGCCAGCAGATAAACAAACAGCCAGTCAGCCAAAAAGCCAGTCAGTCAGCCAAAAAGCCAGTCAGTCAGCCAAAATTCCGGCCAGCCAGTCAGCCAAAATGCCAGCCAGCTGCAAAGCCAGCCAGCCTAAAAGCCAGCCAGTCAGCCAAAATTCCGGCCAGCCAGCCAGCTGCAAAGCCAGCCAGCCAAAAAGCCTGCCAAAAAGCCTGCATGCTAGCCGGCCAAAAAGCCAGCCAGCCAATTAGCCAAAATGCCAGCCAGCCAAAAAGCCAGTCAGCCAGTTAACCAAAAAGCCAGCCAGCGACACAGCCAGTCAAAAAGGCTGGATTTATAAATTGTTTGTAAATAACTTACGTATTTGTTTTGTTGTTTGGAACAGGGTTTCTGAAGTTTGACATGTAACCTGAAGTTTGTTAAGAGTTGTGGTGTTCATGTTTTCATAGTCAAAATATACAGTGCTCAGAAATCAAGGGAACACTTAAGAAATCGAGGGAACACTTAAATCACACATTGGATCTCAATGAACAAAATATTCAAGTTGAAAATTTTTACTTATATACATTGTGTATGTACATTGTGTTCCTGATCTAGCCTTTGATTCTTTTGATGATTTTGGCTTCCATTGATCATTGTCACATCATTTTGTTCTCAAGGAATTGAGAACAAAATGATGTGACAATGATCAATGGAAGCCAAAATCATCAAAAGATTCAAAGGCTGGATCAGGCTAGATTCAAAATTACACTGAAAATCAAAGTAACAAATTACAGGCTAATCCTACTTGGATGAATTCCATCACAGCAACTCATAATGTCATGTGCTGGGTTCCATGTCATCACATTCCGTTTTTAATTTTGTTAAGATCTGGCAGTGTTCCTCCTGTTCCTCCATGCACAAAGGAGCAAATACTGGTCCTGTTGGTGGGTTTTTGCCCTTCTATGGCCATGTCCAGCTCTCCTCATGTAATGGCCCGTCTCCTGGTATCTCCTCCATGCTCTTGAAACTGCTGGGGGACACACCAAACCTCCTTGCAATGGCATGTATCGATGTGCCAGCCTGGAGGAGCTGTACTACCTGTGCAACCTGATTGTACACTAACACAAGCACCCTAACAAAAGGATAAGAAGAGAGCAATTGTCTGTGGCCACCACCTGCAAAACCATTCCCTTTTTGGGGGTTGTCTTGCTTTTGCCTCTCCAGTGCACCTGTTGTCACTTTCATTTGCACGAAAGCAGTTGAAAGTGATCACTTGTGCTTCCAAATGGGGCAGATTGATATCCCTGAAGTTTAATTGACTTGGTGTTATACTGTGATGATTGAGCAGGGAGCATCAGGCACAAGGCAGGGTACACCCTGGACAGGGTGCCAGTCCATCTCAGGGCACAATCACATACACACTCACACACTTACACACCCATTCACACACTACGGACACTTTAGACAATCACTTTAGACAATCACGCCAGTCAGCCTACTGTGCATGTCTTTGTACTGGGGGAGGAAACCAGAGTACCCAGAGGAAATCCCCGCAGCACGGGCAGAACATGCAAACTCCACACACACGGCCCCGGCGGGACTCGAACCCCAGACCATGGAGGTGTGAGCCGGATGTGCTAACAACTAAGCCCCTTGATGACAATTACTATTCCATACATGGAGAGAACTTGTGATTGTTGCCTCACAGCTCCAGGGTCACCAGTTCAATGATACCCACTGCACCACTGTGCCACTTCTGTTATGCAATATATCAGCAATGAATCAATCTGCTTTAAAAGTTGTCAGATTGTTGCATCTAATCAAATCATATACACAAGGCAGGTTTAAAGAAGTATAACCCCAGTTTGTTGTCCGCCATGACCAACCTGATATATTGCTGATCATTTTAATAAAAAAATAGTATCACAATTTTCAAAATTTAAAACACAGTTTACCTGAACATCTGCAGTAAACGATGCCCTTTTGCCATTCAGTGCCAAATCAGTTGTATAATTTTTAAGTTTATGAGCAGAGATTAAAGTGCTTAGTCCAACTTGTGTTTCTGTGGGCTCTCTGCTATATTTGTACAATATAACATCTGATTCTGATTTGGTAAAAACATTTTTTTTTTTGCACAACTTGCCTGCTTTAAGATCTTTGTGAGCAATTGCAATTTTCTTGATAATATTTTTCTGTTAAATAAATACAATTAAAATTAAATGTAGCAATACACTCTTTACTTCTAACATTAATAGTGTAGGTAGTAGTAGACATGAGAATTGTGTGTAACGAAGCTAATTCCAGAATACACAAAAGATTTATGGTTGATATTAGGCAATGCATTAAGGCCCAAATTTATCCATATTACGCCCAAAACTAATCATTCTATAAAATGCAATTTGTGACACTAGGACTTTTTCGTATGTAAAATGACTACTTTGCTGAATTTTCTCTAGATAGTCAGTACAATAATCCTCAATTTACTGATCAAAATGAAGCCATGAACAAGATAGATGAGAGAAGCAAAAGTCCAGTTTATTGTTCTAAAAATATCATGAGATCCCCTCGTGAGATGTCCCAAAAGTGATCTGAATCTAAGCACAGATTCAATGCCCTTTTATACAGTCTTATCTGTAGGTTACGCCTTCTTATCTCATTATTTTGGAATCCAAATATGCTTTATTAACGTCTTTTTCTAATTCACATTAAATCCAATGATCCTCAAAGTGAAATAGGGTTAGAATGATTTTTTCTTGTTCTACATTTTCAGTAATTGGATGTCTTATCTCCACGTTTTTTTCTTGGGTATTTAAAACAATGTTTAAGGCCCCACTGCCATACCCACTTCCGGTAACTGAGCTGTGAGCATCTCATTGCTCGTTGTCCTGAACAATTAATTTTGATATTTTCATTACTTCTTCATTATGGCTAAGATATATTTTTATTATGGCTTAATGCTACATGTATTTTTTTCTCTAATTCTAAGTTTGTTTATGGTTTTTGGTGCTTTGTAGACATTCTGTGAGTATATGTGTTTGTGTGTGTTTCTCTTGACCATATTTGTGTGTGTGTGTGGGGGGGAGTCCTTTTGAACATTTTTGAGTGTGTGGGTGTGTGCGTTTTTCACAACATTGTATGAATGAGTCTGTTTTTCTTTTTACCCTTTTTCATGCTTTTATCCATGTATTGATACCTTTGTACATGCATTTATGTGAATATATTTTAAGTGTTACCACTGCTATTTTATCTAATTTCCTTTCTCTCTGATCTCTTATCCAGCTAATCAATGCCCTGCTACAGTTGGTCTCTCTCTCTCTCTCTCTCTCTCTCTCTCTCTCTCTCTCTCTCTCTCTCTCTCTCTCTCTCTCTCTCTCTCTGCTGCTTAACCACATAGGCCTCGGCAGCTAAGGTGAATATATACATCATCAAGTGGCTAATTTGGACATTGATGTTGCAGCTATACTGGAACGTTCCTGCTCCTCATCTGCACCTACCAGGCAGCCTCCCGATTCTCTCACCTATCATGTCATTCCATGGGTGACCTATGTTCATGCTTCCACTCAAACTGAAGCTCAATTTCTTCCTGTAACTTTTCTGGAGGGCCTGTTTATTATTTTCTCTGATGATGGCAGCTTTGCTACAAACACATCATATGACCTCTCACCTACAAATTATTCACCTACAAGCCCTATTCCCTCCCTAGAATATGTGTATGATAGTGATTCTCAATAAACTACATACTCTGTTGACTTCATGTTTCCTGTGTCTTAAATTTATTCCCACAATTTCAATGTAGTTTTTAAGCTTTCAGTGAGGTGGAATTAAATAAAATAATTATATAAAATTTGTATTCCATAATTTTTCTTAGAAGTGAATAAAAATGTAAAACTCAATGGAAATTGATTATAACAAGATTTATAATATTAAAAAATAATAATAATAATAATAATAATAAAAAAAATAGTGCCACGGATCACCCCTCCCTGTGTAGTGTCATGTACTTACTGCCTTCAAGCCTTGCAAGGCTTATTCCCGACCTGAAGAATCGTGCTGTATACAATGAGCCAATGGGCTGATGAGGTCTTTGACACCAAATGTCAGTGAGTAGATTTCTACCTTGAGGTAAGGTCTTATAGGGTGACATGGAGGAAACCCACCTCCTCTATGCTGAGTCTCTTCTGATGTTCCACAAGGCTGAGTCATCTTCTGTTCTCCCTCTATACCCACTCTCAATGAGGCCATATCATTACATGGGTTTTCATACCACTGCTATGCTGATGACACCAAAATCGCTCTCTACCTCATGTTTCTGCATGTATCTCAGCATCTGGATCTCAGCATGTCCATCTCCCTGGACAACTCTCAAATCACACCATCTGCCACTGCATGTAACACTGGGGTAGTTTTGGACAACGAACTATTCTTCTTGCCTCTGATTGCTAGCCTGTTTCTCCTTTACAACATAGAGGAGTATTTAATAATTGTTATTCACAGAGGCAATTCTTGTTCAGGCCCTTGTCATTTTGAGACTGGCCTACTGCGAGTTACTCCTGGCAGGCCTACCTATGTCTTCCATCAAACCCCTGCAACTCACCCAGAATGCATTTTTAAAGGTTGTAATTTTGTTTAAAAAACTGATTTGGAATTTCAGCATAAGATAATTTGTAACTACACTTTTCTATTAATACAAATTGTGGCGACAGGCCGGCGGCCAGCGCACAAGAAGCAAAGATCGCTCCTCCCGCGAATGTCGCTGTGGTGCTGAAGAGACAGCTCTGCTTCAGCACCACTAATGTTTCGGACAGCCAGAGAGCGCGGGGCGGGGCCGCCGACACACACGCAGTGAAGTTGGCCCCCCACCAGCGAAAAACGTCAGCAAAAATAGTCTCAATCGTTTGTGCTTCGTTTGTGTTGGTTTGTGCGGGGAGGGTATAAAAGAGCGATCCTCCGCTCCCAAAGGGAGAGAAAGCTCTCCAGGCACGTGCACTAATCCATACTGTGTTTTAATCCGTACCGATGCGATTGGAGCCCCCTGACTGCACCCGCGGAAAATACAGGGATCCCAGCCACTCGGCAGCCCCGCGACGACTGAGCGCTTCATCTCACGGTCACCCTTGTACACACACACACACACACACACACACACACACACTCACTCTCACAGACTTTTGTAAATAAATTTCCCCACGTGTTCACCCGAAGCAGCCTCCTGTGTGTCTGTGGTCTGCCACCGCTGACTAAAATACATCAAACTTACACTATAACAAAGATGCATGAAAGATACATGAAAGTCACGGCCCAGTAGTAATAAAGAAAGTTAGATAGGGCTAGCCCTCCTTTTGTGTTAGGTTTACAGAGGTGATGTTTGGAAATCCTATGGACTTTATATGCCCAGATGAAAGGACCCAGGATAGGATGCATTTTTAAAATAAAATTATTTACGCAGAAATACATGAATGCTCTGAAAATGTATAAAAATTGTGGGAGAAATATCATCCTAATTTCATTCACCTTACCCAGAAGAGACCTAGGAAGTTTTCTCCAGAACTTGACCATGGATTTACGCTTCCGCAATAGTTGTTGAAAATTGGCCTTAACCAAACTGGTAAACTTTATCAGCTCAATTCCTAAATATGTGAATTGTTCTGAAGCAATCTTAAAGGGCAAGTGATAAAGCTATGAAGAATCATTGATAGCAACATTAACACACATTTTAATTAATTCTGTATCCTGCAAATGTACCAAAGGAATTTATCAAATTAAGGATATTTGGAATGCTAATTTTGGACTCAGAATTAAATAA
Organism: Ameiurus melas; assembly: GCA_012411365.1. Classification (NCBI taxonomy): domain Eukaryota; kingdom Metazoa; phylum Chordata; class Actinopteri; order Siluriformes; family Ictaluridae; genus Ameiurus; species Ameiurus melas. The sequence continues at coordinate 10,653,233 of CM022778.1, read as the reverse complement.
GATTATGTAATCTGCATTAGGGCTGCAACTAATGATTATTTTCATAATCCATTAGTTGGCCTATTATATTTTCGATTAATTGGATGGAGGGCAAATTTTCCGTACCATTTTTTGGTAATTTTTTTTAATACCTCAGTTTTTATGCCGGTCGTATAATTTAATTTTGTTGTATTTATCCACGAGCGCACGGTGGCTTAGTGGTTAGCACGTTCGCCTCACACCTCCAGGGTCCGGTTCGATTCCCGCCGGCGCCGGGGCCATGTGTGTGCGGAGTTTGCATGTTCTCCCCGTGTTGCGGGGGTTTCCTGGTATGGTAGGTTGATGGCATGGTAGTCCCTGATCATCCATCATTCCACCATACAGCATACATCATTCCACTCAGAACCAGCCCACCATGAACCAAAGAAGTTCAGCATCATATCCAGAGGTTGTCTTTGGGAAATAGAAGTATGAGTGCTGCCAGGATTGCTGGGGGGTCAGCCTGTCAGTGCTCAGACCATACACCACACACTGCATCAAACTGGTCTGCATGGCTGTCGTCCCAGAAGGAAGTCTCTTCTAAAGATAATGCACAAGAAATCCCGCAAACAGTTTGCTGAAGACAAGCAGACTAAGGACATGGATTACTGGAACCGCGTCCAGTCTGATGAGACTTATTTGGTTCAGATAGTGTCAAGCGTGTGTGGCGGCAACCAGGTGAGGGGTACAAAGACAATTGTGTCTTGCCTACAGTCAAGCATGGTGGTGGGATTGTCATGGGAGCTACAGTTCATTGAGGGAACCATGAATGCCAACATGTACTGTGACATACAGAAGAAGAAAATGATCCCAGCATGTATTCCAGCATGATAATGACCCCAAACACACGTCCAAGATGACCACTGCCTTGCTAAAGAATCTGAGGGTGAAGGTGATGGTCAAGCATGTCTCCAGACCCAAACCCTATTGAGCATCTGTGGGGCATCCTCAAATCGAAGGTGGAGGAGCTAACATCCACCAGCTCCGTGATGTCGTCATAAAGGAGTGGAAGAGGACTCCAGTGGCAACCTGTGAAGCTCTGGTGAACTCCATGCCCAAGAGGGTTAAGGCAGTGCTGGAAAATAATGGTGGCCAAACAAAATATTGACACTTTGGGCCCAATTTGGACATTTTCACTTAGGGGTGTACTCACTTTTCTTGCCAGCGGTTTAGACATTAATGGCTGTGTGTTGAGTTATTTTGAGGGGACAGCAAATTTACACTGTTACACTCACTACTTTACATTGTAGCAAAGTGTCATTTCTTCAGTGTTGTCACATTAAAAGATATAATCAAATATTTACAAAAATGTGAGGGGTGTATTCACTTTGTGTGTGTGTGTGTACACATACAATTTTATATTATCTAATAGCATTTATGCTTTATGTTTATGGATGTACAAAAAACACTGAATTAAACTACAGTCCTAAATTAATAATAAAACTCACTGCACCTTGTGGTTTCTGTTACTTACTGCCTTTAGACATATTGCTTTACTTCTGTTTACTTTTGTTCAGTGTTTACTTGCACTCCCACTGCGTGAGTGAGGAACAACGGCCTCGTTACTAATAGATCACTTCCATTATAATAACCAACAGAAGTTACACTGCAAGCATGCAAATACACCATATAATGACAATAAACTGGAATTAAACTAAACTTTTAAGCAAGTTGCACCAGTTGCACACAGTAGTCCATCCATCACTGTTGTGCTTCCCTGCTTCACAAACTCTGCTTTGTAAAGTTTGCAGGTTACAGTCTTTTGTATTTAATATAAAATGGTCCACTGTTTTAGAAGACTTGGAGGTTGCAGACTTTCTTCTTCAGTCACTGGATGATTACTCCTCCGTCTGATGGTGTCTTTGGTCATGTTGGACATAAACAGTAAACTGAAGAAAGTCATTGTTGGTGACTCTGGGTATCTGCTAAAGCTAGCAGCATCACATTACGTGCATATGATGTCATGTTCCATTGACTGGGAAACAGCTTATACTACCGGTTGGAAAGAATAAAAAAAAAAAACCTAGTGTTCCATTTGAGATGATATTACCCTTCTAAAATTCACTAGATGCTAGAGTACATAATGCATAATGTAAGTGTATAGTACGTCGTTTGGGACACATCTTTAGAATTTTCTCTCTGGAGCGTTTTTCAAATAGAAGTAACGGAATGAGTAAATGTGCCCCATGACGCATGCAGACCAACTAATCGATAATGAGACTCATTGAAAAGATTTTAATAATCGATTTTATTGATTAGTTGCTGCAGCTCTAATCTGCATATAACGCTACATTATTATCGGTCTCTCTTGTTCTGTAGATTTTAATACCAGAATGGACTCTAATAGCCTCAGCTAAGTGTTCAATTGCTAATGCAAACAAAAGAGGTGACAATGAGCAACCTTGTCTTGATGCTCATTGTCTATGTAATTGAAATCAAGTGGATTTTGTTTGGTGTGAATTATTGCACACGGACTAGAGTACAACTTCATCCACAAAATTAAATGATCTCAAGATTAAACTTATTTGTCACGGTTTCCCGCTTTAAGCAGCGCGCGGGAGAGCATGGGATCACGCATGCACGAGCAAGGTGCGTGATCGCCTCATTTTTCGTTGTTGACAATCGTGACATTTGGACATTTGGGGCATTTGTTATGTCTCCTCCCTGTTCTGTCAGTGGCTATTGTTTCACGTGTTTCTGAATTGCCCTCAGCCGTCAGCCATTATGGGGCTGATTATGTTTGTGTATATATACCGTGCGCCTCCCAGCACGGAATATTAGAATAGATAGATTAGATACTTTGTTGTTATTTATATCCCCACAAGAAGTGGAAGTTCTCCTGTGCCTGATCTAATTTTGTATATTGTATGATCAGACGCTGTTTTCGGAGTTTCCGAGCTAAAAGTTTGAGGTTTATCACAAAAGTCAAAATATTATTGCTTTAGATATTGAAAAGAATTTGAAATTTTAGAATAGAGTAAAAAAAACCAACAACCTTGTATTAAAGTGCACAAATTTTCAGAAATTTTTCAATACATGGCTCTCTAGCATTCTCCATATGCATTTCTCTTCTAACTTCTAATACCTCTGCTTCCGTTTCTTTGAGTCACTTGATAGGAGATAATGCAACCCCTAATGTAAGACTTAAATGCATCCCATAGTACTCTCATAGATATGCCAGGCTGGTTGTTGAACTCAAAAAACCATATGATATTTAACCACACAGACCTGGGGCACAAGTTTACCATCTTAAATGAAATAATCAATTTGGGTATAGACATAATGGACTTGAGAATGGAAAGATTATTCCCCAGCAGTCGGCTGTAGCATTCGATGTAGGATGTAGAACTAATTACTTTTGGGGAGGAGGATTTGTGAAATACAATTAAAATAACCAATTATGAGATGTATCTGAAATATCAGGAATGATGATTTTTTTTCTTTTTAAACTCAGGGTTGTCATAATTTGGTCTGTAAATGTTGACTAATGTCAAAGGCTATTACACATCTCCCTTCTTTATTTGGAATAAGGATAGCTGATCCTCTGGATTTGGCAGAAAAATTGGAGTGATAAGTTTGCCCAGACCATTTGGTCCTCAGACTAACTTGGGCAGCACGTATTAGAGGAGTCTCTTGCAAGAACACAATATTTGATGACAGTGATTTTAAATTAGATAGTATTTACCCCCTTCTTAATTGGGTCATTCAGGCCATTAACATTCCAAGTTAAGAAATGTAAAGAAACCCCTTTTGTATTTAGACTTGCCGTATTGTACATAAACAGGGATTATAAAGTTCACCTTAAGGCTGAAGTAAAAGGGACATTTCAAATTGGTAGACAATCAAACCCAATTAGATCAGTTCATAGGGACCTATTACCAATCTCTCTTAATTCTCTTTTAACCTTGCACAGACCCACTCAGAGACTCAACAGCAAGTAGCACTAAGTCGTTACTCACCATTGAGATAACCTTTTCAGACAAGCGCGGGGTCTCAATCCTTTTTCCTCGTCTCTTCGAAGGCATTAAATGGAGCAGCATGAGGTTGATATTGAACGTATACAACACTGTACACGCTACGAAATCACAGACAAGCTTTAAGTTGTCTTGTTTTAATTAAATTTGTGTGAAAATCAGCAGAGCTACACAAAACACATCTTACTCCATCGTCAACTTGGAAGTCCCATCATAGGTTGAAATTTTAAATCTAATTTAATGTGACAGGTCAAGATCTCGTCATCGTCCTAGAGAATTCTCTGAACACACCATCTGACAATGCACAAAACCTAGGTGCAGTAATGGAAAACCATCTTTTGACTAATATTTTTCCAACCGGATTCTCTTATTTTGCTCAGCACTGAAAAAAGCATCAAACCTGCACAGAATATATTATTGTTCTTGGATGTGATTACCTACAAACAAGCAAAATCAGTAAGTTTAATTTCAAAAGCATTTTAATGACTTTGCACATATTTATAACAGATAGGCTAAAAGGCTACAGGTGCAGATCCATCCACATGAGGTCTCGGTCCATGTTTTACATAAGAACCAGCAAGCCCCAGAGGCAATATGGCATTATTCTGATTGTGCAATAACGATGAAAAGGTATTGTTACAGTAGTTACACTGACAGATTGCGCACTATTTATAAGGTAGCCAGAGAAAGTAGCAAAATGAGAACAGATGGTGCTATACCCAACAAGCAAGCAGCTATTTTTTCAGTCCCTACCCCAGAAATAACACAATCCATTTCTATACTTAGCAAATGACGCCTTTTAGGAGTTACAATACACATCTATTTTCATATTTTACTCTAAATAATCTTTAAACATACATATAATATATTGCAACTCAAGTACAAGAAGAAAAAACTATTAAAAAAAATGATTTTAATCCTTGATAAAAGTATTTCTTCATAATTAACCAACTTTCTGACCATTCACATCATGAACATATCAAACATTTCAGCAAAAGCTAATTTTACCCACTATTTTGTGGGTTTGCATTGAGATTCATTTGCTTCATACTAAGCGCTTTAATACAGAACTGCCCTTTAAGGAAACTTAGAATGGCTAATGCTTTTATTAGTAATGTAAATTCACCAGCAGGTTAACAACTCAACGGAGTCTAAAGCACCACTGCCCTCAATCAGTAAACGCCTCACAAAACTGAGGGCAGATCCTACAAACATCACACACTTACAAAACAAGAGAGAGAAGGAAAAAATTAGCGAGACTTAATTGCACTAAAGCAGATATACTGAATGAAAGCAAGTACAAAGAAAGAAAAGATGATACATGGAAAGAAAGCTTATTAATGATAATAAATTGTCTCTGAGACTTAGGAATGATTTACAGATGACTGCTCAAAGCACCTCTTAATCTAAGAACCCTAAAATATTCTCAAGCTCCTTCCCTTTAAACCAAAAAAAGAAAGAAAAAAAAGAAGAAAAAAAAAGAAAAAAAGAAAAAAAAAGCCTACTCAGAGGTGTCTCAGGCACCAAGTCTGGACTTTTGTCTCTGAACTTTGCGTGGTGTTCCACTTCAAGAAGAGGATGACGGAGTAGGAAAAACAAACAAACAAACAAACAAAAAAACTGCTGGGAAAGATCTATTTCTTTTTGAAGAGGCTGAAGCGCTTCTCTTTGTCTTTCTCCCGCTTGCCTGGGCTGGACTCAGCACCCATGCTTACAGATGTGGGCAGGGTTTGGGTACGTCCCGAGGCGGGAGTGCTATGGCTGCTGATCTCGGAGGGTGTCTTACATGAGATCGCCTGGATCCATGAGTTCATCTCCTCCTGAGGGAACAAGGTACCAAATATATATCATGCCTTTGTGTGTTACAGCTATTGGTGTACAGTTCTATTTTTTTCTCTCCCATTTATTCTTATTAGGTGTGTAACACAATGCCACAATCTTTATCCGTTTATGTATAAACATAATATTGTTGACATTGTATCCAACATACACTTTAGTAAACGTAGTCACTTCCATACCCATGGTATGCACAAAAGAAAAACTTACATCATCTTTGGCTTGGAAGAGATACTCATTCCCATTTGAAATTCTGAAAGTGGAAAATAAATAAATAAATATCAATTAAAAGCTATAAGTACAATTTCTCTAATAAAAACAGCAAAGTGTGAAACGCCTCACTTGAGCTTGAAAACATGTTTCTTCTTCTTGTAGTCAAGGGCAACCTCACATGTGGATTCCTTCAGAATAATGGGAACTTCACCATGGTATGGGATTCCCTGACTAGCACTTTTGCTGTCTTTGTAAAAGCCCAACTCTTGGTTATTTATCACACAGTAGACATTATGCCAAGATCTGCACCAAAAACATTTAAAAAAGAGAAATGCAGAAAGAGGATTAAAACGTGCATCATGCAAATGTATTAACATTTCACACAACATTTTTCATTCATTCACTCACTGACCACTTTTTAGGAACACCTGTACATTCATTCAGTCATTTAAATCAGCCAATAATGTGGCAGAAGTGCAATGCAAATATCATGCAGATACAGGTCAAGAGCTTGAGGTAATGTTCATATCAAATGTTAGAATGAAGAAAATGTGTGATCTCATGGCATTGGTTGTTGATCTCCTGTGATTTTCACACACAATAATCTCTAGAGTTTACACAGAAAAAAAAACATTGAGTGAGCAACAGTTCTGTGGGTGAAAACACCTTGTTGCTGAGGGCTGCAAGGAAGGAGTAATTTATCATAATCGCTCTTTACAACTGTGGTGAGCAGAAAAGAATCTAAAGCATGCACAAAACATTGAGGAGGATGGGCTACAACAACAGAAGACCACATTGGGTTCCACTTCTGTAAATCCAAAACAGAAATCTGTGGTTATAACAGGCACAAACTAAACCAAACTGGACCGTTACAGAGTAGAGGAAAAAAAAGCACATGGTCTTTTTCCAATCTTTAACTGACCACTTTCGGTGAATCTGTGCTCATGATGGCGTCAAATTCTTGTTCTTGGCTGAATCTGATGTGGTATTCTGCTGTCGTAGCCAGGTTTGATGTGTTGTGCATTCTTTTCAAGAGCACTTATTTGAGTTAGTATAGACTTCCTGTCAGCTCAAACTAGTCTGATCATTCTCATCAGCCTGCAGACCCTCTGCTCAGAGGATGTTTTTGTTACCACCCTGTGTAAATGCTACAGACTATTGTTTTTGAAAACTGTAGGAGATCAGCAGTATCTGAAATACTCAAACCAGCCCATATGGTACCAACAATCATACCATGGTTAAAGTCACACTTTCCACCCCATTCTGATGTTTGATGCGAATATTAACTGAAGCTCTTGACCTGTATCTGCATGAAATTTTTTTTTTTTTGCATTGCACTGCAGCCAAGATTGACTGATTAGGTAATTGCATGAATGTGTAGGTGTTCCTAGTAAAGTGGACAGTGAGTGTACATGCTGCAATCCCCCTCCTCACCCCAAACGCACTATTTGTTCATATTGAATAGTTAATTTTTTAATGAAGGGCATAAAGATTTATGGAAGTGTCATATGACATTGTATTTCATTATTTTCTCACTCAGCACTGGGTATTTTTAGGTAGGCTAAGCCCATCCATGTGACCCCCTAGATGCCACACCTGAGTGGGAGTAAGTCAAGACAACTGGAAAAGCTACTGCTAGTCTATTACAATATTTAATAATGCTTCGTTTTATATAGCTTTTATCATATGTATTGTAGTACACCTATTGGAGGCTTTCTTGTTGTGACCCTCCCACTCATGTTTGCGGTTCAGGAATCCCTCAATCTGCGCCGCAGCTGTGTCCTGGGACTTGGTTGGTAGTGTAGCAGCTTGACCCGCTTTCCCCTTGTGACTTCCTGTTGGGGAGGAGCCTGGACTGGGCTCTGCCACTCCATTAACTACATCACTTCCTCCTGTGTCCTCCTAATATATAGAGAGATAAAGTTAGCAACAGTGCTTTTCAGTTAAAAAATATCACACCATGCTTACACACAGCCTATTGAGCAAAGCAGTATGCATCAGAGACTGAGGCTGTGTAGAAACATCTGAGTAGCTCTTCACAAGTTGTGAATATATACTCAGTTGCCAACTGTTTAATGCACCCCCTTAACAAAATCCTCTCTCATTAATGGATAGAATAAAGGTGACTGACAAATTGTACATTCACAAATTGTAGACCTGCAAAGTGCATATAGATGTATTAGAAAAAAGGCCAATAAATGTGAAGGTATAATCTATAATACCTGATAAAATTGCAACTGAGTGTATATTAATGCTCCTACAGCAGCCTCAAATTGTTAAAATAATATATAGCACACAAAGAATTAAAGATGGCTTTAATTTTTTTTTTTTTTACCATCTATCGATTCTACCATTTTCTGTCTCATGATAACAGGCTTTGCTACTGTATTCTCTGCATATCAAACCAGGCAAGCTCCCTGTGTAGCTGGGATAGTACAGATGTTTTTGACTAGACTTGATCAAAGCCAGAAGATCAGATGAGAGCGACATGCAGAATTAGATTAGGACATTAGAAGCAGCACACCACATGGCCACTCGACTGACAATCATAGTTGGCAGTGGATAACAGCCAGCAGAAATAGACACAAAAGAAAATAATTAAAAAACACAAACAATTTCTGAAATTGCTTGTGTACATCAGTAATTGTTCATATGATCGGCAGAGGAAGTGATTTTTGGCAAGGTTAAAGAGATTAAGGCATCATACCCACTTTCATTTTATTACCCCATTCTGAGCTCCTCTGGACAGGACCAATCCCAACTGCTTTTATACGGAGCCTTTCGGAGGCTGGATCAATCCTAAGCACCAATTCGGGGCACTTCAACACACTTCCTAAATATTCTCATTTCAAAGTCTCAATGTATACAATTTGGAAGTGGTATTAAAGTAAAACACTGTAACCTTTACCACAAAAGATGTCAATACACACCTTAACTTAAATCCCATTAAGTTAATTGTTGATTGAATTAATATAAACGTCAGCTGTTGATTTTCAAATTTCTGTTTAAAATTGCTGTATCAATTGGAGAATTTGATAAAAAGCTTACTAACATTCAATGTTGATTAAGAAAATTTGCCATTTTACAGAATTTTGATTGTGTTTTACTGTTCACTAAAATTAGATTCATTTAGATGCGTGGTCTGTCTGAATTGACAAAGATATGAAATAATAAACACACACAAAATAAAAGATGATAACCAAAAATGAATATGAAGGATGTATTAATAGGAAAATTAATGACAACCCATAAGCAATCCAAGAACTACACTAGATTACAATGTTAACCACCAACATTAAAAACAGAATGAACATAAAATAGTCAACATGGTAACAATGACATGCACATAACAAAAACCCACATGAGCAACAAAAATATTGGTGAAGCAAACATGAAACATGGGTTACTGTGTATCCCACAGTGGGGTTTATTTGATGGGGAAGGTTAGTAAATATACAAGAAAAGATGGTTTTAGGAAGAAATGTTAGTTTGACAAGATGATGGTTTTAATAGTTCATAGCATCTAAATTGGCCAACACATTTTGTGAAAACTTTATGATAATGTATATTTTATACCTTAATTCGACACCCTGGCTTCTCTTCATAATCTGTTATTTGCATAAGCTTAGAAAATCAGCCAAAAGCAGAATTTCTAAATAAATATATTTTTTAATAAAACTGCTGAAAAATATGACTCTGATATAAAAAAAAAAACTTCTAGAACTAGAACTAAAAGTCATATTTGCATTAAAGGGAATACAAAACCATTTGTCACGAGAACACCTGAATGCTCATGAACTCTGTCTTGGTTTGGGATAGGTGATTTTAGAAAAATTAAAACAGCTAAATTAAATTTGACAAATGTGAAACAGCAAATGTTTTACAATAGATTTAATTAATGCTAAAAATAATTAGTGACACCAGCTCTAAAGTAAAACTGAGATTTATAAATATAGGTCTTGAAGTGCTGCTACTTTACAATTCTGGTTATCTTTAGAACTAGTGCAGTACTGTGTGCTTGATTCCTTGCTGAATACCAACAGAAAATTTACCACATTGTGACTATTACCTCACATGTGTAGCCTATAAAAAGACCCTGCTACCTCACTCTTTCCTGTTCTTGACAAGAAGTTGAGATTGTGGATTCAAAGAAGGCATGTGTAATGCTCTAATCCTTTTTGGCATTTTGTCATTCTTAAATATGTACAGCTTGGATGCACAGTTTGGATGATGGTAATTATTGTGTTTGACTCTTTTCTAGGCACATCTGAATGCACCTTACAATAATCACATCACTTCTTACAGTGTTGATGCAGGAGACATCATTGAGCTCTCTAGGAAGAAAACGGTAAGGTCCTTTACTGCACTTTTGCAGAAGGAACAGAAACATGCAGACAGCTCAGCTGTTCATCCCCTTGAAATAGGAAGAGCTAATGCTTTCCTAAGTTGAATTGAAGAGGAACTTACTATCGTTGCCTTGTATACAGAGACAGACCATAATGTACTTTGATAAGCTTCTTCTCATTATCTAAGCTTGAATCTTGGTGGACAGTGCTGATAGTCAATCAATGAAGCATACTGAAGATTACAGCATATAGCAGTGGTGCGGCAGAAGCTAAGAGGCTGCAATGAAACAAACTGTGTACAATATAACTTAGAGGCCCTAAGAATATGGAAAGAATGTGGAAGCACCAAGATTCAAAGTCCATTATGAAATGAGGATCACTTGACTCCTTTGCCGACGGTTCAGTACCATGATGCTCAAGCTATGCAGTAGAAAAAGGCAGAGGTCCGAAAAATATGGATGCATGGATGATGAAATTGGCTTCTGGCTGGGATGCCAGTATTGGTGACTCCAGCAGGGAAAACTGGGAATATTGCACCACAGATTACTTGGTGGTGTCTACATATTTACAAAGGCAGGTCTCAGTATTAGTGATGAGGATAAGTGCAGGCACCCTGAGGCATTTGATCAAGTGCATGTTTTCTCCCTGCAAAAAGGGACATTTTATTGATAGATGACTTTAACTATTCAAATTTACCTTGCTATTGGTACTCAGCAAGGATGTGAGCACAGGAATATTCTGCTAGTTCAAAAAATACTATTAGTAATGTCAAAGAAACTGGCATTTTCTGCCGTGTGTTATTTTGTGTTCTTACCTATAGTGTTCTACATTTATGGTACAACAATTATACTTTACAAGCAAGTTAAATACTTCTATTGTTAAAGGAAGCTAAATTAATGACCAACAGTAAAATTAAGGGAAGGAATGATGCATCCTGGGTGGCAAGTCAGTGGATGCATAAGAGTTCATATTGAATTAAGTTTAGAATTACAATCTTTAATTTTTCATCTAAAAGAAAGGTTAATCACCCAACTATAAAGACATTAAATAACCTATCACTATTTTGTGCTGATTTGTGCCATAGGGTGTATCAAAATCCTTACTTCTAGGAATTAAAATGTAAATAAAAGCTAACCAGTACATGAAAATAAAACAGATGTAAACTTGGAGGGACCTATCTAGAACTTCTCTCACAGAAAACACCAACATGGTAACATAAAACCAATAAAACCTTTCTTAGATAGCTAAGCATTAATCCTAAACTAGGCACTGCAAATACATATAGAACATTATCATTAGATTTTAGTTCTGGACTTTCTTAAAATATCTGTAATCTTGGGAGGAAATCATGAAAAAAAAATTGTCATGAAATTTCTCCCAGTAATAACAAACAAGTGAAGCATTAGTTATACCTGTGGTACTGTCAATCCATGCATGTTCAGACTCATGCCTAATTGGCATATGACAACTTAATTCAATAACTCAGTGCTACAGTACTTAGCTAGTTTTAGCCAGGTGTTGCGTGCCCGGGTTAGATAAACAGCCCTTGTGGCTCTTAATCATTTAAAAGCAGTAATATATTACTGCTAACAAATTATCTTCTACAGTATATCACAGGCCAATTATAAGATGGACAACATGAGTGCCCAAAGTTTATGTGCCTCAATAATTTTCTGCATGATAATTTTCTGTACTGTGTAAGACCGTACTATAGCTGTTTTCAATGTAGTTGTCACTTTGGTTACCGTGGGATAGATGTTATTTCACTTGCTGTATGGAAAGCTGTGTGAGGGTGATTTCTGACCATTCATATGGTAGGCAGGATGATGCATGCCAAGTGGAGAGCAATTGGTCTCCTGCTGTGTGCAAAGTGCTTAAGATTGATGTTATATTCAGTCAATATAAACACTCCCCATATGAAGAGTGGGTGTTCTGATAAACATGGGAGTGTCCACAGCGAACATGAGTGAGCATCAGGTGGACACATTGCCTCACCTCATATATCTACTGCACAGACTCTGACTACAATTTTCATCTACAGGACAAGCAAGATGCTGACCTCCTAGGCCAGCCTGGCCTTCTAAGCTTAGCTTCTAAGCAGCACAATGGGAATCAGTGTTGTCCAAATTTTATAAAGTTTATGCGACAGACAAACTGAAAACAACAATGATATTGCAATCATATACACTGCTAGAAGGAGGTTATACAGGCTATAGGGACCCAACCACAACAAAGCTACATATCTAAAAGCAGACTACGCTCTACCCTCCAAACGCAAACAAAGCAGCAGACTCGTATATAAAGAATGGTGATAGTGAGAAACTGAGAATGAGTGGGATAATCAGTCAGGTGGACTGGACATTTTTCCCGCTTTCCCATCGAAGGCGAGTTCACAGTCCTGTGGTGCCTCGTCGACAGTGAAAACTCGAGTAGTTTTGGTAGGCTTGGGAACGGTAACTAACCCGGGGAGAGTCCTGCTCTGGTGGTGGTCCATTCTGAGATACCTGCTCACACTCTCTAGAAACACACACACATACATGAATACACACATTTTTATTAACATAGACTGCATGTATACTTATACTCAACGTGAATTAATTATGAATTTTGTAATCACTAATTAGATAAAAACATGAAAAATGTTTAGTTTTCATAAATGTCAAAATAACATGATCAGTGATAAGAAGGAGTTTTTATACATGTGTTTGAAGGAAGTAAAGAACCTTATCAAAATGCTTTTGTGATAATACTATATCATACATTCTATGGGCATTAAAATGTGGTCTATTATCCCTACAAAATGTCAAAACTTTTGACAAAACACCCATTTCTAAATCCCTGAACTCAATTCACTAAGGCATGTCCTGCACCTCTGTGAAATTAGTTGGGAACACAAACAAAAACTATAAATCAGGATAAATCATGTCATTAATAAAATCACCTCTGCTGTGGTGATGCTGCATCATTAGGGGGAACTTCTATAGGCTGGGCCTGTCTTTTCCTTTCCTCTTCCTCTTGCTGTCTTCTCACTTCCAGTAATTCCATCTAAAACCACACACACACAATATACTGGAAAACTGACATCAATTTCTTGCTCAGTGATTGAAAGTTTTTTTCCCCCCCCCTCCCTCTTTTTTTTTTTTTTTTTTTTTTTTTTTTTTTTTTTTTTCTCTCACAGTGGTAAGTCTCTCCAGAGCAGCAAAACGCTCCTCCCATGTGGCGGCCGACTTCTCGAAAGCCTCGTGCCTCTTGATGAGCTTCTCGACCTCATCCACACTCTGACCCATCTCTCGACTGGACAGGTATGGCTCCTGGCCCAGCAGCCATGCCTCAGCCACACCTGCATCCCGTGAGAACTGGTGCACCTCCAGAACTGAAGCCAAATAAAACACAGTCAAACCACCAGATCACCACAGCAAGACTGTATTCAATTAAATTAGATTTTACTAGGGTTACCGAGTCGCAGCCATTCCCATCGGTCTTCCCACTTGTCAATCATCTCTTTCCTCTTTTCTGTCAGCTGGAGTAACTTTTCTTTGATCTGAGCAGGGGACAGAAGAAATGTCTTATGGCTACCATCATATGTATACATACTAAACATAATGCAATTTAGGTTAAAAGTTTATTTCAAGTTTAGTTTATTTCAGGTTTATTTCTTCCTATTATAGTTATGTATTATGTATTATTGTGCTCTGTTGTGTATCTATACAGGGTTCCTGGGCACCCTGAAAGGTGCTCATAAAAAAGATACCATTATTCTTCAGGAAAAACAGGCACCCTTATGTTAAATGTAATTCTTCATTTTAAAACAACACTTCATCTACTTTAAATGTTTAAATGAAATTGGAGAGGATTAAAAGAAAAAAAAACAAAGAATGTTTAAAATGTAGTAACATCTTAAAGTATCATTGTATGCTGTAAAGAGCCACAGATAATCTGGGTTCATAATTAGTGAGCAAGAATGTTACATGCAAACAGTCAATGTGTACGATAAAACATCCTAGAATTTTTTCTCATTTTCTTTTAAATTTAGTGATAGAGATTAAAATGTAGTAAAATTTTTGTGGTCATGTGGATTGATTTTAGTTAATGATACTCAGACCAAAATCACATTTATTCAACAAAAATTACAGTATAAGCCAATTGTGTTACACACGATATACAATAATTCCTTAGATTTTATTTTCATACAGCCACAGTCTGCGTTTCATATCCTGTAATCATCTACTGCAATAACTTGTGATGGACAGACATGAGAAAGAGTAGAGATACAGAAACATAAATCACCTCTTCAGAAGCATAGTGTTTTCGTGAAAGTAGAGTTTTTCCCAACTCAACACAGGTTGTGAAGCTGTCATTGCGAGCATCAATTTCAGCCTTGATGCCTTGGTGATTGTTCATTAAAAGCTCCACGGATGAAACATCCCTAAATAAACAAATTAATTTCTTTTTGAATGGGAATTAAATTTAACAAGAATTAACAACAAATGTTTTACATTAGGCCAGGCCCTTTACATATTCCAGCATTTTAAACCCAAACATCTAAAAAGCATTAGGATGTGACACAGACAGACAATGTCATTATAATCTTATCAAATTTTTTTTCTCTTGTTCTTATGCAGTCTAGTGTTCATTTCCTTTTAGTTACCACACTACTCCTTCCCCTGAATCTTTACAACCTGTTTAACATCCTCTTGCAGTCCATTTTGATGATCTTTATTCGGTTACTACACCAAAATCCAACATATGATTTCATAATGCTAATAAGTCACTTCCTTCTTTTTTCTATTAATTACTCATTAGTATCGTATTAAACATGGTATAACACTAACCAAGAAGTTACAGTGCCATGCGAAAGTATTCGGCCCCCTTGAACTTTTCAACCTTTTGCCACATTTCAGGCTTCAAACATAAAGATATAAAATTTTATTTTTTTGTGAAGAATCACCAACAAGTGGGACACAATTGTGAAGTGGAACGAAATCTATTGGATATTTTAAACCTTTTTAGCAAATAAAAAACTGAAAAGTGGTGCGTGCAAACTTATTCTGCCCCTTTACTTTCAGTGCAGCAAACTCACTCCAGAAGTTCAGCGAGGATCTCTGAATGATCCAATGTTGTCCTAAATGACTGATGGTGATAAATAGAATCCACCTGTGTGTAATCAAGTCTCTGTATAAATGCACCTGCTCTGTGATAGTCTCAGGGTTCTGTTGAATGCGCAGAGAGCATCATGAAGACCAAGGAACACACCAGCAGGTCCGTAATACTGTTGTAGAGAAGTTTAAAGCCGGATTTGGATACAAAAAGTATCCAAAAGTAAAAATAAACTTTCAGCTCAGACAAGGAGAAGATTTATCAGAGATGCTGGCTTTATGGAAGAGTGGCAAGAAGAAAGCCATTTCTCAAAGATATCCATAAAAAGTCTCGTCTAAAGTTTGCCACAAGCCACCTGGGAGACACACCAAACGTCACACCAAACGTTGAGAAATGGCTTTCTTCTTGCCACTCTTCCATAAAGGCCAGATTTGTGCAGTGTACGACTGATTGTTGTCCTATGGACAGACTCTCCCACCTCAGCTGTAGTTCTCTGCAGTTCATCCAGAGTGATCATGGGCCTCTTGGCTGCATCTCTGATCAGTCTTCTCCTGGTCTGAGCTGAAAGTTTAGAGGGACGGCCAGGTCTTGGTAGATTTGCAGTGGTCTCATACTCCTTCCATTTCAGAATGATCGCTTGCACAGTGCTCCCTGGGATGTTTAAAGCTTGGGAAATCTTTTTGTATCCAAATCCGGCTTTAAACTTCTCCACAACAGTATTACGGACCTGCTGGTGTGTTCCTTGGTCTTCATGATGCTCACTGCGCTTTCAACAGAACCCTGAGACCATCACCGAGCAGGTGCATTTATACAGAGACTTGATTACACACAGGTGGATTCTATTTATCACCATCAGTCATTTAGGACAACATTGGATCATTCAGAGATCCTCGCTGAACTTCTGGAGTGAGTTTGCTGCACTGAAAGTAAAGGGGCAGAATAAGTTTGCACGCACCACTTTTCAGTTTTTTATTTGCTAAAAAGGTTTAAAATATCCAATAGATTTCATTCCACTTCACAATTGTGTCCCACTTGTTGGTGATTCTTCACAAAAAAAATACATTTTATATCTTTATGTTTGAAGCCTGAAATGTGGCAAAAGGTTGAAAAGTTCAAGGGGGCCGAATAATTTCGCAAGGCACTGTATTTAAGAAGTTCTGACAATAACAGTCAGTTTAATCAATGTTGAATTAGTAGTCCATCACTAGTAATAAATACTATAGAGACTGTGTCTGTTCCCCGAGCTATACAAATATATAGGAAATCTCGTAACCTTCGTAACCTAATTAACATAAAATTAAATCATATTGAATGCACAGCCAGCACTTTTGATCTGAAGCTAGGTCTATTAAACATTAGATCTCGTATGTCTAAGGCTCTTATTGTCAACGACATCATTACTGACCAGGAATGTAATTTAATGTGTTTAACGGAAACTTGGGTTAAACCAAATGAGTACATAGCATTAAATGAAGCCAGTCCTCCTGGATACAGTTATGTACATCAGCCTCGTTCAACTGGGAGAGGAGGAGGTGTTGGTCTTATCCATAGTGAAAATCTAGTCGTCACACAAAAATATAGTCATAAGTTTAATTCCTTTGAAATTCTTTATACCAGTGTAAATTACGTAGCCAAAAAAAAAAAGTAAATTCCTCTAATTATTATTTACAGACCCCCAGGGCCATATACTGAGTTTCTTAGTGAATTTGCAGACTTTGTATCAAACCTGGTTATGTCTGTAAATAAAGCATTAATCGTCAGAGATTTTAATATTCATTTTGATAACCTGGAGGACCCTCTGAGAACAGCGGTTGTGTCCATCTTAGATTCAGTAGGGATTAATCAGAACGTAATCGGGCCTACTGATAGTGGTGGTCACACTCTTGACCTCATACTAACATACGGACTAAGTATAGAAAATATTGAAATTATTCCGCAGTCTGAAGTTATCTCAGACCATTATCTTATCTCATTCATAATCAGTATTGATTATAAAATCTCCCCCTCGCCTCGCTACCGCGTAAAACGCACATTCACCTTAGCTACTGCACCCAGCTTCATAAATAACCTACCAGAGACATCAATTAGATTTGGATATGCGCCTGATCCAGTAGAACTCGATCAGGCAACTGAAAGCTTGGAGTCAACACTCCACTGCACACTAGATAGAGTGGCTCCACTCAAAAGAAAAATAATTAGAGGAAAAAAAATGAGCACGCTGGTATAATGAACTAACACGATCATTAAAACAGAAATCTAGACAATTAGAACGTAAATGGCACCAAACAAAGCTGGAGATATTTCAGACAGCATGGAAGGAGAGCCTACTGTAATATAGGAAATCTCTTGCAGATGGTAAAAAGATCTACTTCTCCGCCTTAATAGGAGACAACCAAAACAATTCCAGATTCCTCTTCAACACAGTAGCAAAACTAACTAGGAATAAAACCACATCAGAGGAAAACACTCAATCATTTCATAGCAGTGAGGATTTCATGAAATTTTTCATTTATAAAATTGAAAATATTAGAGATGAAATACAAGCCATTAAATTACAACCGGTCAGTAATATAACAAACACAATAGATGACAATGTGGCAATACCGGATCAATGTTTAGAGTGTTTTGCTCCGCTTATAGAGACCGACCTAGCTACACTAATCTCATCAGCCAATTCATCAACCTGCATACTAGATCGCATACTTACATGTTTGTTTAAACAGATTTTTTCCAGGAGTAATTAAGTCACTTTTAAATATAGTAAATTCTTCCCTAACCATTGGCTATGTACCTAAATCTCTTAAATTAGCAGTTATTAAACCATTGATAAAAAAACCTGACCTTGACCCGTCTCAATTGTCCAGCTATAGACCAATATCGAATCTCCCCTTCATCTCTAAGATTCTAGAAAAGGTTGTAGCAAAGCAGTTATGCTCGTTCTTAGAAAGGAATAACATTCATGAAATGTATCAGTCAGGATTTAGACCTCATCACAGCATTAGTTAAAGTAGTAAATGACCTTCTTCTAACCTCTGATCAGGGTTGTGTCTCGCTGCTTGTGTTACTCGACCTTAGTCCAGCTTTTGATACCATAGATCACACTATTCTCCTTGATAGATTAGAAAATGTTGTTGGCATTAAGGGAACAGTCCTCTCCTGGCTCAGGTCTTATCTGACCGATCGTTATCAGTTCGTAGATATAAATGGTGATTTCTCCATGCGTACTGAGGTTACTTTTGGAGTTCCACAAGGTTCTGTTTTAGGCCCACTGCTTTTTACTTTATATATGTTACCCCTAGGACAAATTATTTGTAAACATGGAATTAGCTTCCACTGTTATGCTGATGACACACAGCTGTATGTGTCAGCGAAGCCAGAGGACAGACAGAAGCTTAGTAAAGTTGAGGATTGTGTAAAGAACATTAGACGTTGGATGTTAACTAACTTCCTCCTACTTAACTCTGATAAAACAGAAATACTTTTATTAGGACCATGTGTAGCTAGAAGTAATCTTCCTGACTACACAGTAACTCTGGATGGACTTTCTGTTTCATCATGTACAGCAGTTAAACACCTCGGAGTGATTATTGACTCCAGTCTATCATTTGATGCTCATGTAGATAATATTACTAGGATAGCTTTCTTTCATCTCAGAAATATTTCTAAGATAAGAAACATACTGTCACTACATGATGCAGAAATACTGGTTCATGCATTCGTCACCTCTAGATTAGATTACTGTAATGCCTTACTGTCTGGATGTTCCAGTAGGAATATAAATAAACTCCAGTTAGTCCAGAATGCAGCTGCTAGAGTCCTAACTAGAACTAGAAGATACGACCACATCACCCCGATCTTATCCACACTGCATTGGCTCCCTGTAAAATCTCGCATTAAGTTTAAAATACTTCTATTAACCTATAGAGCACTACACAGTCTTGCACCACAATATCTAAGCGACCTTCTGGTTTTATATGATCCGCCACGCCTACTCAGATCAAAAGGTGCAGGCTATTTGACATTACCTAGAATAGTGAAGACTACAGCAGGGGGAAGAGCCTTCGCTTATAGAGCCCCACAGTTATGGAACAGTCTTCCTATTAGTGTTCGGGACTCAGACACAGTCTCAGTGTTTAAGTTTAGGCTGAAAACATATTTGTTTACTCAAGCTTACCCTGACTAGATTATATCTCACTACTTCACAGTCCTAATCGTTTTTCTCCCTCTCTCCCTTTTTGCCGAGCCCCATACGAATTTATGGAGATATCGGAGATCCAGATCCCTTCTGCCTCTAGATGAGCCCAAATCTTCTGCTGGGACTACGGCTGCTCCTAAGGCCATACTTCTCATTTTCACATTATCTGTGTTATCTTCACATTCTGTGTTACCCAGATGAGGATGGGTTTCCCTTCTGAGTCGGGTTCCTCTCAAGGTTTCTTCCTCAAAAACATCTTAGGGAGTTTTTCCTTGCCACCGTCGGCACTCAGTGGCTTGCTCAGTTGGGATAAATTCCATTTGTTTTCTACCTGTTTGTCTCTGTTTATCTGTTTCTGACTGTTTATACCTGTTTTTTATTTCTGTAAAGCTGCTTTGAGACAATGACTATTGTAAAAAGCGCTATACAAATAAAATTGAATTGAATTGAATTTAAGGTTCAGTCCTAGTAACAAATAAGATGTCTTTTTAATTTCCAAAGCCTCCAACTCTTAACTGCTGTAAAGGTGCTGTATATTGCAAAAATATTAATTGTGAGCAGCTAATTGTATAAATCATGCAATATACCTTGGTTTCTCCTGTGCATCAATGAGCCGGATGACATCCTCCATCCAAAGCATAAGGTCGCGCACCATGCTAAAGAAGCGGAACTTGTCATTGGTGTCGATTAGACGCACACGGCGACCGTCGCACGCTTCCAGCAGAGAACGCCAGGCCTCCAGCACCTCCGCCTCACGCCTCTGGATATCCTCAGCCTTATCTCCTGCATAGGCTGACTGCAAACGTGCCGCATCCTCCTGCAGCTGCTTAACCTGTGTCACAAATAGCAAAGCACATCATACTTTATATTTTATTTAGGTAACAAATATATTAAAACTGCTGGATGCCATCCGTGGTAGAAAAATTATATTTCAAGTTGCTTGTGGAAGAAACTCACAGCTGCAAGTGCACATATTCAGGGACCCCTACCTGTGTTCCCAAAGCCTGTATGTCATGTTCGAAAGTGGTGTGCATTCTCTGCAGTGCCTCTACAGTGTTCTGGTCTCTGCCTAACTCTTCTGGAAGCTTCTTGTGTTTGTCTAAGATGCGTCCAAGCACCTCCTTGGCATCATGGTAGAACTTGTGTAGTTCATAGGAGGCAGCCAGGATCTGCGTGCGAGTGTCGATTAACTCCAGCAAGTCGGCCCAAGCCTCATTGAGCCCATCCTTCCACTCAGCAATGGTGGCGGCATCTGCGTGACTCGAGTTGATCAGTTCATCTGCCATTTTGTTGACTGTGTCAGCACGCTCCTGGCCAATATTTCCTGTGTCACGGGCAAACTCTCGGAACCGCTCCTGTAGCATCTGTGTTAAAAAAAACCCAACAACATTTAAATACCAGAGTGGAGATCATTAAATGAAGCTACCCGTGTACACCATCTGTGTGATTTTTTTTCATGACTACTCCAAGTTCTATCCTGCTTTTAATTCTTGCATTTGTTATGGGGCGGCTGTGGCTCTGGTGGTAGAGCTGGTTGTTCACTAATCATAGGGTTATTGGTTCAATGCCCGGCCCACACAAATCTATATGCTGAAGTGTCCTTGGGCAGGATACTGAACCCCAAGTTGCTCCCGATGGAAGGCAAGTGCCTTGTAGGCTCTGGTATAACTTCAGACAGTATGGGAGCTGCTCAGGCTTTTGCCTTGATATATGACAATAATGGGGGTCATGCTTAATGGCATAATAGATTGGGAAGGGATAGATTCAGTGGTCATATATGGCTTGGAGAGACGGATACATTGACGGTTGAAAAATGTTTGGAGAAAATTTGCCTCAGACTTTCTGAAACAGTTTGAAATTGGGGTTAAATCTGTTTTAAACAAGTCTACAGTTTATGTAGTTAATCCTTATCAGTATATAATACTGATATTTTGGAAAACAGGTGTAAACAGAGTCTTGAAACTAACCAGTTACAAAGTTAACAGATAATCCTCATATAAAATGCCCATGTTAATCAGTGGCTCATGCTTAAAGGTGCTATATATTATTGTTAGAAATAATGTGGAAATATCTGATAATTAAACATAATTGATGAAACTATGTGATTGTACGATACACTGGAGAAATAAGCACTAAAAAAGGGTCCACTGCTGGACTCCTTGTACGCAGTTACGTCTCTCTGGTCAGTCATGTTTTTTATGTATGTTTTATACATGTTTTATGTATGTTTTACACATCCTCAGTTAGGCAAATTTTTGGAAAGATAAACATATTTTCTCTGTAAATTTCTCTGTAGAAATTGCAAAGCTGTGTGCCAGGATATATAGAAATATGATTACTTACAGTGACATGTTCATAGTCCTGACCAAGCTCGTGAGAACCTGCCACCACCTCTCTCTCCGCGATCCACTGCTCTAAATCATCAACCTCACGGTTCAGCTGGAACAGGCAGGATCTCTCGTCGAGCTTCCCACGTCTTTCTTCAGACAGGTCCTTCAGACCGGCATACAGCTTGTCCACTTGAGATTGTCGCATGCTGATTCTCTCACTAATGAAGGATCAATTTTCAGCTCATGATCATTATCATAACTGTTAGAAAACTATAAGGATAACTGATTGTTATTTTGTTACATATTTAGAATAAATGAATTTAAACCAGTGTCTTTTCCATGTCTCTCAGATAATATTAGCCAAATCACAAAACTCAACAATGGACGAGTCACCAGTGAAATCAAAAGTGTCCCGGACTCTTTTTTCCTGTTAATCACCCTGCTATCCTTTGCACCCTACTGTTCATATACGCACCTTTCTGGGTGTCCAGCAGCCACTAAGGCCCTGCTGGTTTTAGAGAGTTGGTGCACTGTCTCAGCATAGTCCTCTACTGCCTGCTCCAGGATCTGGTGTTTCTTCAGCATAGCCACAGAGCTCTGCTCATCCTGTAGAAAATGACAGAAAGATCATAAAGAACGAGACAGTGACAAACAAGGTGAGATTAGATGTACAAATCATATTATGCACAATCCAGTGCAAAAGTTAGCATTTTCATACTAAGAAGACACTGAATGTCTGAGGTTTTCACAGATGTTCTTTAATTTTTACAAGTAACAGAAATGGTCAAAGTGTGCACTGTAAAATGGTGCCTTTAAAAAAACCCAAAAAAACAACTGACATGCCATATATTCTGGACTTCTGGACATGCCATATATTAGTAGAGGCTATTTGTGCCCAATTTATTTACTGCAACTTATTAACTGACTAATTAGCCAAATGTTAGCATACTGTTAACTATATTTCTACTATCGATCTCTTTACTACCACTGTACATAATGTAATAGTCTAATGTTCTAGCTTGCAATAAAATGCATTTACCGTTTCACACCATGTACCCTACTGATTTATACAATATAATCGTCTAATTTTAGACATATTGCTAGTGCTTTTTAATTTTACTTGGCTGCATCTAGCTTCTGTCTATTTTCTAGTAATATGCCCTTCTGTAAGTCCTCTTCTTTTTTACCATCTGGCCAACAGCACAGACTAACATTCTAGTTTTAACTTCTCACAATTCTTAAAAAAAACCCCAACTGTTAGAGAGGTACATTTTCAATTAACACCCAGAGCAGCAGACCTGATGCACTGGTAACTTTAATTATAGGCTCCAAGAAATTAAACATTTATTACAATCAGCAGTCTATTTCTGTTAGTTACAATGAATCAGAAACAAAGTATTTTTCTGACAATTCTTTACAAGTACTACTCTGATTTTTTTTGTCAGCATTTTCTACTACCCTCCCTGAGAAAAATATTTATCGTCACCCTGAGAATCTAATACCATCTGAATGGTAAAAGAGACTGCAAGAGGCCTCACTTCAGAAATACGTACTTATAACGGCTTTCCTCACCTTTGCCTTTTCTTCTGACATCATGTACAGCTCCTGCTCACTCATCCAGGCCTCAGCCTCCGCTGCATCAAAGTAGTATTGCTGGGCTTTGTGTGCTTCCTCTAGGCGTCTGTGGCGTTTTTCCACTTCCTCCTGGATCAAGTGCCAGAGCCGCTTTAGCTCATCTAACCGCTGGCGGATTGTTGCACTGACAGGACTGTTGTCCTTTAAGATGTGTGCGCTCCTCTCAAAAATGTAATCATAACGTGGCTGGTGACCCTGGATCTCCTTTTGAAGAGTCTAGTGAGGTGACAGGAATACAGGGGCAAATGATAAGGCGAGAGTTCAGGCAAAATAACCAACACTATTGCTGATAATAAAGAATAAATAACCTTATGGGATTAGCCTCTGAGAATTTAAATGATAAATCACTATTGGTTAACCATTTCTTTAATAGGCTATAGGACTTGAGATTTTTTTTTTATCTGTGTTTTAATATTTCAGTCATTTAGTACTCACCTGGTTCTTCTTAATGAGAAGCTGAACAGTTTGCAAATTAGTGCCATGTTCTGTAGATGTGGCCATTGGCATTCTCTCCTCAACCCAGAGCTTTTATTGAAAATAAAAAATGAAAAAGAAGGAAAAAACATTGTGAATTTGTGCTGGGCTTTTACAAGGTTCACCATCTAAGCACAGGCCTGTGCTGAAACCAGTTTCATACATATTTTTAACTAATTAAAAAAAAAATTGTTAAAAGTAAATATGAATTATTCATTCATGTCATGCTGAAATATTCATGGCTGATTTAGAATTTTCCATCTACAAACCTGCAACATGTGCAAATGCTGTGCACATGTTCACTTGGGGTGCAAATCTGTATCTTAAAAACAAAGTGTATTTGGCCATTATAGTGTGTGCGTGTGTATATTTCCCAAAATATAAGTGCCTCGGTAGTTGTCCTGCAACCACTTTTGCAACCTTCTTTTTAGCAACCAGCAGAACAACAGTCCCAATGCACATCTCTAGACTAAACTAGAACAGCAGCTACAAAATGTGCCTCCTATTTGTGTCTGTATTTGTATCACATTGTCTGTCACCCCTAATAATGCATTAGTATCAGTTTAATCCCTAACATACAGTACTTAAACCTAATGTAAACACCTCCACTAGGGGGCAGTGTTACATGTACCAGACAATTATGTACAGAAAAGCTTTAAACAACATATAGTAGAGAACTCACTATCTCATCCTCCACATCACGGTTGAACTGGTGGATCTCACGTGAGGCCATCAAGTTGCTCCGGCGTTTCTTCAGTGGCTCCTGCAGCTTGTGGAACTTTTTCTCCACGCCACAGCGCAGACCGTCCACTTCATCTGACCCCTTGCCCTCCTGGCTGAGTGCTTGGGCCTGTGTGCGCAGCTCCTCCACCTCCTTCTGCCTCACTTCCACTTGGCTTTCAAGCATCTGGAGAAGAGCACAATATAGGAAAGAAAAGGAAAAAAGGAAATGAAAATCCACAGCAACCTCTTCCCACATCTCACACAGAGTAGTTAGTGCATGTATCTTCACTTGCACACACATGTGCACGTGTGCGCGGGCACACACACACACAAACACACACACACGCTTACGCTTACCTACATTTAATCTAATTTACCTACAATTTGACACACATGCCAAAACCATTTCTTCAGCATGCTTCATATAAGTCCATAACAGATTGCATTTATACCATAGACAGACTTACACATATTTACATAGTACTCTCAGCATTCAAGTGAACTGCCTCGCTCACACATCTATGTATGGTGCACAAACACACCCACACACAGACCATACACTTGCATGTACTGGGGTCATTAACAACATCACTGAGCTGAAAGAGAGGTTACATAACTGTGAGGGGAGTGGGAGGGCGTGATTATGCAATCATTAGTGTGAACTACTTAGTGATGCTCGAGCACCAGCTATGAATGAGCCAGGGAGAGAAATATTTTGCAAGTGTGCAACTGTACATATATAGAGAAACATTTATGCAGGGGATATTTAAACCCTTAAAGAGGGAGCCAATTAAGGATCTCACTGTAATGGGTATAATGGTACTGTAACAAGAACATTTTAAATAATTATGCTTATGATAAGACATAACCTGAAATAGTGTGTATTTTTGTAATTTCATATCCTTCACAATTTCTAAAACACATTCTTAGGGAACAGAGATCTTTTAGGATTCCACTGATAGTTAAAATAGTTCTTAGTATGTTGGGTTCACGACCACCTTAGTCGAGACCGAGTCAAGACCAAGACCATAGCCAATGGAGTCAGATATTAATATTGGCACCCTTGGTAAATATGAGCAAAGAAGGCTGTGAAAATTGTTTTTATTGTTGAATCTTTTAATCTTTTGTTTAAAAAAAATCACTAAAATACTTTGCTCTTATGGATATCAAACAATTGCAAACAAAACTCAGGTTTATTTAAAAAAAAAAAACCTCATCATTGTTAAATATAGGCGTGCAATAATTATTGGCACCCATTTAAGCAATGCTTTGTGCTACCTCTCTTTGCCAAGATAACAGCTGATTATATCTGATGAGGTTAGAGTATACATGGCAAGGGATCGGAGACCATTCCTCCATACAAAATGTCTCCAGATCCTTCAAATTTCAAGGTCCACGTGGGTGGACTCTCCTCTTCAGTTCACCCCACAGGTTTTCTATGGGTTTCAAGTCAGGGGACTGGGCTGGCCATGACAGTACCTTGATTTTCTAGTCAGTAAATCATTTTTGTGTAGATTTTGTTGTATGTTTTGGATCATTGTCCTGCTGGAAGATACAACCACAGCCAATTTGAAGCTTATAAAATTTTAATTTAATATCTGTTAATATTTGATAGAGTCCCTGATGCCATGTATCCTAACAAAATGTCGAGGCAGATAAACAGCCTCAAAACATTAAAGAGCCACCACAATATTTAATCAAGGGCATGAGGTACTTTTCCATATGGTGACCTGTCTGTGTGTAGCAAAACCACATCTGGCATTTACTGCCAAAAAGCTTTATTTTGGTTTCATTTGATCATAGAACCCGATCCCATTTGAAGTTCCAGTAATGTTTGGCAAACTGAAGATGCTGGAGTTTGTTTTTGGATGAGAGTCGAAGGGTCATTTCTTGAAATCCTTCCAAACAACTTGTGGTGATGTAGGTGACACAAGTACTACTTTGTGAATGGAATTCATTCATTCATTTCTATTTAACCCAGTCTTTAAACTAACCGTTGTAGGTCTGTCAGTTTGTAAATGCATTAACACCATAGACCTAGACTCCTGTGTTCTACTACCGTGCACATTTGTGACCAGACATAAAACCCATTTTTTCATGGACTTTTCGATTAAAAAAAAAATTATTATATATTTTACATAATTGACATCGATTGTTTACAAATACTATACAAATTCATATGTCATCTCTGGGAAATATTTGGGATTACTAAATATTCTCCTTAAGTTTACAGTTACTATAAATGTACCTCTTTAGAGTACTGTTACAGTGACTAGCACTGGTACATTTTAGAACCTGAATGGATCCATGTAAAATCCTTCTATGTTGAAAGACTATGTAAAACCCTTCTGAAATCTAGAACCATTAACCATTATATTGTTTTGCTTTATTGCTCTAGAACAAAGCCTCAGTTGAACATGTGGATCATACAGTACCTGCTGTTTCTTCAACAAGATGTTGACACTAGTCAGGTCTTTACCGAAGTCATCTGACTGGATCTGGCACTGCAGACCAGAGAGCCACTTGTCCAGGTCAGCGCAGCTCTGCGTGAACAGCTCGGCCCTGTTGGCATCAAACAGGCACTGGGCCTTGGTCTGGGTTGTTGACTCCAGCTCATCCCACATCATCTTCAGAGACTCCAATTTCTCCTTTACGACCGCCTCAGTCTCTGGCTTCTCGGACACCAGTGCTGTGCCATCCTTCATGAAGATGAGAAAATATGAGGAATGAGAAAACTAATAATATATAAATTGGCTGTCTAGAAATCTACCTTGCTATCAGCAGGATCCAAAAGTCCAAAAAGTTCCATATATTGTTAATAATACTGTTTATATATTGTGATGAAGATTATATATAGTAAGTATATTAATATACATTTTATCTTTGTGCTGGAAACACAAAAGATTGTTGTGGCTGAATGGGACATCCACTGATGAGTAGTGAGAACATTAGGGTTCCCAAAGTTCACCTAATAAGCTGGATTAGGTGTTTTTAATTAGGGCAGGGTGTATATATGTTTCCAGTCTCTAAGAGATTAAAACCAGTGCATTAATGATGGCTTAAAAAATTTTATACTCCTAAAATGAGTAAACTTTGCAAGCAAAAATATGAGAATTTAATATTAATCATTATGAGATTACAGTAAAACAAATATAACATGACTTTACATGTCTTCCAATTTCAAGCTGAAATTGCCTAGTTCTATTGATATTTATTTCATTTATTTTCAGAAAGCAGTCAAATTATCTGACAAGCACAAGATACTTTCATGGCTTAATACATATGTATATTCCTTTTACAGTAAAATATTAGATACATTCAACTATATTCAAGATATTCTCACTTGCTAATGTATGATTTTTGCAATGCATCCAAAAAATCTTGTTAATCTTGTTATAAGCTAATCATGTAAGTGATTTAATATTATAAATGGTTACATATACTATACTTAAGAAGCTTATTTTTTTGTAATTCGTAAATGTACTTTTCTGAACTTTAGTCCTATTCTTGCAACAAATGCACATATTATGTAAAGTACATCACTTCTCATTTACTGAAAATATATGATGGGAAATCCTTACAGCAATTACCTTATTTTGGTATACATATATTATATAATAAAATTTTATTCTGTAATCAGCTTTATACCTTCTGAATTTTCTCCAGCCATTCTTTGTTGGACTTCAGTTCTGCCATGAAAGCCTGGTGCTTCAGCCACTTGCTGTGCAGGTTGTCGTGCTTCATCATAGGACATGTCCTGTGCTGTTAACATCTTCTCGCTGATCCACAAGGACAACTGGAAGTGTGGGAGAGGAAATTACACAAGAAGATCAGAAATGCACACACACACACACACACACACACACACACAGCTCCATCTGCAACTTTTCACACTACTGTCAACTTGTGTGTGTGTGTGTTGCTTATGAATATACCCATAAGAATAAGAGTAATTCCTGGAGGTGTTATGTTGTATCAAAATTGTATTGAAAGAGGATGTAACAGCTAATGACAAAAGCCACAGATGAAAGTAGATAAATATTTATTACATGCAGCAATAAAAGAATCTACAAGTGTAGCTCACCTCCTGGCAGTCCTGGAGGAACTTCTGGAGATCTCGGTTATCTTTCAGCTTTGTGAGAAGCTCACGGGCTGCCTCACGATTCTTCTTATGCCTGTAAAAACACACCATACGGTCAAAACCATTTGTTTACTTTGCCTTACATTGATATTTATAACTGTCAAGAAAGTACTTCACTGTACCTTTCCTCAATAGAGACCACTTTCTCTTGGATACGTTCGGCGCTAATGTTCCCATCAGTGACCAGCCTGTGTCCGGTCTCCACCACGCCATTAATCTTTTCCTCATTGGCATCCATGGTTGTCATGAAGTCCTCCTGCTTCTTGATAGCCCCTTCTGCTCCTTCAAGAGTAGCAGGCATCTCCGTGTGGGCCAATACATATTCCTGAAGAGCAGGAAAGGAAGAGGGAGAACCAGTGTTCACATAAGTGCCCCAACTCCAAACCTTTAAAACTCCAAGAATCCAAGCATTTAATGGTAAATGTGCACTTTTATCCAAAGCGCTTTACACTGTGTCTCATTCACCCATTCACACACACACACCAATGGTAGCAGAGCTGCCATACCCAAGGACACTTTGGCATGTGGAGTCACCCAGGCCGGGAATCAAACCGCCAACCCTTCGATTAGTGGACAACCGACTCTACCAACTGCGCCACAACCGTGTTGGTGTTTGGGTCAAATTTGTCAATATAGCTTAAAAATCACTTTTTCCCTTTACATTATCTGTATAGGAGACTATCTAGTCAGCAAAATCATTATCTAGTATATTTCTATGTCCATACTTCCCAGTTCCTAAGCAGCAGCATTCTCGTGACTTTACCTGTTTAATTAACAAGCCATCAAAAGTCAAGAATGAAGTCTTCAAATTTGTGATTACTCAAGTCCAGACTGCAAATTTTACAAAGTTCATACTAGACCTCATGCTCCAAACCATCTCCTCAACTAAATCCAGCCATACAAGCATCCCCTGAATTGCAAACATACTTACACTGAACGATATCTGTTGCTCTCCCCAGGTTTCCTTAGGACCCATGGGAAACAGTGATAACCGCAAAAACCAATTTCATCTTTTTGCATCACTACATTAACTTACAGCATTACACTTTCAAACAAAACAATCAATGAAATAATACAGTGGCAACAGTGTAATTAGTAGATTATTTAGTTAGGAAAATAGCTTGGTTTTATTCCCCCAAAGCTGGTTTGCTGAGGTTCAAAGCTGTATATATCCTTGTAGCATTGAAATCTGTAGACCGAAGAGTTCATCAACTATACTCTAAATTTCACCACATCATCAGACCATAAGTCTTTGTTTCCCCTACCTGATTGTTCAAGAAAGCCTCAGCCTGCTTAGTATCCCGGAGGAAGAGCTGGTAGGCATGAGACTGCGACAGGAGTTTCTGCCTGTTCTCCCACATCTTCTGGAGCTCGTTCCAGCCAGTGTCCAGCGCTTGAAGCCTTTGACTCAGGAACATGTACTGGGCATCTGTCTGGCCTTGGGTCACTGTCTTGCCCATGTCACGCATTTTCTGGTAGTCCTCCTTGTAGTTACCGATCTCATTCTTGATTCCCTCATGCTGTGCCAAAAGCTTTTCGGCCTCAGCCAGAGTGTTGGGCATGTCCTCAGAAGCCACAGCAGTTTGTGTGCGTGACAGCCACACCTGGAAGTCATCCAGCTCCCTGAGGAACTGCTGGAGCTTGCTGGCCTCACCCAGGGACTCTTCACGAGCACACATGGTTCCCTTCATCTCCTCCCACACATCTTTGATCTCACCCAAATGGCCCTTGATGCCAGGAGCCTGGTCTGGATGCTCTTCGGCCAATCGGTCAGCTTCCTTCCCCAGGTCACCCAGTTTGTCTTCTATAGCAACTAGGTCTCGTTCCATGCCAGTCAGTTTGCGCTGAAGTGCCATGACACCAGCCAGATCATTGCCCAGATCCTGGGTGGACTCGATCACCTTGGTCTTTTCGCGAATCCAGGATTTGGTCTCATTGCATTCAAGATAGTAATTCTGTACTCCCAGAGTTGAGTTGAGAGCGTCCTTCTTCCGGTCTACGAGGTCACGATACTGGCTCCACCTGGCAAAAAGACAGAAACCTTTAGTAAAACCCAAGATATATTTAAATTATTCATTAAAATTCTCATATACTTTACTGAAGTCGGTTTTCTTGCATCTATTTTTGCATCGAATATTGTTAAGAAAATCTAAAAGAATTGATGCAAATAGGAGGAAAAAAAAGACTTATTAAACACTTTGCTACCCCAAGGTCTCATGTCTCTCCATGGTTAAATCAAGATTAGCCAAGAACTATATTTGACAGAACGTCAAAATATTATCCTGTCCCTGTACTATTTTCTATGGTATTATGGCATTTTTGAGGTCGATATGGACTTAAAACTATATCACAATATTTTCTGGTATTTATTGCGATAATGATATCAGTGACAATATCAATATAGTACCATTCACCATTGTTTTTGGCTACAAGTGATAGCTGTGATCTTGAGAGCATCATAAATACGAACATAAAACTGATTTTCTGTAACCAGATTATACAGGAAGCTCCTTGTTTAGCGATAAACTTCTCCTCAGCTTCATGTCCGCCTTCCGCCGTACTTGTTTTCGCTCTGCACGTGATCTGCGAACGGGTCGCACACCGTCGCACACAGAAATGAGTCATCAACTAGGCTTTATCTTTATTATTGTGGGAAGACCAATTCTTATTTTGAGGAGAATTTCTACTGGTATATTGCAAACGATATTGCCCATCCCTACTGCAATCCCAGGGCTCTATGGTATCAATTTCTTTTAGGAGCACTTGTGCTCCTAATTACAAAAATTTAGGAGCACAGTTAAAAATGTAGGAGCATGGTTGAAGTTGAGTTTTTTTTTTCTCTGAGATGGTAAGGTTAATGTGCCACAATATAACTGTTACGTTATCCAACGTATTTCTGTTTGCCTACCGCATGCGCTGCGTACCGGCTGCACGTTTCCGGAAGTGTACTTAAGCCTTGTCAGTCTCCATCCCAGGGCAGATCATTGCCATTGCTTTGTGTATTGTGAGAAGTGCTTTTCATATATTGAGTTTGCCTGTGTATGACCTTATGCCTGATTTGACTTTGTTTATGCTCTGCACTGTTACGATTCAAGTGATACTCTTGTGTATATACGTATATATTCTTTTGTTAATTAACCCAGTAATAGTCACCTCTGTAAATAGTGCACGGTTAAGAGTGGTTAGTAGGAAGTCTGCGCCATTTATGTTGATTTTCCTTTTCTCCTGGTTTTGGGTTAGCTAGGGAGTGAGGGATGATGTATTTTTGGTTTCTTTTCTTGTAGTTTAGTTAGTTTTCTTTTGGTAAAGTTAGAGGGTATTTTTGTTTACTATTTTGTCCTGGCTGGCTTCTGAAGAGAAAACCACAATATATATAAAGGGTGTTATGTTTGGAGAATAAAAAACAAAGCAAACGCACTCCTGGTCTTGCCAACCCTTTCCTTTTTTTATTTTATTGTATGTTGCGGCCCGACCTAGATCAGGTCGTAACAATAACAAGTAGGCATGAGAAAACTTGAGCTTGTCAATTACGACAGAATTTAACCAACAACTTTTGGTTGCAGACTGAACATTGAGGTTTTAAACTGGTTTGTTTACAAGGTAAACAAATACAAAAATGTTAAGTGTTTGAAATCTGCTCCTCTTAAATATACTTAAAGCTACACTATTATACAATTTCCACTGTCATGGTTCTGGGCTGGAGTCAGTTCTCGAACCGCTCTGTGTATATTGTGTATATATACACAGAAGATAGCTTACTACGCTTAAAGTCAAATTCATATTAAATGCAACCCATAGTAAATAAACATTATTTAATTTCTCATTTAATTTATATTTTATGTTTATTATATGTATAAGTTATTATATCTGTTTGTTTATCAGTTGTTCCTTTTAGATCTATTCCCCAATACAGTGCCATGTCTGCCAATAATTTTGCATTTTTTGGGGGATTCAATCAAAACATGGAAACAGGAGTTGACTTTCCTAATGATGTCTGGCAACCCTGAGTTTAAATGAAGTAAATGCGCTGTGCGTGTTGGCGAAGGGCGTGAAGGTGAGAAGTCAGTGTTCTGTATGTTTACAGACTGAACAGTTACTGCTCTTGATTATGATTTGTGAGGAATTATTTAATAAAGAAGTTTGAATTAAAACCCACCTTTTAGTGTTAACATTATTATTAATTTACTGCGGTGTCTACATGAGCAGGTTGCAGGTGCAGGTCATTTTACGGGATCAATAAAAGATGGCAGTTTGTGAGATTGGGAAGTTGAGAGAAGCAGATGATGTACAGAGTTACTCTTGTCACCATAATTCAATTCAATTAAATTTTATTTGTGTAGCGCTTTTTACAATAGTCATAATGGCTTCTTTGCAATATTTAAACACTTGTTCGGTTGACTGAGGTGAGGAAAAGCAGTGTGTTATTAACTGTTGTGCGGAATAGATGTATTTTGGAGTTTTAGTTTTTATTCTGATTGTATTATACAATTACGAATAGGTCACTCGTTGCTCCTAAAGTTTGCTCCAAAGTACTTTTGGTCGCACTGTAGAGCCCTGAATCCCCAAATTTGCTTTAGCTAATTAGTAGTGATATACTATTTTAACATTCTCTTTAACATTGTATTTGGAACATAGGCCAGTACTGTCCTTGGTTGGTGTGCTTTGAATTTCCGTATTTTTCAGATTGAAAACTGCATCAACATAGCATGTAATCTCTCTAGAACATAGAATATCTGCTATTACCTTTTAAATATTCATGGTCTATAGGTAATAACTGGGTCCTTTTGTCCCTGGAGCTCAGAATGAGAGTGAAAGGGCTTTACCTGGTGTTGAGCTTGTCCTGCTGGGTTTTGATCTCTTTCTCACTTGGGTGCCCACTGTGAATAAGCTGGCGGGCAATCTGGTTCACCACAGCCACCCGAGAAGCCTGGCTGTTAATCTCTGGCTCCAGACTCTCAAATCTGGAACACAGGAAGTAAAAATGTCTAAAGCAAGCACAATATGTACTGTTCACTATAGTTTTTGATAAGGAAACAACACATTTAAACTCATTTAACCAAAGCAATTGATAATATAGCTATTTTTAGGGTTAGGAGCCATGCTTAGCAGTGCTGGGGTTTAAAATCTCAACCTTCAGTTGGCAGAACAAAGCTTAACTTCTGAGGCAACACTGCCTTATTTTATCTGACCAAGGCTTAGATTGTGTACACAATGAAGCAACAGTTTATGAGTAGATTTTGCCCTGTGGTACTTTCCAAAAAGGTAAATGTTTTTCAAAACAAGTATTTAATAGTTTATTGACTTTTCTGATTTTAATGTATGGGACAGATAATAAATTAGGAAAGAACTGCCAACATTCTAAAAATTCTTCCAGAACATAAATGTGTTTGCTGTAGCATAAAAAAAAGAAAAAAGAAAAAAAAGAAAACAAACAAAAAAAATGTAGTTACTTATGGCTACAATAGGTTAAATTAATTATAAGCCATATATTTAATTAGTAAATAAGAAAATACATTAAACTTGTAGTTTCTTCTTAAATCATCATTCTTCTTGATCCTAAAAATTCTTTTGCCATACAGAAAGAATGCAATGCACATGATGCACAAAATTACAAATAAAAACATGCTTACCTGTGTTGAATCACCTCCAAATCTTCCAGTTTCTCTGGGATCTCCATTCCGTTAAGCCACTGCTCCTTTTCATCAATCCATAGCTCACAGGCATCTGCCTCACTCAGCATCTTGTACAATGCCAGTGCATCCTGCAGTGCCTGCTTTCTCAGCCTGGTCAGTTCAACCACCTCCTTATATCGTTCCTCGATACCTGTTAGACGGCCACTTGCATCTGTGGAGTGTGTCTGTTCTTCAGGTAACGCTTTGGCCTGCTCATGAAGGGCATCCAGCACTGGTCTGTAACTGGAAATCTCTTCAGCCACATCCTTGTGCTTCTTAACCAATGCCTGTGCTGAGAACTCGTCATGACCCACATCAGTGCTGGACACGATGCGCAATGCATCCAACATCCAGGCATCCATGTCATCAGCGTCAGCCTGGAACTGGTGCACAGCACAGGCCTCCTGCAGACGGACCTTGCGTGCTGCCGACAGCTGCTCCAGTGCTACCCACTGCTCTTGTACATCAGAAATACGCTGACTGATCTTGTCGGCACCAAAGTGGCCAGCAGATACCAGCTCCTTGCCCTGGTGCACAGTCTGCTGGAGGTGTCCAGCACGCCCACTCTTCTCGTCTTCAAAGGCCTTGTGCTTGCTGACAAGGCGCAGTGCCCCTGTCAGGTCCTTGCCATAGTCATCTGATGACAGAATCTGCTCCTTCTCACGAATCCAGCCTTCCTCCTCAGCCATCTCCCAGAAAAATTTCCAGAGGCGACGTGACTCTTCCAGACGTGCATGCCGCTCTGCCGCCAGCTGTGTCAGCTCCTGGTAGCAGAACTCCATGTGGGTCACGCGGTCACGGATCACTTGTGGGTCACAGGGCTTATAGCCTGCATAGAAATTCAAAAAACTATGTTGTTATTTCACTTCAGTTTCTCCAAATCTTTAACTTTATACTTGTGTCTACTTTTATAAGATGTGTTTCCTTTCATGTCTGGTTCTTCTCAAGGATTCTCCTTCATGTCCTCTCAGGGAGTCTTTCAAATAAATCAATCACTAAAATACATGCTTTAAGTAAGGAAAAAAAAAAAAAAAGTGGGAAACTTCTTCCACTTATGACTTCACAGGTCAAAGTTCACCTACTGTAGATAAAGTTGACACAAAGTGAAAGTGACTACTACTAGAGCCAACTTTTACATCCCACATCTTTTTCCCTTCAGTGATTTGGCTTTTCTGCTGGGTGAATTTGATCAGGTTCGGACTGAGCACTGCTTTAGCTGAAAAAGCAGAACAGAATAGTTTTCAGGTGTCTCCCATCTAGTAACAGCAAGGGGTCAAAAATCCCCATTGTAGTTGTTCAACACTGAAGAGATCTGAAGAGCTTAAAAAGCAGCAAAATAATGAACAGAAGCAAAGCGAGTTTATAGTTGCTCAATGTTTTCTTTGGAATTATTCTATAACATACACACCGTGGACAAAAACACTACCAAGCAGCTGGACATCAAGTTAATTTTACAAGTTCAATCAGTGTAATGTCAATCATTTCTTGATCTGAAATCAGGTGTGTAACAAATACCTGCACCAATGTTTCATTGTTGATGCAGTATGAGAGTGGGTAACTATGGAGGGCAGAGTTTTAATGAGTCTTTATTTAAATCACATATACATATGCACAGTGAAATTATTTTCTTTGCATACACCAACATTTCAGGAAGCTGGAGTCAGAATGCAGGGTCAGCCATGATACAGCACCCCTGGAGCAGAGAGGGTCACTGTTGGGCCATGCTCCGCCGACCTTCTGATCAGTAACCCAGAACCTTAACCTCTACCCCTGCTTCAAACCATTCGTTCTCACTCACCTTCAGAATCATCAGCAAACTTCTGCGCGTTGGAATTGACTGATTTGACACGGTCAGCCTGTATGGCAATGTCTGCCTCCACCAGAGCGTGTTTTTGTAGCAGGTCCTCTACACCAAGCAGATGTTTTCCATAGTCCTGAGACAACAGCAACATCTGCAGAGACACAGGACACACACTCCCAAGTCAAA
This sequence comes from Ameiurus melas, assembly GCA_012411365.1. Lineage (NCBI taxonomy): Eukaryota > Metazoa > Chordata > Actinopteri > Siluriformes > Ictaluridae > Ameiurus > Ameiurus melas. The sequence continues at coordinate 10,616,592 of CM022778.1, read as the reverse complement.
TCTAAACGAGTACACTTCATCCCATTAGGTTTGTGAATATATTGTGAATATTAAGTTTTTTTTTAAAGAAACATTTAATGTCCATTCATTTTACTGAATATACTACATTTGCAAACCATCACAAAATGCTAAAGTCAAACCTTCATCTCATCCATCCAGTCCATGATGTAGAGCATCTCCTGGAAGACTCTCTGCAGGCCCAGGTTGAGTTCCAGTCTTTGGCGTCGAGCTTTCAGGAGCTCCAGGAGGTACTCCCACAGCCGCAGAACGTTGTCTTTGCGGACTGTGATGCGCTTGATGTCATGGTAGTTCTCCGCCTCCAGCTCTGAGGCTACAGCCACAACCACCTGCACACGCTCCTCATATGCGGCAATGTCTGTCTCGATGGCTTCGTGCTTCTTAGTGGCCGCCTCCACGGCTTGCAGATCAAAACCAAAGTTGTCCTAAGTGGGACAAGCAACAAGGGTGAACTATGACATTTGTGCATAAAATATTTTTTTTTAGTTTAGGAATTTTGTATTTAATTGTCATAAGGATTTTTTAAATGCATTTTACATCATCCAAAACTGCACACAAAAATATACTATACAACAATCCGTAGTTTGAAAGACAGTAGTACTGCAGTTGGCCACAAGGGCTTGCCAAAAGCTAAAAAATATTAAACACAAGATCAACTATTACTGCACGATTGTGGCCAAAATGATCATCACGATCATTTTCATCAATATTGAGATAATTTTTCATTGATTTTAGGGACAACATATTTTATTGCACTTTCACATTTAAATAAAACAGACCACTGCTTTCACCTCCATGTTTTGCTAAATTTCTGTTAATGTACAAATCTTGGCATTAAATTAGACTGGACCTTAAAGTGGATCATCTCGTAGCAGCAAAATATCAATAAAATTACCCAAAATATAGGATAAGTAAAAAATTTTAATTCCATCAACCAAATGAAAATATGCAATCAAATATAACAATATGCAACCAAATGAAAAAAATCAGGCATATGTAGAATAGGCGATAACAAAGTTTACAGGACGAGAGACACATCCAAATCACCCAATAAAGCGGTGACGCAGGGGTGAGGTAATTTTGTACCGGAAATCGGAAGTTAGCATCACACCGGTTCCCTCGCCAAAAATCCAATAGGGTTTTCCCACAGGCTTTTGTATTATTGCAAAAAAATAAGCTCTGTGTTCAACATAAGTTTAAAATACTAACACGTTTTGTCCATCAAGATCATTTTCACAAATGAACACAACTTTTATGAAGTTTGAAGACTAAATACAATCGCCAGAAGTAAACAGCTAAGCGTACGCTATAAACAAACTACACTACGGTCGCTCGAATTTTCATCAGCTGTTTTTTGGGAATTGTGCACAGCATACCTGAAACTGTTTATCTGCAAAGTTGTTTCCTGTTCGGCGTGATGACGTTTAATGTCCCGACAATGTCTGTAGTCCCATTTAGCAACTTCTCAATATACGTAAAAGCTTTAAAAAAAAAATCACGAGTTGGGTTTTACTGGTGTATTTTATGTCGTAGAATAAAACGTGGAAATATTTTTTGCCTGTGTTCACCACCTTATTTCAAGATTTTAACCAAAATCCCATTCAAAAAATCATTAACTTCGTGATGATGGAACTGGAAGGGCTAAAATTCTAACTCGTTTCTGAGTTTTGGCATACGAAATGACATCATCCCTGCCCCACTTGTAATAGTGCTTGGCGGTAAATTTAGGAAGCACTTGATTTGATAAGCAGTAGAGTTTTCTATGAGCGGATGACGAACTTTAAACATCAATATTGCAGTCGGTCATGTTCATGTAATCGTGCGTATTCAAAATCGTAATTGAGGTCAATATTCAATTAATTGGGCAGCCCTAAGATCAAGTGAGATGTTTCATATGATACATGTGAACTAACAAGGCCAGATTGATCGGTGTGACTTGTGTACATGATGTACCTGTGAGACGAGTCTCTGGTTCTCGCTTAGCCAGGTCTCCCTCATAGCTGCCTTGCGGTCGAATCGGCGGGCTAGTTGCTCCAACTTCTCCTGACGAATCAGCTCCGTCCTCAGAGCCAATTCCCTCTCATGCTCTGCCTTCTCCAGCCTCTCCCATCCCTACATACACAAAGCAACTATCAGTCAAGTCAAAATAAGTGCCCTTGGTTAGTACTGCAGACAGCAATATGTGCATCTTCAAATATTCTACTGAACAGTGTTAAATATTTGAATATTCTATAAGAATAAGAAATCATGAGTGGAATATAAATACTGTAAACGTATTATAAAAGGATGTTTTGAAGTACATAACCAACATTTATCTCAAGTCAAATCTGAAAGGGGTTTGTACAGTCCAAGGATTTGTACAGTTCAATTCAATTTTTCCTTGTACAAGTTTATTTGTACTTTATTTGAACAAGATATGGTCATAGAGCAGCTTTATAACTGTATACTATAAAGTGAAACATAACTGAGTTCACGATGTTCAGAATTCTCAGGATGAGGATGAATGTGAATAAGAGACCTGGGATATACACAGGGCATTCTTTATGATTACAGCAACAGATAAAAGTCTACACTTTTGACTTCTTTGAATAAGACACAAATTCAGTCTAAAAGTTTTACTAAAATTTTGACTTTCAGAGATTTTATGTCACTCAAAACTGCCTTTTACTAGTTAACAAATAACTGCAGGTTGATGAATTCAGGTTAAAGTATCAATTAAATAAGCAAAATTCTTAATACTGCCTTTTTTCTATCAAGTTTATTCATTCTATCAAATCATATATTATTTGAATCACTAGTATAGATGAGATATTTTCCACCCAAGCATTATGAAAAAATTATACCTTGTTGATGTCTGATATGAGTTTTCCCTCTCGAGGTATATAGACTTTCTGATTGTTGGCTCGCATTTTGCTCTGAATGGTGAACAGCAGGACCTCCAGGTTGCCTTTTTCTGTAAACCTACATAAAGAAAACAAATCAATAATTTGCCTGTTGTTTATAACTTTGGATGTTTTCACATATAGTTCATTTTAGATAAACCATACTCAGTCCTGTTAGAGTGGACCTGAAGGGGAACAAAGTGCACATGACCTTGGTGCTTTTGCCGTGCACAATACAAGTGGACTTAAAAGGGGAACTTTTAGCACTGATATCTCAAAAACTGGAGTTGACACTTCTAGTGATATATGGCAACCGTGAGTTTAAACGAAGTGAATTAGAGTTAGTGAAGGAGAGCTGCAGTTTACTATATGTGTACATACTGAACCGTTGCTACTTTTGATCATGATTGGTGAGGATTTTTTTAATAAAGAGGTTTGAATAAAGAGCGTTAACATTATTATTAATTTACTCTGCCTGAAGCAGCTGTGTCTACACAAGCAGGTGCAAGTTCAGGTCATTTTGCGGGATCAATAAAAGATGGCGTTGAAGCAGATGATGTACAGAGTTACTTGTCATCATAATGGCTCCTTTGCAGTATTTCTACACTTGTTCAGTTGACTGAGGAGATGAAAAGCAGTGTGAAATTAACTGATGCGTGGTGTAGATGCATTTTGGAGTTGTAGTTTTTATCCAGATTGTATTATACAACTCAACAGGTCACTCGCACCGGTGCGAATAAATATTTATTCACAATCGCACAAAATACTCTTCAGTCAAAATGCGAGTGAAATGGTTACACTGTGGAGCCTTGAGTTTATCTGTGAAGTTTTTTTCCCATTCAACGTGATGACGTTTAATGTCCCCGACAACCTCTGTATTGCCATTTAGCATCATGTTAATGTCATGATTTCTCCTAGCGCAAAGTGCTGGAGCTCCGTTTCTGGGTTTTCGCAGTACAAAATGACGTCATCCCAGCGATGCTCTGCGGTAATTGGCTGTAAATGTAGTAAGTGCTTGATTTGATCTGCGGCGGAGTTTCATCATCATGCTACAGTATCATTTGGCTGAAAAACATGCTGAACCATCAAAATCAACACATGCTTCATGTAATACTGTAATACTGGCTGATGGTGAGTGCTTGGGGTAGATAAATTACATGCATACACTACATATATTTACACACACACACACACACACACACACACACAGTGTACTAGGGGATTATATCTTAACTATTGTTTCTGACTCAGACACAATACTATTATTATCGTTTCCTAACAATTAAAGTTCTATAGCATAATTGCTAGTGCCACAGTAGCTCGATTAGCTACTCTCTATATATTGCTACCCAACACTGATGAGCCACTCGAGTTGATTTTCTGTTAGCTGTGCGAAAACTGGAGCTATAGCTGTACAGCAAAGTATCTATAAAGCAAAATGTGAATCGGCCTGAGACTTTTTTTTTTTTCCCCCACAAACGCACAAATCAAGTGGAGCACAAAATGAACCACAAAAGAACCACCTGTGAGACTCAGACCACCTCTGATACTTGAAACACTGAAATGGACCAAGAGTGAAAACACCTTGAGTTCATTTGTTGTTGTCACATATGCACAAAAATGCTGAGTCATGGATCTGAGACCACTTGAAGCACTGAAACAGACCAAGTGTGAAAACACCCTTCGAACTTAAATGCTGGTCTGTGTTTTTCACATCTTTGACAATACAGTCATATTATGAACAGGGGACATTAGAATATGGAACAATATCATTTAAAGACAAATAGTACCGCTCAGATATAAGGTACAACAGTAAAGTGTTCTCCAGTTGAAACTCACTTAGGAGGTTTCTCCACTGTTCGGTAGGTGTTAAAGGCCTGAAGCTGCTGCTGCACTCCAACCAAAGAGTTGGCAAACTTGCGATTATTGAGGATAATGATGGTCTGTTCAATCCACTCCAGCAGGTCAGAGGCCAGAGATTCGTACTTCTCAATCATCTTCTCAGTTTCAATAGCATTGTCTAGCACCTATGCACAAGGAACACGGTAAGAAAGTATACAATAACTTTTTTTTTTTTCCAAAAATAAGTTAATGCAAAAGAAAGGTTAAAAATGCAGCCTGGGAAACCTGTAATCAGAGAAGTGCTTAGTTAGCTTATCATTCAAACTGTGGGAACACTGTCTTTAGAAGAGTGTGCATCAAATTAGCCAGAACATTGGAATAATTTTAATAATGATATATTAATATTTAAAAGCATGATAAAAAAAGATTCCATTCTGTGATTAAAAAAAGATTCCATTCATATTACAATTTCTTGACCTTGATTTGGTGTCTTGTTACATCATGAAGTTGTGCACATAAAGTCACTGTTGGAGCTCAATATAAAAAAAATAAAATAAAATGCAGATGAATAGGATGTACTGGACAAAGTGCTATTAACTGCTGAATAATGGGGAAGGAAGCCATGCTGTTAAATTAAAGCAAACTTGCAATGACTAATGTGATAAATATTAAGACAGAAATATACTAGAATCCTATTAGATGTTTATTTCAGTGCTTGCCCTCTTCTCAGCCATATATCAGTGTATATGATTATTGACTCTGTATACAGTCCTTAGTGAACTGGAATAGAGGAGACCATCTTTATATACAGTGATCCTGGAGTGTCTCACCTTTCCAATACGTTTGCCTTCCACTTTCAGTGCCTTCATCTTGGAGAAGTAATGATAGTAAGTGACAACATAGGTGATGATTGATTTTTCATCGGGATGGTCAACGCTGATATCTGCATTAGACAGAAATACACGTGTCATACAAAAGCATTTCAAAGTATCAGTGTCCCCAAATTCCAAACATCAGTAAAACTTTCAGGCGAAACAGAAGGGCATGGCTTCCTTATTTCTCCCATAGACACAAAAAAGGGAAATGCTCAGAAGTGTGCTGTCTGAAGTAGGTGGAACATGTTCTGATGCTTTCTTACGCTCCTGTCCTTCGTTCTCTGCAGGTTACTAAAGTCTTCAGCTGAGCTCCCAATGGGATATGACTCTCATTACTGACTCCATAACATGGAGGTTCCACCATGAAACTTGCTAATCCATCCTCTCTGTAATAGCTAGAGGCATGTTTAATAGTGTCAGATTCAGTGGTGTCTACATTCTATCTAGTACACAGCAAAACAGAAGTTTACCTAAAAAACCCTAGTATATATCTGTGGAAGTGACGGCTCCAACGTTAACAGCATAAATAATAAAACCATTCTATTCATACATCCAGGGTTTGTACAGATGCTTCAGAATGAAATTCGCACTATCCATTTGTTTTCAAGGACTATACAAGAGATGTCATTCAAACATATTCTCCAATTCTTCTTTATAAATTATTTTAAAAAGTATTATTATTATTACTATTATTATTATTAATATTATAATAAAAACAACCAGATTTTATATAGCACCTTCTCCATTCATGCTGGACTAAATTTGTATTTCCTAGGCAGTGTTTCGTCTTCACCATAACATCAATATATTCAGGCGAGTTACAGGAGCACTACTGCCAACTTTCAATGCAAAGTCGCTAAATTATGTCATGTGCTAATTAGCATATTCATTATGTCATTGCAATGTATTTGCATTCTGCTTAATGTCCGTTTGCTTCTTGCCTACTCTCTGTGCTCACATACTGTATTTTAATACAGCTGAATTTCCAATAAAGCAGGAAAGCATTTACATATTTTTCTGTTGTCAGACAAAAGAACGAATATGTAAGTGACTGAAATGCGCCCCCTTAAGAGACTACATGTTAACCAGCAGTCACTTCTAAACTGCAGCTCAGCTAAAATCCTGATTTATAACTATGACATCGACTGACAAATTCACTACACACACACGTTAAAGACAACGGCTGTGCTGTGATTTATTCGAAATCACTTTCTCAGCGAAGATACTCTCTCAGAGAGAAAGTTAGAAGTAAATGAATGTGCTGCTCCTCTCTGCCCCTCAGTGAACAGAATAGCTGCAGAGAGAGGTGTGTCTCTGGGGGGAAAACAGGACCTCGCACTCGCGGGGAAGTACTGGTCACTCTCTTCTACGGAAAGTAGCCCCAAAGGTTTGCCCAAAAAGCTGCTAGATTTGTCACTAGGTGCTTTTTTGAAAGAAAAAAGAAAAGAAAAAAAAGTCACTAAAAGTGTCTGAAAAGTGGACTGGAGCTGTCTTGGTCAAAGACAAGAGGGGCTGCAGCAGGGATTCATATTTTAAGTGAAAGGATTGTATGTGTTATTTAGTGATTTTGTATTTATTCTGACCTTTTCTTTATTTTGATTTTGGCCTGTTATAATTCAAGCACTTTTTAGGCACCACTAGATAAAATATGGCTATTTTCAAGGTTTTCCAGATCTTAAATTTCAAAAAGCCAAATTAAAGCAATTCAAGCACCTTGTACAAACCCTGTACGTCGTTTTTGTACCAGCAATATTTTATTTTGTAGCTGATCGTGATACTGTCAAGTATACAGCCAAAAGTATCCTGGTTCTGACAGTGTAATTTTGGATAGAGTGTAGGGGTAAAGTATTTTTCCTCAGATGTGAGCCAAGCAACAATAAAACTGTAATTAATAAGAAGTGGTGCCTCCTTTTTTTTTTTTAGCAGCCAACAATTCCAGAGTCCCATCTTCATGCTTTCTATTACCTCACAACACGGAGGCTTGTGAGTTTAGAGGTCAAAATTCACAGAGATAAAGTTGACATGAAGCAAAAGTAATGACTAACAGAAACAAATGCGTCTTTCACTTGCCGAATCTTTTCACTTTCAGTGAATTGTTTTTTTCCTGTTCGGTGAATTATTTGCGTTTGGTCTGACCACTACTTTAGCTGAAAAATCCAAAAAACATATTTTCCAGATTACTCACATATTGCTATGGCTAAACTGTAAATTTTGGCACCCCTGTTAATTGTTTTAACATTTGGATTCTGAAACTTCATCTAGAGCTTCTACACCCTCAGATATAAAAGGTGCCAACTTTTCTCATTATGGGGTTGTGCAATAAAGGTTTTGGATGTTTAGTATGCATCTTTCAGCTGGGACAGTGCATGTGATATACCTTTAGCTAGCTTTGATAGTAACACTTTAAAAGTACATCAGTGGTTCTTAAGGTCTATGCATCTTAAACTATTTCCAGGTGACAGATACAGTAATTACTAAATGTACAATAGAACTACCTTAATGGCACCAAACTAGAGACAAATAAAATTACTGTGTGGTAACTATTTGAGAGTTTAAAGAACATGTTATAGTATAACACACAAGACCAATAACACTGAGAGGTGAAGATAACATGTAAAAAAGTAAATCTTAAAAACAACAACAAAAAAGGTTTCCTATTGCGATGTCCTGATTTTGTGTTAGTGGAGTCTATTTTTTGCCTTCTGCTCCTCAGCTGCAAGGCTATAACAGCATTGTCCTACTTGCAGATATAGGGCACCATGGGGCCTCAAACGGTGGGTTACAGGCATAACTGACTAATGAAGAACAATGAATTACACCAGATGGTGTTAATATTAAAAAACAACCTCTATGAAGCAAGCTCATTTCTAAGCACTGAAATATTAAAAACACACTGTACTCTGATACTGCTAATGCTAGGAGTACACATGCAACAGTCACCTGATTGCCAAATAGCAAGCCAATGTTGGGTTCAGCCCTTTTAATAGTGAAAACAAGAGCGAAAGTGAAGTGTAGCTTTAACTGCTTGCAGAGACGCACCTTCAGGGTCCAGCAGCTTTGTGATGCCCAAGTGCTGTTCAGCCAGGTTAAAGGCATTCTGCAAATTATAGTGGGCATTGGATTTCTTCAGCTTGTCAAAGTCTATCAGGTCAGGCCTGAGAGAGAGAAAGAGAGAGAGAGAGAGAGAGAGAGAGAGAGAGAGATAATACAGCAAAATATTTTAAAATAATTTTAAATGCTTACAAATAGTCTATAAAATATGTCAAAAGACGTCTTGATAGAGGGAGGTAAATAAATAAATAAATAAATAAATAAATGCAACCTCTTATCTGACACTGCAGTTTTGTCACCTTTATTGATGTAACATCTAATATTTATATTAACACTCACCTGCTTTTTATTACTCCTCACTATGTATTATGTATGTATGTTTAGGCTTAAGGAGAGGGAAGAAGAGAGAAAAACAGGAGGTGAAGTGGGGACTAGAGAGAGGGTTTATATACCGGTGTTTGTGAATGAGTGCATTGAAGGCCATGCCGTCTCTCCAGCTCGTGGTGAAATTGTGAATGTTGACATTTGGATAACTGTAACACAGCAGAAGGGTCAGAATTCAGAAGCAGACACAGGATTGGACTGAGTGTGAATCAGCTCAATCTAGCAAGTTTAGAACTTTATCAGGCTTAAGAAATGTCAGAAGCACAACAGGTATACATGTCATGATATAAAACAACAAGTGAAACCTTAACTTAACTGAAATCTTTTTTAAAGCCTCCTTTTAAACGAAGCGCAAGGCTGATTAACTACCACTGTGACACTGTGTGTGTGTGTGTGTGTGTGTGTGTGTGTGTGCGTTCACCCTGCGGTCTTCATCTGACACCAGAGAAGCAGAGCGTCCTTGGCAGACTTCTTTTCTTTGCTGTCTTCCGTCTCAACGCTAATGTCCTGAATCTGTCAGACACAATTCCAACCAAGATCTGCTCATGTGCAAGCACCACACACTCTGAAGCTCACAAACACACCAATCACAACCACTTAATCTTCATACCGATAATATACTATATGTGACATCTGCCTACTTGTAAATCACATTCATAGCTTAAGGCAAAATTGTAAACATTACTTAACATATGGCTTGAATTGTATTATTCTTATATTATTAAATCTTAGCAACACCACATAAAAGTGTAAATTCACAGCAAAGAAACATGTCAACCAATGGGGAAAAACCACTACAGTTAGCGGACCTGGAAGCGCAGAATGATGGTCCAGATGAGGCCCAGGGTGAGGCGGTGGTTGCCATCAACAATGTCATGTGAGCCCATGTTCTCGAGGTGAACGCGCTGTTCTTTGAGGAACTGCAGAGCTTTGTCCACGTTCTCCAGACAGTGAATTCTCATACGACCTTTTGTAGGCTTCGGCTGTGGAGAACACCAATCATTACACCATCATAACTTCAAGATCTACTGCAAAACTTTATAATTTTGTAAAAATGGAAAAAAAATTGTTCAGATAAATTGTACAGTACGAATTCTGCTTTTCTTCCTGTGTCCCCATCAGTGAAGTTGGGTGAAATGAGGAGTCTGCTGAATGCAGATGTGCCAACATTGCTAACAAGTAAATCCTAGCAGGCAGAGAGAAAAATCTGAATTTTACCACAATATGCCACCAGATATCTTTTTAATGTGTGTGCCGATCAACAGTAAAAAAAAAAGAAAAAAAAGAAAAAAAAAAGTCAGGTTAATAATATGCAGCTCCTCCATCAAGTCCAGTTTCACCTAGAAACAAAAGTAACCATATCACACATCGAGTCCTTCAGTGAACTGGCTTTTCTGCAAAGAGAATTTACAGTCATTTAGTACACCCCAGGGAAATTGTTGGCTTTTTTGACATATTTGGAAAAGAAGACATTTGATCATTTTTGAAACAGTGCCTATTAATAAAGTTGATATACTTGAACAAAACCACAAAGAAAATGAGCTTTCAATCATCAATTCAACAGAAATATCAATAAATGTGATATTCTTCTCCGGAAAAAGTAACTTCTCCCTTGGCCTCAGACACTAATATTGTCCCATTTAGCATAAATAACTTCTTGTAGGCATTTTGAATAATGGTCCAACAGGCTTGCTAGCATTTTTGACCGCTCTTATTCTTTCAGTTGCAAGATGTTTGACGGTTTTCTTGCATATACTGCCCATTGATTCAACTGTCCAGAGCACATTATTCCAAAAGGCTTGGTGTTTGCCTATATGCTCAGTGGCAAACTGTAGTCTTGCAAAAGCTTTTTCCTGGCACACCTCCCATTGTAGAAGCATGCATTTTGACACCAACAGTTGCAAGACTTACTAGAAGGTCCTGTAATTAAATTTTGGGGATCTTGGAGACTTATTTTTGCAGTACATGGCCTAATCTTGGGCTGAATTTGCTGGGACGACCAGTTGTTTGTGCCATTTGTAGACGATTTTCCGTGCAGTGGAATGATGCATTTCAAATAATAGCTGGCTTGCCGGTCTGGGTTATGTATCGGAAGGTCAGGGGTTCAAGCCCCAACATTTCCAAGCTGCCACTGTTGGGCCCTTGAGCAAGGTCCTTGAACCTCTACTGCTCCAGGAACACAGCATCATAGCTGACCCTGCTCTGTGACCCAAACTTCCTGACATGCTGGGGTATGCAAAGAAAAGAATTTCCCTGTGCTGTAATGCATGTGTGACCAATAAAGATGCATTATTATAATATGGAGATCTTTTCAAATCCCTTGCCAGACTCATAGGCATACTGAACGTTTTTTCTGAAGGCCTTACAGAACTCTTTAGGTCTTGGCATGATGACACCACAAAACTCAATAGCAAAGGGAACACCAGACACTAGATGTGATAAATGCACTCCCTAAGCAGGTTCTAATCATTGGCACCCAATCTTGAACACCTGATTCTAATTTTATGGATTTGAAGGTGTGATAAATGTACTTAGTTTTTTCATGTGACTGGTCTGTGTTTTTTGTTAATTAATTAAATTAAAATTAAAAAAATTTTTTTAATTAGAGTTTTTTTTTTTTTTTTTGTGGTTGTTTTTTTTTTTTTTTTTTTTTTTTTTTTTTTTTTTTTTTTTTTTTTTTTAAAATAATATTTATTTTTTTTTTTTTTTTTATTTTTATTTTTTATTTTTTTTTTTTTTTTTTTTTTAAAAAAAAAAAAATTTTTTTTTTTTTTAATATATAATAAAAAAAAAAAAAAATTTTTTTTTTTTTTTTTTTTTTAAAAAAATAAAAAAATTAAAAAAAAAGTTAGCATCACACTGGTTCTCTCGACAAAACCCCAATAGGATTTTCACATAGGCTTTTAGATTATTGCAAAAAAATAAGCTCAGTGATCAACAAAAGTTTACTAACACATTTTGTCCATCAAGATAATTTTCACAAATGAACACAACTTTTATGAAGTTTGAAGACTAAATACAATTGGCAGAAATATAAACACCACCACAGTCGTGCGACATCACCATCATGAAGCTTACGACAACTTTTCCAAACTTGAATTAAAAACATTTTCCATAATACGGATTTACTCTTTGGCTGAATCTTCATCCGCCTTTTTTTAGGAACTATGCACAGCATACCTGAACCAGTTTATCTGCAAAGTATTTCCCTGTTCAGCGCAATGACATTTAATGTACTTAACAACCTCTGTAGTCCCATTTAACAACTGCCTTTTTTAATAGACGTAAAAGCATTTAAAAAATCATGAGTGGGTTTTTACTGGTGTATTTTAGGTCATAGAATAAAATGTGAAAATATTTTGAGCTTGGGTAGCACAGACCTTATTTCAGGATTTGAACCAAAATCCCATTCAAAAAACCTATTGACTTCGGGACGATGGAACTGGAAGGGCTAAAATGCTAACTTATTTCCGGGTTTTGGCATAAAAAAAATGACATCAACCCTGCGAAACTCTATAAAGTCACTGAACCTTTGTGACCAATTTTGTGGGAAAAAGTGTATTCAGTGCTGCTGGTTGTACATCACTATACAATCACATTCAGCTAGTTTGAGCAGCACATACCAGCTGACTTCTTTTCAGACACTATGGTGGCCTGAGTTGAACATGGAGAAAAATTCTCCCAGCTGCTGTTCTAAACATGGCATGCTCAAACAAAAAATAAACAAAAGGTATATGCCACAATTGTGTTAAAGGCATATCATTGATTACAGGCAAGTGATATTATCTCAGGTGGGAAATTACTCTAATGTCTTCACGATCTGTTTTTATACAGAGATCACATACATTGTGATATTAAACAAATTTTGTCAGTTGCACTGAAAAAACTCAGACCTAGCATCCCAAGTTGCTTCAAGAACCAGACTTTATTCTATTTGCTTGTCCAGGTTGCGTTGTCCCCAACAGACACACAAACAAACCAATAATAACCAAAAGCAGGAAGTTCCTTAGTTAACACTTCCTCCTCAGACAACATGGAGGAGTTTCATCATTGGTTATATAAAACTGCTGGATTTTATATAATAGTCAATACAAACAACGGCTGTTTGCAAGACTGGCAGATTGTGGATAAACAACAAATTTCAATATCCAAGAATGTGCTGAAATCCAGATAATACAGGGAGCACAAATTATTGAAACAGAACTGCAGTCAGAAACAGCACTGAAGTAAATGTTTGATTAAGGCACTCCTTATGGAAAACAAGCAAGCTTGGAGAGAAATCACTAATGCCATGACATTTTACCTGTTCAAGGATTATAAAATCCATCAAAATGGTCAAAAATGAGTGATTTATACGATTTCTAAATAGTTGATCCTTGTTATAACTTGCCACATCTCAATTAGTTTTGTAATGCAATTTCTCAGCTGTATACAGAATGTAGACAGAAGTGCACAAAATACCAAAACAATATAACACAAATAGCTTATTTTAAAAAATGGTAAAATAAATAAAATAAATAAATAAATAAATAAAGCTAATGCACTCCGTATTTAAACATATTTACATACTCAGTCGCCTGTCAAGTCATCCTATCTAATGCTCTTTTATGTACTGAAGGCATTATTAGAGAAATGTTTACATTTCGTTTTGGAAGTGCACTTTATTAAAATTTGTTTAAAAAAAGTACAATGGCCTAAAGTTTTATTTGAAGTTATGTTTCCATGTAGAGCTAATTTTTCATCAACATGGAAATTAGTTTGGTTGGTCTGTTCAGAAACTTGGAAAATAGTTTAAAAAAAACTAATGTAATTTTAGTGCACTCAACATCTTTGGTCGACCATGGCGAGGCCTGTTCTGAGGGGAACCTGTCCTGTTAAACAGCTGTATGGTCTTGGCCACCGTGCTGCAGCACAGTGTCAGGGTCTTGGCAATCTTCTTATAGCCTAGGCCATCTTTATGTAGAGCAACAATTCTTTTTTTCAGATCCTCAGAGAGTTCTTTGCTGTGAGGTGCCATGTTGAACTTCCAGAGACCAGTATGAGGGAGTGTGAGAGCGATGACACCAAATTTAACACACCTGCTCCCCATTCACACCTGAGACCTTGTAACACTAACAAATCACATGACACCGGGGAGGGAAAATGGCAAATTGTGCCCAATATGACATTTTCATGGGTGCACTCACTTTTGTTGCCAGCGGTTTAGACATTAATGGCTGTATGTTGAGTTATTTTGAGGGGACAGCAAATTTACACTGTTACACAATCTGTACACTCACTACTTTACATTGTAGCAAAGTGTTGTCACATGAAAAGATATAATCAAATATTTACAAAAATGTGAGGGGTGTACTCACTTTTGTGAGATACTGTAACAAATCAATCCATAACATACAACACTCAGAAAATCTTACTACATACCTGGGCCGATTGTGGTGTTTGGAGATTCTCATTATTGTTCATGCTTTTTCATACAGAGCATCGTCATTGCAAAGCCCAAAATCATTGACAGATTTCAATCCATAAATGGATTACAAATCCAATATGCTGCCGGTGTGAATGGGTAGAATAGAAGACCAAAATTCCATATAAAAACAGGTAACACAAATGGTATTATACTCCAACAAGCTTCATCAGGGTAGAATTAATAGTGGTATGGACTCGAGCAAACAGAAAAATTGTGAAAATGTCCTGATCCTCAAACCAGCAGCAAAAAAAAGTCCTTTAACACCTCATAAAAGATTCATTAGGATAGAGGTATGGAGGCTGCTGAAACTACCAGAGCATTAAGCACTTCTAGGCTACAAACTACAACTGAACCTGCAATCAGATCATGATCTACAAACAGTTCTCCAATTTTAATGACCTTGAATTCATGTTGATAATATTGAAAATGTTACTTACAGTGAAAGTGAATCTGCCCCATGAGACATGGGACTATAAAAATGCTTTTGGTGTGACTTGACCATTCTGATAATAAAAAGACTTTATATTATAAGGCTGTTATCTTTGCATGCTACACACCAGTCTCTCTCCAGATAGAACCTCCAAGAGCTTAATGAGCATGCGGCCATCCCTCAGATCCATGTAGAGGTCTGTGATGCGGCAGGAAACTCGGGCCAGGTGGGAGTTCACCCATTTGGTAAAGGTCTTCTTCTGCACTGCTTCTCGCTCATCTGCATAGAAAAGAAAGGATTATGTTAAAGCAAAGAAAGAATTATTATCTATTTATTTTTTTTTTTTTTTTTTATTTATTTTTTTTTTTTTTTTTTTTTTTTTTTTTTTTTTTTTTTATCTATCTATCTATCTATCTACATTTTTTTTTTTTTTCTACACACACATTATATTATATATATATATATATAAAAATATAAATAATGAGTTTATGTAAATAAACTCATGTAAACATGACCTCCACTAATCTTGTGGTAAGCATGGTAGAGATGTCCAATTTCTGCCCATCAGGTGCTGTCCGTAATTTTTTCTACTGTTTCTAGACTGGTAATATAAAAATTTTGAAGACAGCGTAGAAAAAACTTTGGTCAGCAATGTATCTTGCTAGTTGTTCTTTTCAGGATTTTCTACAGATTTCTGGCCCAGAAATAAGCTCCACCCCTATTCTTTTAAAAGGCAATCAACTCTTTAAAAGGCTACCAATGAGACATTGTTGTTTCAACAGACAGGGTGCACTCAAAAAAATGCAAAGAAAGGTACAGTTGAGAACTTTTTTTCCCGGAAAGCCTGGGGTGGTTGAAAGACAGGAAAATACTTTTCAGTGCTTTCAGTGCCAACTGCGATTTGCCACACATGCAGAAGAGGGTGCTGCAAATTAGAAGTTGCTTCTTTAAATTTATGTTAAAGTGAAAATGGCAGTGTACAGGCCATTTCTTCCATTAAATTGCTTACAAACAATTCAAAATGCAAAAACGCGAAAAACAAACAACCCAATCCTATTTTCCATCACTGCATTTGTCCAAGTAGACCTCTTGTTTCCAGCGAGTGGTCATTAGCAGAAACAGAATAACGTTAATACTGCTGAAGCATCTAATGCCAATTTGATCACTTATACATGTTTTCTCTCAAGCTTGTTGGGTGGTCTAGGGGAACTGTCAGGCCATAAAGCAAGCTTTCACCTATACTTCTACCCACCCACATATGCACACAACCACCCACCCGCTTGGCTCAACGAAGTGTGTCAACGCCAACGCCTTTGCTGGATGAAGCATTTGCCTAATGCTCTCCAAAGCCTGTTGCCATAGAAATCTGGAGCAAAGATTTGCAGCCTCTGTGTGCAAAATGGACTACACCGATTTCTCAACAGATCTCACAACTAACAACTCGTAACATATCTTTGCAGTTTGGAAAGTTGTAGAACATACATTAAATAGAATAGAGTGGTAGACTTGTACAAAATAAATACAATAGCTCTGAATAATACAAACGTTATCAGTTAAGGACAAGGCTAAGACCTTGCTAACACCTAACACATGAAAGCACAATTTACTGCATGCTGTATCTAGAAACATGTACATTTCAATTTTCATATAAACTTATTCCAACTGACATTCCATATACATTTACGCGGTCATCATCTTTTTACAATCAAGCGAGCACACAGTCAGTGAGAACACTAAAGTCAGGACTAAGCAGCAGTTCAGAATGCAGTAATCTGTGATACTGTGTGAGCCAGAGAAATTATCTTCAGCTCTATGTGTGTTCTTCCACATTCAAGTGCTCTAAAAGCCACCAGAGGATCAGTGCCCTCATAAAGGCTGAGAATCCACACTGCTTTGCGTAAGTATTTGCCCTCAGAAGATTTCTATACAGTACATTGAGGTGTGACAAAATGTGGAAACATTAAAATGGATGTAACTGTGATTTTTACCATTTGATTTACACAATATGTCCAACATGTCTGGGGGCTTCTAGGAACAGGTGCATTTATATCAAGATCATGTGACATTTTACCTACACACCTGGACTACATTGAACAATAATGGGACTTCTGATGAAGACTGGTTGCAAGAGGACACATTTACAGGTTTCACAAGAAGGGGTGAATACTTAAACAATCACAGCATCTTTATTTATAACTAATTTTGCAAACTACACTGATTTTTCTCTGCACTTCAATATTATACACTACTTTGTACAAATTCATGGAATATAATCCTAAGTAAGTCAGTCCATTTCAGTTTCAGGTTGTAAAACTACAAAATGTGGAAAAGTACTTATGCAAGCTCCTATAAATCACACAACTTCATTTTCTTCTGCTAATTCACAAACCTATTGAATCTGAAGAACAAAAAAGCCACAAAATTGACTGAACCAACACATCTGTGTACATACATTACACAAGTCTGACTTTAACTGGCCCATGAAAAGAACTTGTTTTACTTTACGTCTCTAAACCTATACAAAAACTGGCTACTTTCAAAGAAATAGGACACTGCAAATGACTCATGAAAGCGGACAGGGGTCAAAATAAGAGGAAACTGGTGGCCTAGCACATTTCAAATGGAATCGGGTTCTATAGTCAGATAGAAGCCAAATAGAACTTTTTGGCAGTAAACAACAGATCTGATTTTGGCACACACAGAGAGGTAGCCATATGGAAAAGTACCTCATGCCCACGGTTAAATATGGTGGTGGCTCTTTAATGTTTTTGGGGCTGCTTTTCTGCCAGGGGAAATTGATCAGAAAGTGGTACTGTGCCATCTGTGTTTTTCTTCTTCTTCCTCTTATTATTATTATTATTATTATTATTATTACAACAACAACAACTTTTACTTACTAATACTATTGAACATATCCTCTTAAAGAGCTACAAAAGCTCCTTAATTTTTCATATTAAAGTCATATATTATTCTGGCTTCATTTAATAAGACAGTTGAAAATGTCATTTTTTCTGAAATCTGCATTTGGATGTATATGAGCACATGTACACCCTACTCAGCCAACCAAGAACCTAAACTCCTGGGTGTTTTAAACATTTACAAGACCTACTTAAAGTTAATAAAATATATATTTTTAAATAAAATATATATAATTAATGTTTCGATTTTATAGTATTATATTTATTTGTTTTTAATTTGTTTTATTTTTCACACAAACTTTTTTTAATTGTTTACTAATTTTAAATTAATTTTCATTTACTCAAAGTAGTTATTTAAATGTTTTGATACAAATAATGCACTTATACGAACAAGCAGAATGTTAACAGTCTCTTCTTAACGATTACATGTATAATAAATTGTGAGTAGTGCCATATTTAAAAAGATATTTGTGACTAAAAGAACAAAAAAGTACAAAATACTATTTGTAGCTGTGTTTTGTAACCTAAGACAATAATATTCGGTGGATGTCACGGGTCGTGACGTGAAGGAAGCAGACAGGATGCAATCGCGGTACGAACTGTGACTTTTGTTTACAAAGTGAAGAAAGCAAAACCAAAACAGAAACAAGAAACATAAATCTCTCAATAAACTAAGCTAAGCTAACTAACTAGGACTATGACTAGGACAACTGCTAACAGCTGCGGGCAATACCATAACCCACGTGACACATGACAAGACGGGACAAAGATATGACGTCAACCCGGAAGCAGCATGCGCACCAGCGCCCCAGGTGTGCTGCTGCAGGGGGAATCATGAAAGTGGAGTTGTAACAGCTCTGTATTGTGTGTACGCATTATCATAGTGCTGTTATACTTCACTCTGGCTGAGAGTCAACAGCAGATTAAATCATGTGCAAGGCAGTCATCATCCAAAATTTCAGAATTGTGACAGGCCTAGATAGATCATTAATCGACTTGTCTTTTTATATGCTCGTTATAGGCTCATCATCAGCCATTATGATATTTGATCTGTCAAAGTTCATATCATACTGGAGCAAGGGTGGGAAAGGTCAATATGCATATGCAGTATAATATGCAACATACAGTATTGGCTACTATACACAGTGCACAAGTTTATCTAGTTGTGATATGCAGAAAGCCAAAATGGTTTCCTGTTTAACATATATGCGAGAGAGAGAAAGAGAGAGAAAATACCAATGTAGTTTTTACTGTAGGAATAACTTCTACGTGTCTTGGATTAGCTTCCTCATTCCTAATGATTAATAACACAAATATCCTTCTCAATTTGACAGTACCTAACCAAATACTTCAAAAAGGCTCACTGTTTTGCCAGAACATGCTCCGAAGAAGCTGGTGATTGACACTGCCTCATAATAAGTGACAAAACAAGATGTATCCTGCTGTTGCCATGACACTGTTCTATACAGGCTAAGACAAGTAGATAATAAAAAAATAATAATAATAATTAAAAATAAATAAATAAATAAATAAATAAATAAATAAATACTATACTTTGGCCTGGCACAATTATTACATAATTACATTCTTTCTTTTATGATTAACCGTTTTAAATGTTTTGATACAAATAATGCTTCTTAACAATTACATATAAACTGTGAGTGCTGTCATATTTAAAAAAATATTTGTGGCTAAAAGCTTTGGTCTAACCTTTGATCTATAATGAACTTCACTTTACTTTCACACTATCCGTTTTTACCCAGATGAGGATGGGTTCCCTTTTGAGTCTGGTTCCTCTCAAGGTTTCTTCCTCATATCATCTTAGGGAGTTTTTCCCTTGCCACCGTCTTGCTCATTAGAATAAATCACGACATTTAAAATCTGTATCCTGTGTTTATGGGTCTGTAAAGCTGCTTTGAGAAACTGCCATTGTAAACAGCGGCATACAAATACAATTTAATTGAATTAAATAGACATGAAATAGTATATGAAAACTGAAATGCAATACACATTGTGTACACTTACCAACCGCTTTATTAGGAACACCTTTACACCTGAACATTCAGGCAATTATCCAAATCAGCCAATCATGTGGTAGCAGCAAAATGCATAAAATCATGCAGATACAAGTGAAGTGCTTCAGTTAATGTTGACATCAGAATGGGGAAAAATGTGATCTCCATGATTTTTAACATGGTATTGTTGTATGTGCCAGACAGGCTGGTTTGAGTATTCTGAAACTGCTGATCTCTTGTTTAGAGTGTCTAGAATGGTGGAAAAAACCAAACACATCCTGTGAGCAGCGGTTTTCTGGGCAGAAACACCTACAAGGTGGAAGGCGACAGTAACTCATAAGCACTCTTTACAACTGTGGTGAGCAGAAAAGCGTGTTGTGCTTTCACTGAACTGAACCTCGAGGTGGATGGGCCACATCCTGTTCCACTCCTGTCAACCAAGAACAGTAATCCCAGGCAGCAACTGGGTATTGAAGACTGGAAGAAGACCAAACAATGGTTTAACAATCCTCAAATGTCTAACTTTATACATTGTGCTTCTGCCACATGATTGGCTGATGGGATAATTGCATGAATGCACCAGTGTATAGGTTTTCCTAATAAAGTGGCCGATGAGTGTATTTTAGAAGAGTTCTGGGCAATATTTTAGTAAACGCATTTCAATAAAAGCATGAAATTAAAATAAATAAATAAGTGTTGAACAGCTACTAAATACAATTTGGATATACAGTACGTATAAATGCTCCTTTAAGTCCAACAGATTATGTTTGTCAAATATAACCTGTTTTTTTTTCTTTCTTTTTCTGGACACAGCAGTTAAGCTTTATTACAGTTAATGTAACACATTAAAAGTCAATTTATTCAGAGAGCCAATAGGGAACAGAAGATAAGGATTGTATTTACAGAGTTAAGGATCCTTGTGCTGTTAAAAGCCTCTTCAGTTACGGTGATGTGCTTCTGCAGCTCGCTCAAAAACGATGGATCAACAATAAGTCTGCTGCAGCTAATCAATACTTAATTGCTATGAAGCTATTTCAAGCCTGCATTTTACCACCCGGCTTAACCTTGACCCTGACTGGTCAAATGATTTTACATCATTAATGAGAACGGCTACACCATTTCTGACTGTCCTTGACTATTAGCTACAGTGATGTGACAATATGATTACAGGATTGTGAAATATTAACAGTATGATACAAAGTACAGTGGGGGAAATAAGTATTGGGCGTGGCAAACATTTTCTTCAGTAAATATATTTCCATTGATGCTATTTGCATGAAATTTTCACCATACATCAGGATCAACTCAAGAAATCTGGAAATATAAGGAATTCACAACATTAAAGTCCATAAATAAAGTTGTGTAATAAAGTAGAATGACAGGAAAAAGCAGTTCTCCAAGGCAAGGTAAATGTAAATGTTCTGCACTTATATAACGCTTTTATTAAAGGGTTTTACATTGGTTCTCATTCACACACACACCCCAATGGTAACAGAACTGCCATGCAAGGTGCTAACATGCCATCGGGAGCAACTTGGGGTTCAGTGTTTTTGCCCAAGGACACTTCAGCATGTGGAGTCATGTGGGCCGGGAATCGAACCGCCAACCCTACGATTAGTGGAAAACCAGCTCTACCACCTAAGCCACAGCCGCCAGGTAAGGAACCAGCTGAAATCCCTAATTAATTATATACCCTATCCGTGCAAATTAATATCAGCAGGGTTAGTAAATTGATGGTCTATAAGAAGGCTTTTCGTTACCAAGGTGTCACACAAGAAACATTTCATGGTAAAAAGCAAAGAGCTCTCCCAAGACCTTCGCAACCTTGAATCCTCCACTAAGCACCATTGAGGCCATTATCCGCAACTGGAAGCAACATCACACTGCCATCAACCGGACATGCACAAGAGCTCCTCACAAGATTTCTGACCAGGGAGTCAGAAACGTAGCCCAAGGACCACTCGGAAAGAGCTGTATAAACACTTGGAGGCAGCAGGTGCCATCGTCACAGAGAAAACAATAGGCAATCCACTCCACCACCATGACCTCAATGCACACTCACCCCGCAAGACTCCATTACTAAAGAAAAGGCATGTCAAAGCTTGTTTAAAGTTTGCTACAACTCATTTGGACAAGCCTATGAAATACTGGGAGAGTGTAGTCTCGTCAGACGAGAGCAAATTTAAATTTTTGGCTGCCATACCACACACCACGTTTGGAGAAGAAATGGCACTGCACATCATCCTTAAAACACTAAACAGGCAGTGAAGTTTGAAGGTGGTCGCCATGTGTTTTTCATCACATGGTACTTGCAAACTTCATATAATTAAAAGAACGATGAATGGAGCCGTTTACCAAAAGATTCTTGAGAAGAATCTGCTGGCATCCACCAGGATGATGAAGAGGAGACATGGCTGGACCTCAAAGCAGGACAATGATCCAAAACATACAGCAAAGGGAAAAACTCAAACCCAAAACCAACAATACAATACCACAGTGTTATTTACCACTTTAAGGGACAAGTTGCAAGAAGATTATATATGGAGTTGAGCAGTTATAATTCAATTTACCAATGTACACATATATTCTATAGGGTAATTATACACAGACTACCTTCCATTATGTACAGTGGGGAAAAAAGCCACTATTACAGTTAAGCCAAGGTATGGGTATTGAATCTAAATACTATTTAATTTATGGTGGAAGTAAATGGTTTTAAATAACATCATTTTATTTCACTTGCAAATTTGTATCAATTTCCACTAAATTTATTTGTATGAAAAGGCTACAGTAAAGGTTGGTATATGGTTAGTGTTCATACCTTAGTTTGCATGAAATCTAACATAATACTACATAGTATTAAACATTTAAAAATGTTAATTTTAAAAATAAGAAACTGATGTGGGGGAAGGACATCTGATGACATTATCAGAGTGATCACATGCTGTTTATTGAGTAGCACCACAATGCCAAATATCTCAGATTGTCGTTAACAAACAGAAAATCTTATTATAGCTCCCAGACGGTCAAATAGATAGGGCATTTCCCACAGTCAATACAGCAAAATGTCATAAAGCAGGCAACCTAAGGCACATTTTACAGCACACTGTGAGTTTTAACGAAGTGCAATGAGCTCAAGGAATTCTATTAACTTTATCTGTGCCACATATAATCTCAACACTACTTATGATATCATAAGACAAAATTATACGTTATATAGATGGGTGTAGCCAAAACATCCTTGTGTATGTAATTTTAGCTATATTTGAAATCTATGAACATCAGTAGAAAATGGGAACGAGACAAGACAATGTTTAGAAGGACATTGATCCCTGGATAGTATTGAATATACTTAGCCTTTAAATACAGTGTAATGGAGGTTATTACCAATGTAGGCCATCCAGATATATCCTGAATTCTCCATTTATATACACTTCACAAGGCTGTATATGCAGGAAGGGAAAGAGTGTCAATAGCAAAAGTGATTTTATAGTGTCTTGAGTCAGGCACAATTTAAATCACAGGTACAGTGAGTTTCTCCTAACAATTGTACCCAATAGAATATCTTAAGAAACCTAAATCTGTTATTCATCCAAACACTTGAATAATGCTTTTTTTCCCCCACAAGGTGTTATGTTATTTAATTCAATTCAATAATTTCCCCATAAAAAATTGTAACAAAGTTTAATGTACTGAAAACAGCAACATTAATTGATTTTGTGATGTGGTAATTTTTTTCAGCTGTTAATTAAGCAATATTGTACAAGCAGTGCTGTTATCCTGAACATCGGCTGTGATTTGGCCGCAGGGAACAGGCTGCAGGTCGAGTGCCACAGGTAATCAGAGCTGTGCTGATATTCAGCAGCAGGACAATTGCTTTAAAAGTGATACTGCTTTTATAAAACAGTTCTAATACTAAGATCTTAATATCAATTAACACCTTTCAGACACAATATAGTCAAATATTTACACATAGACTGACTGACAGACTGTAGAAAATGTAGTACCGGTTTCAATGTAACAAACTATCGCAAGCACAAACAAGCAGAGTGTTCCAAACAGTGAAATGCCACAATGCTGTTATATAAATAATCAGCATTCTTGGAATGCAAACCAAATTAATGGACCAGAACTAACTGTTGTATAAAAATACATATACTATACTGTACTATACTGTTCATTAACAAGAACGTAAAATTTCCTTAGCAGCGATGGGAATGAAGTACAAGTACAAAAAGTGCAACAGACCTTCAAGTTGGAACTCGTAATATTGGTGCCAAGATACACAGATGCTGTAGATCAGAGGTTCTCAACCTTTTGTAACCTGTTTTTGGCTTAGGGAGTTAGGGAAGTACATTTGTATATTTAAAAAACAAAATTTTTTAGGTAAACTAGCTCTCTAACAAAGAATTCTTTGTTTATTATTTTGGCCCTGGCCCAGCCTGAAGATACGCCTGGTGTTGGTTCTATGTACAGTTATATATACCGTAATTCTCAGAGCGCACCTGAATATAAGCCGCACCCGCTAATTTTTTTTTGTACATATATAGGCCGCACTTGTCTATAAGCCGCAGGTGTCCATGTTGTAACTGTCACGATTTGTGACGTAAACGAAGCAGGATGGATGCAAGTGCAGTTAGGAACGAGACCTTTTAATGAAATAGAGGAGCAGACTTAAGAGAAACAAGAACCATGACCAACACAATGAACTAAGCTAACTAAACCAACTAACCTAAACATTAACTATGACATGAAAGAAAGACTCTATATCTATACTCTATAAACCACTTCTACATCTATATTCTAAACTAAGTCTATACAACTCTAAGCTATACTATCCGCTACTAGGCTATAAGCTATGCTACAAGTTACTAGGCTATAAGCTATGCTATAAGCTACTAGGCTACAGGCTAAGCTAAAAGCTACAGGCTAAGCTATGCTATAAGCTAACTAGCCTTGACATGAACTCAGACATGGCTAGGAAACATGAACAAGAACTAAGACACATGGCACGAACAAAGACTAACTATATCCGCTATCTAATTCTAACTCTATATCTAATTACCCGTGTTGTGTGTGTCATGGCTCCCGGTATATATACACACCAGCCAAACTGCTAACAGTTGCGGGCAATACCAAAACACACGTGACTCGACAACACATGACAAGAAGGGGCGGAGACATGACAACACCAATATGCATTTCTTCGTGTGTTTTCCCTGATGAGGGGGTGTGCATGAAGCGCAAAACGACTGATCTGAAGAATGTAGTGTGAGCTCATTAGATTTAATTCGAACCGTTTCATTGGTCCACTGTGACCTGTTAGGTAATTTCATTTGTCTGATGTGACGAGGCTAAATGTTTTGGCGGCATGAAACTCGTTAGCCCGTAAAAATCCATAAATTAGCCGCATCATTGTTTAAGCCGCAGTGTTCAGAGCGTGTGGAAAAAAGTAGCGGCTTATAGTCCAGAAATTACGGTACATTTGCCTGTTTCACAATATACCCGTTTCAACTTTTGTTGAAACCTGTTGGTGTTTGTTGTTCCTGGCTTCCCTTATTTAGAGACAATTTCCATTGAATCGCGAGCTGGTTACTCTGTGCGGCCTAGCCTAGACTGGGTCATAACACGAGTGAAGAGACAACGAGGTGTTGAAATGCTGCGGGTGATGATACTGATGAGGCAGAAAATCAAAATTAAAAATTAATTGCCTGTTGTTGACTTATATAGTATCTCACAAAAGTGAGTACACCCCTTACATTTTTGTAAATATTTGATTATATATTTTCATGTGACAACACTGAAGAAATGACACTTTGCTACAATGTAAAGTAGTGAGTGTACAGCTTGTGTAACAGTGTAAATTTGCTGTCTCCTCAAAATAACTCAACACACAGCCATTAATGTCTAAACCGCTGGCAACAAAAGTGAGTACACCCTTAAGTGAAAATGTCCAAATTGGGCCCAATTAGCCATTTTCCCTCCCTGATGTCATGTAACTTGTTAAGTGTTACAAGGTCTCAGGTGTGAATGGGGAGCAGGTGTGTTAAATTTGGTGTCATCACTCTCACACTCCCTCATACTAGTCACTGGAAGTTCAACATGGCACCTCATGGCAAAGAACACTCTGATGATCTGAAAAAAAAAGAATTGTTGCTCTACATGAAGATGGCCTAGGCTACAAAAAGATTGCCGAGACCCTGACACTGTGCTGCAGCATGGTGGCCAAGACCATACAGCAGTTTAACAGGACAGTTTCCACTCAGAAAACTGGTCTCGCCATGGTCGACCAAAGAAGCTGAGTGCACGTGCTCAGTGTCATATCCAGAGGTTGTCTTTGGGAAATAGACGAGTGCTGCGAGCATTGCTGCAGAGGTTGAAGGGGGGGGGGCAGCCTGTCAGTGCTCAGACCATACGCCGCACACCGCATCAAATTGGTCTGCATGGCTGTCGTCCCAGAAGGAAGCCTCTTCTAAAGATGATGCACAAGAAACCCGCAAACAGTTTGCTGAAGACAAGCAGACTGAGGACATGGATTACTGGAACCATGCCGTGTGGTCTGATGAGACCAAAATAAAAAAATGATTTGGTTCAGATGGTGTCCAGAGCTACAGTTCATTGAGGGAACCATGAATGCCAACATGTACTGTGACGTACTGAAGCAGAGCATGATCAGTATGCAGTATTCCAGCATGACAACAACCCCAAACACACCTCCAAGACGACCACTGCCTTGCTAAAGAAGCTGAGGGTGAAGGTGATGGACTGGCCAAGCATGTCTCCAGACCTAAACCCTATTGAGCATCTGTGGGGTGGGGTATGCTCAAATGGAAGGTGGAGTTGACATTTGCTATGTTGTCATAGAGGAGTGGAAGAGGACTCCAGTGGCAACCTGTGAAGCTCTGGTGAACTCCATGCCCAAGAGGGTTAAGGCAGTGCTGGAATATAATGGTGGCCACAAATAATATTGACACTTTGGGCCCAACTTGGACATTTTCACTTAGGGGTGTACTCACTTTTGTTGCCAGCGGTTTAGACATTAATGGCTGTGTGTTGAGTTATTTTGAGGGGATGGCAAATTTACACTGTTACACAAGCTGTACACTCACTACATTACATTGTAGCAAAGTGTCATTTCTTCAGTGTTGTCATATATATTAAAATATTTACAAAAATGTGAGTAGTGTACTCAGATACTACAAATAAATAAATGAATTAAAAAAAAAAAAATTATATATATATATATATATATACACACACACACACACACACACACACACACACACACTGCCTTGCGAAAGTATTCGGCCCCCTTGAACTTTTCAACCTTTTGCCACATTTCAGGCTTCAAACATAAAGATATATAAAAAACTGAAAAGTGGTGCGTGGAAAATTATTCGGCCTCTTTACTTTCGTGCAGCAAACTCACTCCAGAAGTTCAGCGAGGATCTCTGAATGATCCAATGTTGTCCTAAATGACTGATGGTGATAAATAGAATCCACCTGTGTGTAATCAAGTCTCTGTATAAATGCACCTGCTCTGTGATAGTCTCAGGGTTCTGTTGAAAGCGCAGAGAGCATCATGAAGACCAAGGAACACACCAGGCAGGTCCGTAATACTGTTGTGGAGAAGTTTAAAGCCGGATTTGGATACAAAAAGATTTCCCAAGCTTTAAACATTCCAAGGAGCACTGTGCAAGCGATCATTCTGAAATGCAAGGAGTATCAGACCACTGCAAATCTACCAAGACCTGGCCGTCCCTCTAAACTTTCAGCTCAGACAAGGAGAAGACTGATCAGAGATGCAGCCAAGAGGCCCATGATCACTCTGGATGAACTGCAGAGAACTACAGCTGAGGTGGGAGAGTCTGTCCATAGGACAACAATCAGTCGTACACTGCACAAATCTGGCCTTAATGGAAGAGTGGCAAGAAGAAAGCCATTTCTCAAAGATATCCATAAAAAGTCTCATCTAAAGTTTGCCACAAGCCACCTGGGAGACACACCAAACATGTGGAAGAAGGTGCTCTGGTCAGATGAAACCAAAATCGAACTTTTTGCCCACAATGCAAAATGATATGTTTGGCATAAAAGCAACACAGCTCATCACCCTCAACACACCATCCACACTGTCAAACATGGTGGTGGCAGCATCATGGTTTGGGCCTGCTTTTCTTCAGCAGGGACAGGGAAGATGGTTAAAATTGAGGAGAAGATGGATGCAGCCAAATACAGGACCCTTCTGGATTAAAACCTGTTGGAGTCTGCAAAAGACCTGAAACTGGGAAGGAGATTTATCTTCCAACAAGACAATGATCCCAAACATACAGCAAAATCTACAAAGGAATGGTTCACAAATAAACGTATCCAGGTGTTAGAATGGCCAAGTCAAAGTCCAGACCTGAATCCAATCGAGAATCTGTGGAAAGAGCTGAAAACTGCTGTTCACAA
The DNA here is from genome assembly GCA_012411365.1 of Ameiurus melas. Lineage (NCBI taxonomy): Eukaryota > Metazoa > Chordata > Actinopteri > Siluriformes > Ictaluridae > Ameiurus > Ameiurus melas. Next base: position 10,588,259 of record CM022778.1, on the reverse strand, counting down.
AAGCTCTCCATCCAACCTCACTGAGCTCGAGCAGTTTTGCAAGGAAGAATGGGCAAGAATTTCAGTCTCTCAATGTGCAAAACTGATGGAGACATACCCCAAGCGACTTGCAGCTGTAATCGCAGCAAAAGGTGGCTCTACAAAGTATTAACGCAAGGGGGCCGAATAATTTTGCACGCCGCACTTTTCATTTTTTTATTAGTTAAAAAAGTTTCAAAAATCCAATAGATTTCGTTCCACTTCACAATTGTGTCCCACTTGTTGGTGATTCTTCACAAAAAATTTAAATTTTATATCTTTATGTTTGAAGCCTGAAATGTGGCAAAAGGTTGAAAAGTTCAAGGGGGCCGAATACTTTCGCAAGGCACTGTATATACACACACACACACACACACACTCACATACAGTGAAGGAAAGAAGTATTTGATCCCCTGCTGATTTTGTACGTTTGCCCACTGACAAAGAAATTATCAGTCTATAATTTTAATGGTAGGTTTATTTGAACAGTGAGAGACAGAATTACAACAAGAAAATCCAGAAAAACGCATGTCAAAAATGTTATAAATTAATTTGCATTTTAATGAGGGAAATATTCAATTCAATTTTATTTGTATAGCGCTTTTTACAACAAACATTGTCTCAAAGCAGCTTTACAGAAATATAAACACGGTATACAGATATTAAAGGTGTGAATTTATCCCAAATATGTATTTGACCCCTCTGCAAAACATGACTTAGTACTTGGTGGCAAAACCCTTGTTGGCAATCACAGAGGTCAGACGTTTCCTGTAGTTGGCCACCAGGTTTGCACACATCTCAGGAGGGATTTTGTCCCACTCCTCTTAGCAGATCTTCTCCAAGTCATCTACCATTAAAATTATAGACTGATCATTTCTTTGTCAGTGGGCAGCTGTACAAAATCAGCAGGGGATCAAATACTTTTTTCCCCTCTATATATACAGTATATTTTATATATATATATATATATATATATATATATATATATATATATATATATATATTATATATATATATATATACACACATACATACACACACACACACACACACACACACACACACACACACATACATACATACATACATACATACATACATACACACACACTATCTAACTGGGCTCATCCATGCACAACAGTCTATTGAATTTACTGAGAGTGGTACAAAAAACAAAACAAAACAAATGCTTTGTTGATGTCAGGGGAGATTGACCAGACTGATTCAAGCGGACAGAAAGGCTATGGTACTCAAATCACTCTTAACAACACTGCTGAACAGAAAAGCATATCAGAATGCACGTCGAATCCTCAAAGTCGAAGACCACATTGGTTTCCATTCCTGTCAACCAAAAACAAGAATCTGAGCTTACACTGGACACAGGCACTCTGAAAGTGGACACCTGAAGACTGAAAATGACCATATTTTCTCAAGCTTTAACTTCCCAGTTTCAGTGATCCTGACAACATGCCACAGTTTTCCTCATTCTGATATTTGATGTGAACATTAACTGAATCTCATGATCTATATTTGCATGATTTTATGTTTTGTGCTACTGCCACCACATGATTGGCTGATTGCATAATTGCATAAATGACGAGGTGTACAGGTTAACATAGCCAGTATGTACATAATCTGTTGTGACTCTAAAAGCTTGAAATCTCTTTTTAGGTCAATAAGCAGAACATTAATTACAGTATTTTACCCTTTAACCAAGAGTTCTGCAATCATTGTACACTTAAATGCAGTTCTTTTCACATTTCTCCTTATATTTTATTCTCTAAAATGGTCTTGGTCTTCATGGTGAATATTCAAATATACACTAATCATCTGCTATTGTATGAGAAGACTGTGTACTGAACTGCCTTAGCGCATGATTAAATTTAGATTTGAAAGAATATGCATCAGTAGATAGGCATGTAAATCATTACATAAAAGACAAACAGATGAAAATTTAATTGAACTGTTGTATCCAACTCCCATTGGCACGTTATGAGTTTATGAGTTGGATACAGCACAGGCAAGGATTTTGTATTATGAAAAGCCCTCAACCAACACATCAACTGATTAAGCCAGTGAAGACTGTGAGAAGAGCCTCTGAAGAGTTTTCATATAAAATGAGGGTTTAAATGTGGCCCACCATGCATCCCCAATATGTCTAAGAAAATTTCCCCTTTTACTCTCAGTTTACTCAAAACTAACATTTTTTTATACATACTGATTCTATGTTGATCTTGTGGATTCACTGGATTCCACTCTTGATTGGGATGAAAACCTGCAGTCACATTGGGCTTTGATGGATGAGACTGGGTACTGCTGATGTATATTAAGTATTAAAATCTCAGCCTACCCTCTTTACTTATATCAAGGTTCCCAAATGTATATTCTCTAAAGAACAATGCTTATGATATCTACAACTTGCATCACTACTATTACAAATGTAATTGTAGATAGCTTCAACACTACATATGACTAGTAACAACAGTAAAATATGGTGGTGGGTCATATGGGGCATTACGTTTTGGGAGCTACTTTGTTGCTGGAAGTTCACACTTACAAATATTGGTGGTAGCATGAATTGTGACACATAAGTTCTTCAACCAGAAACCTGGTTGTCATTGCCATATATATATATACACACACACACACACACACACACACACACACACACACAGGTACAGACCTTACCATAGATATAGCTTTCAATCAGATGATGAGCCAAACATACTTCCAAATCAACAGAGAAGTGGTTCAAGAAACACATTCAAATGTTTTGCAATGAACATTTCAGTCACTGGAATTGAACCTTGGATATGAAAACCTGTGGTCCGAATTGAAATGGGAAGTCAACATGTATATAATACAATATAATGGAGCTTATAATGTTAAGATCCTCTATAAGTGTATCAGACATTACAGGAAGTGCTGCTGTACTCTCTAGTGCAGAAATTTGATTTATTACAAGTGGACAATAATTTTGAAACCAGATTTTTGAAGAAAAAAAAAGGTTAAATAAAAGCATCCAATTTCTCTGTGTACGAGTTTAAATATCACTTATGAACAGTGCCAATAATGAATGAATGAACGAACGAATATAACAAGTTGAATTACATTGTTACATTGTACATAGATGTGTCATAAAATATGCTGCAAGTATGAATAGTTGATATAGTTTTAGAGCTATGCAGACCTGATGACAAGTTAAAAATTAATAGCACATATGGAAATATAATTTGGATACTCCTAAAAAGTGTAGTTATTAGTAGGGGTGTCAATAACAATCACTGCCACGATGCGATTCGATCGATCCAGGGGTATGCGATCAATATTAAGCAATATCCTATTTCACACAATTAATAACATTTCTATTAATTCACAGATGCAACCAAAATATATTTTTCCACTGTAAAATCCTACATACAGTCGTCAAAAAATAAGTACACTCCATGGAAACTGTTGTCTTTTTTTGACAAATATGGACCAGAAGACATTTGATCAGTGGTGGCTTGGCGGTTGAGGCTCTGGATTACTGATCATAAAGTCAGGGGTTCAAGCCCCAGCACTGACAAGCTGCCACTGTTGGGCCCTTGAGCAAGGCCTGAGACCCTCTCTGCTCCAAGGTCGCTGTATCATGGCTGACCCTACGCTCTGACCCAAACTTCCTAACATGCTAGGGTATACGAAGAAAACAATTTCACTGTGCTGTAATGTATATGTTACCAATAAAGACTAATTATAATCTTTGAAACAGTGCCTATTAATAATAATGATATACTTGAATAAAACCACAAGGAAAATGAGATTTTTCAATCATTTATTCAACAGAAACATCAATAGATGTGATCATCTCTGGAAAAAGTAAGTACACCATTGAAATAACTTTTTTTTGCATAATTGTCCACCAGGCTTACTGGAATTGTTGACCACTCTTGCATGCATTGTTCTTTCAGTTGCAAGATGTTCAAATCCCCTCACAACATTTCAAAAGGGGTCGGTTAAAAGGGGCTGTTAAAGAAGTAGACATGAATTATGTGAAGTACAAGAAGTAAACTGATCTGATCTAAGCAAAAAGTGGTAGGGGCACTGCTGGAAGATTTCCTGTGCTGGCCATTCTGTGTTGCTTTAAGGATTGGGCAGAAGATTTCAAAGCAAATATGCAAACACAAAACTCCACTCACTCGAGACCAGAACAAACAGAACAAGATTCAGTTCAAGATTCAAATCTTCAAAAAAATGTTTTGGACTTTTTGGTTTTCAACAAAAACCTTCAGAATAAATCATAGAAAATTTCAAAGAGATGTTTTATTTTTTTGCACGTTTACAATTTATACTTGACATTTGAATCTCTTGATAGCGATGAAAACTAGTCAGTTTATTAGAACACGATCCATTTAGTAAAAAAAATATATATATATTTTTACAATCTCAAAAGCCTAGATATTTTAAATGTCAGGCCATTCAAAAACTGCCTAATGTCTTTGAACTGTTAGCACACTTAAGGTGCACTCGCACACAGGACTCGCAGCGACAAAGCAAACGGAGACCAATCACCACTGGTGACTAGGTGTGGGCATTTCCAGCAACCCGACAAAGTTGAGAAAAGTTTAACTTTATGCAAATTTGGAGCGACTTGGTGCAACAACTACCAATGGAAGTAAAAACAGTAGAGTGCACATGAGCTGCAGCCTCCCGTGCTAGCCGGGACCAAGCAGTGTCAAGCTAGACACTTCACACAGGAAATGTAGAGGCAACGGGCGGGGAGCTGAGGGAAATAATGAAACACACACACTTTGTTGCAATCAAGCAAAATCCCAGTGTAGCTCCTATCTCAGTAAGTGAGCATGAGGGTATCATCTGTTCAATGGTGATTGGGAGACGGCCCTCAGCTTCTCTGCCTCAATGTTTACTGTAACTCACTTTTGTTGAAATCAAGCAAAAGCCCAGAGTAGCTCTTAATTTGGGTGAAGTGTCCAGCTTGGCGCTGCTCGGTCCCGGGCACCAAAGCAACACCAAACCTGCTCACCCAACCTGACCACAACTCACACAAGATAGGAGCTACTCTGGGCTTTTGCTTGATTTCAACAAAAAGTGAGTGTGTGTCTTTATTATTATCATCATCATCATCATCATCATCATGCTTTAAACTCACTAAGACCATAAAAAAGCTAATTAGTGATTGCTGCAATGGGACTACTTCTGCTAGTGAGCACAGGGAGCTTTGTATCATGTGCACTCTACTGTTATCACTCCCATTGGTAGTCACTGCCCCAAGTCACTCCAAATTTGCACAAAGTGAAACTTTTCTCAACTTTCGTGTTGCGTCGCTGGACACTCCCACATCTTTTTGCCAGCGGTCACTGTTGCTCACATTATCGGGAGTCACCAGTGCTCATTGAAAAGGAATGGACTACAATGGCTTTGTCGCTGCGAGTCGTTGTAGGTGTGAGCACACCTTTAGTCACAAACAAAAACCTTCAACATAGTATTAAACAACTTCTGATAGCAATTTTTCACAAGTTCAAAAATACATTCACTGACAGTTTCTCACTGGACAGAATTCCAACCTGAATGCAATGAAGTTGCTGCTGTAAAATGTTATATTTCAAATATTATACATATTGCCCATTCCCTTTAATCACTACTACTAGACACAGTCGATATTTGCATATAGCCTCTGTGACTAAATGCCACCAAAAAATCAGGGTCAGCTGGGAAACACAACGGGTATCTTCAGTTTTAATTATGTTTTGGGAGCAGTGGAAGATGCAGGAGTAAAGAGGAACAGCTCACTAGTGCCTGTGAACAGGAAAATAAATAAATAAATAAATGAGGTGGAGTTGCTTGTTCAAGCGCCAGCACCACCAAGCCGTCACTGTTGGGCATTTGAGCAAGGCCCTTAACAAGGGGCACCATATTGTGCTCTGACCCCAACTTTCTGTTGGGATATGCAAAGAAAAGAATTTCACTATTCTGTAATATACTGTATACTATATGTGAGAAAGACAACTTTTTCTTGTAAATCCAAAAGCTATTTTTGGTGCTAATCACATGGCCCTGAAAAACTATCCCTCTTACAAAAGTTCTTACCTAGAGAAGAGTCAAGGACACAGAAAAGTCCCATGATTCTTTGCAACAGGATTTTTAGGCAGACAGGGACAACTGAATTACATGGACCATGGAACCACATGTAGTCTTAACCCTCTGACCCGTATGGCTGAAAACCCGGTTTGCCCGTCTTTGACCTATTCCCGTAAGGACGATATACTGGCTTGGTCGTCTATGCCAAATCCATGCCGTAAGGGCGATATAATGGCTTTACAATGTAAACGTTATCCCCGTAAGGCCGGTATACCGGCATTTCTCTGCTATGATTCCTTACTATTGAATTATTATTTTTTGACCCGGAAGGTTGATGACGTCACGACGTGATTATGTTATTACGCCATCATTATGATGATGATCCAAGCGTGAATATTGGTGTAATAGTAGAAGTGAAATAAAAATGCCAAAGCGAAAAGCTAATCGTGTTCCAGCTAAAGTTACACCTACAGTGAACACAGGTACATCTAAAACAGTGGAAAAAAAGAAAACATACACAGTTACACGGGCGAGATCGAGGATTCTAGATAGTGACAGCAGTGAAAGTTCAGGCGATGTTGAAACCGAAACCGAAACTGATAGTGACGTGAACTCTCCTGATTCAGACCCTGATCCGTCTTCATCTCCAGCATCAACCAGTGCGACTGACACTGCAGGGGTTTGGAGTCATAACCTGACCATTTCTGTGCATTCGTGAAAACACTACCTGCTGGTCTGATTATCACCAGAAAGTTGACTTTTGGCACCAAGATGCATTTATTCAAAGGCATTGACCACGCTGATCCTCGTATGGTACTTATAAATGAGTAGAAGGATTTTAACGACCATTTTTCGTAATTTCTCTAGTTAAGAATTGTGCTCTAAGTGGAGTAAAAACACTGAACAGCTTAATTTTCAAAGTAATATTACACAAACACATTATTATAAGTTGTTTCAAAGCCAAGATGTTGATTTTGGGGCCAATTTTGTACCGGGAACTCCGGGTTGGCATGCTGTTTCTATAGGGTTGTGGGACATAATACTGTAGGAACTAAGGGGTAAGTTAAGTGTAAGAAAAATAATTATACTGCACTGTAATGGGACAATAAAGGCTTTATCTCTTCTCATAAAGCTATGTTATGCAAGAATTGCAGTATAATGCTCACAAAGGTTAGAAAAGTCACTATACAATTCCGTATTTAACTGCCTTAAACATGAAATGAGTGCTTGCCTTAGTTTGTTAAATCACATTTTAATAGCTACCACATATTACTGTGAGAAATAGGATTAACCAATCAGAAACATGCATTTTTTCCAGATTTCTGTTTGAAAAGTATTAGCCATGCAGTGATTTAATTTAGTACATTCTTCCCCCTCATGATGATCACAGCATGGCTGTTAAATAGGGCTGCACAATATTGATGTCGATTACGATTTTGGCTGCCCACAATTACATGAACACGATCGACTGCAATATTGACGTTTAAAGTTCATCCTCCACTCATAGAAAATTCTACTGTTTATCAAATCAAGCGTTTCCTAAACTTACAGACAATAACTATAGAGTGGCGCAGGCTGACCTCATTTTGTATGCCAAAACCCAGAAACGAGTTAGCATTTTAGCCTTTCCGGTTCCATCGTCCTGAAGTCAATGTTCTTTTTTTTATGGGATTTTGGTTAAAAGGCTGAAATAAGGTCTGTGGTGAACACAAGCTCAAAATATTTTCACGTATTATTCTACAGCATAAAATACACCAGTAAAACTCCACTGATCATTTTGTTTAAAGCTTTTACATGTATTGAAAAAGGCGGTTGCTAACTGGCTCGTAATTAGGGTTTAGGACAGATGCAAGTGCAGATAAGAGCTTTGTTGAAGAGAGGCAGTGAAATCCAAAACCTGAGACAATAACATGGTCAAAAACAAGCAAAAGGTCAGGTGATCGGCAAACAGGCATAAATAAGAATCAAACAAAAAGGTTGAGAACAGGATCAAAACGATGAGATCTGAAACTATGAGCAAATGCTTGATACACAGAAAACTCACGCAATACTTCGCGGCAAACAAGAAGACACAAGGTTTAAATGAAAAACGTAATTAAGGGTGAACACTAAACAGCTGAGACTAATGATGACAAGGGAACAACCAATGACAATACAGGGGCGGAGACAGGACAAATCATAACAAATGCACACGTGGAAAGTAAATAAAGGGAAGGTCACTAAAAGAGCGTGCTGCGAGCTTGCATGAGGTGAAATCATGAAACTAACATGTTGCTAAATAGGACTACAGGGGTCGTTGAGGACATTAAACCTAATCACGCTGAACAGGAAAAAAAAACAAAAAAACACAACTTTGCAGATAAACTGGTTTGGGTATGCTGTGCACAATTCCTCCGAAAAAATGTGGATGAAAATTCATCCACAGAATAAATCCAGATTATGTAAAATGTTTTTAAATCAAGTTTGGAAAAGTTGTCGGATGCTTGGTGATGGTGACGTTGAAGTCGACTGACCTTGGTGTAGTTCGTTTATAGCATACAGTTAACTGCATATTTTTGGCGATTGTATTTAGGCTTCAAACTTCATAAGAGTTGTGTTCATTTGTGAATATTATCTTGATGGGCAAAACGTGTTAGTTCTGTGACAAACAAAAGTTTACAACACTTTTTTTTTTTTTTTTTTGCAGCAATCCAAAAGTCGATGAGAACATCCTAATGTGTTTTTGTCAAGGGAACCGGTGTGATGCTAACTTCCGGGTTCTGGTGGAAAATGACGTCACCCCTGCGTCACTGCTCTATTGGGAGATTTGGCTGCGTCTCTCCTCCTTTAAACACTGTTATTACCTTTTCTTTGTTATTGTTTTCATTTAGTTGCTTGTTGTTATAGTTGATTGCATATTTTCATTTGGTTGATGGCATTTTTATTCTTACTTAACCTATATTTTTGGTACAATTTTAATTTATATTTTGCTTCTACGAGATGATGCACTTTAAGGTCCATTCTAATTTGATGCAAAGATTTGTACATTAGCAGGAATGTAGCACAACATGGAGGTGAAAACAGTGGTCTGATTATTTAAATGGGAAAGTGCAATAAAAAATATGTTGTCCCTAAAATCAATGAATAATCATGATAAACAATTGTGAGCTCAATATTGATCAAAACAACAATATTGATTATTATTTTGGCCACATTCGTGCAGCCCTACTTTCAAATTGAGCCAGTAAAACCTGTTACGAGAGCTTGGAGCTCCAGTCAAATTCTGTCAGGATTTAGTCCTAGTCGTCCCTGCTCCAGCTATGAAAGAACAGAGCTAAGCCAAGTGTGGAACAGAAGGTCATTGAGCTGGTTAGCAGCAGGTTTCTTATGGCTGCCGTTACACTACACAGAATCACCTCTTTTGATGTGACACTTCCGTTCCCCTCATGCCTGGCTTGACTTTGTGTAGTGACCAGCAAGACTGATGAAAGGTTCCTGTTCAGCTCTAGAACTTAAAAAAATTAGAAAAAAGAAAAAAAAAAGAAACTCCACATGATCTAGCTGTCAGTGTCAGCTTGGACTTTGTTCATACCCTATCAGTTTGAATGCAGACTGGTAACGTTATCGGCTTCAGTTATCCAGATAAAGACATGGGAAACCACCAATGTAAATCAACATTTAACTACATATTACAAAAAGATAAGGGAGAGAATTTAACTCTCATCTGTTCTGGTTTCTTTAACATCTACATGACAGAGGTCACTGCTGATGAAGAGAGAAATGCTACCATAAAAGTGCTACTTTAAGTTAGTTAAATACCAGTACGTAATAGTGTAATTTATTATATATGACAAATTATGAGCACTGTGCAAGACAATTAGATATATTAGGCTGTATTAGGGATATCTCAATCTCATACAGCTCAAATACAACTAAATGTTGTACACCTGATGAAACACCTGATGTTCAAGCCAGAGTTGTGCTGATATTTGTGATCGTTTTTGAATTCTTGGATAACATTCACAATTAAATTTTTGTGCAGTCTTTGCTGTTTTATTTCAGGAACTAGTTAAATAACTTCATACAATATTATTAGAACTATTATTCAAGCATATTTTCACTGTTCTTGGAAAGACAACTAATAACATGTTATCTGAAAGAATTTAACATTGCACCTTACTGAACAGGCTGTCAGGTAGACACAGTGGAGTACTGTCACCTAAAGGCTCCATTCATGGGAGAGAAAAAGTGTCGCAGTAAAGAAATGCAAGAAAGGGGACTAACGTACTAATGTGCACTAGCGTCTGCCTCAGTCTTCTGGACTTCTCAGTGTTGGGATGTGAAATGAAAGGCCATTGGACAACTGGGTGTGACTTGAGACAATCCTTCATTAATGGATGATCATTCACTGAAGGCATCTTAAGGAACTACAACTGACAATATCACTAATAACACCAAAGGGTGACTCAAAGAACATTCATCATCTGTACTCACTTCCAAAAAAAACCATTTTACTTGAGACCCTTTCTGGTAGGATAACACTTAGATGTAGAGTACTACAGATAACCTTTGTTTTCCTAAGACATCTTGCAGAATTACAACAGATATGCCAAGAAGAAAGGGCAAATATTAATTAGAACCCACATGTCAAGAGGAAATGCTAGGCAAATATTACTGAGAGGATCCAAAGCTGCCCACAGGATAAGAAAGAGCTAGAAGAAAGCAGAAGGTGGGCATATAAAATTTTAATATTTACATTTGGAATCACAATCCAATCAGAAATGGAGACTTCAACTTTTGATATTTGGATTTTTCATTATTGCTTTCAAAACGTAACTTTGACATGTTTTGTTCATTTGTGATAAAGGAACACAGGGGTATGGAAAGGACTTACACAAATTTTCACAAATTTCTATTTCAAATGAAGTAGTACAAAACAACTCAAACGTTACTGTACTACAACTGTAATGTTATGACTTTACACCTCTGCTGAATTACTGCCCCATCATAGAGCAGTGTGAAAGGAAAAACGTACCCCTGTAAAAACTCTCTGCTATAGTCACTGACATGCCAATCGGCAGGGCTGAAAACTGCTCTAAAATCCACCAATAGCAATAAAAGTATCTCTTGGGGATTAGGTTAATACTATGTTAACCAGGCAAGCCTGGATAACCTGAGTACATTTATAAGCCAGACATGTCCCCTCCACACACACACACACACACACACACACAACAGAACTGCCAAAGCTCCTCCTCATTCCCTCCTGCTTCTCATTAATATTTCATAGGCTGATAAACCGTCTCGTCAGGTCTTTCTGATCCTGGTGATCTCGGTGTCGCTCGTTCCAATGTCTAAGGTGTCAGTATGGTGGGTTATAAGTACAGTCAAGCATTTCTGGCCATGTCTATACTTACACATAACCTAGTTTACTTACCTTGCAGCTGCTTAAATCGTCCCTCCAGCTGGTTATAGTTAAAAGCGGCTGTGCCGTAACTGATGGCAGGACTGGAGTCTTGGTACGATGGTCCTGGCCCTGGAGACTGGTGCTCAGGGGAGAGATGCCCAGGAGAAACGTGTCCAGGAGACAGGGGTCCAGGCATACTGGTAGCCCTCTGAAGCTCCATCAGTGTGCTAGAAAGTAATGTGTCCTCTTACGAACACCTCTCAACCAGCAAACACCAGATTTGAGGCTGTCCAAGCAGCCAGTTTGCACTGGCTGAATGTAACCGATGCTCAATGGCAGGCAGACAGCATGATTTTTCTTCTCCCACAATGTTCAGAAGAGATTGCATCCTTTTTTTGTCATCCCTGAGACCATCAGACTGAGAGACAGAGTGAATGAGAGACCATGCGCAGTGGACATGGAGCGGTTACTGAAGACAGAGCTGAACAAAACAGAGCACACCTTTCACAAGCCTGCAGAAAGTAGGGGGTGGAGCCTGGGGCTTGGTATTGGCCAAGGCAGCCAATCATGGACAGTGTTCCACAGTGATGTCGGCATCATATTAGCATAAAGAGAGGTGGGAGGGAGAGACAAGGAGGAGGTGGTGGGCTACACCATTCTGCCATGGTGGGGGAGATGAGCAGGATGTTCGCTGTTGCCAAACACAGCTGGAGCTTTTAACAGAGACAAAAAATATTTTTGATGTTTGACAGCAGGAAATGTTGATATAAAAAAGGCTTTGTGAATTACTAAGTTAAAGCCTGACATACTTTATGGGGCCACAAAATGAGAGCAACCCGCTTTTTTTCCATGGCTGCATACAAATATGTGGGACAGACAAAAATGCAGTGGCTTTTGAGTGGTGGAACAACGCGGGAATTATTGAGCACAATTTTCATGTGATGCACTCAACACAACAGCCCACTCAGCTTGCCTCAGCTGCACTTTTCAGGAAAGTCAACCCCAACCTCTTATTTTCATATCCGGTCCACGAAAACAAGGCATCCTCTTGGTTTCTCCTGAACAAACACATTCATTCCTGGATGTATTTTTTTCCTGGCAGTTTTGAGTTTCTTGCAATCAGGTTTAATTTACCTCAAAAATTCATGTTGAATCTGGGGTGAAACATGCACTTGAGCTCTAGAGGAGCAGTGAAAGTATGGAAAAGCTCAGTTACCTAACAGCACTGTTCTCAGGTAGCTGAGAAATTTAAATGCATTTTTCAAAAACCCAGACCCATACTAAAATTACAAAAAGGAAACATTATATTGCATGGGAAAACTGAGATGCTGCTTTTTTTGTCATCACTGAAAATAGAGGGCATGGGCTGGTGTTAAAACAAATAAAAGTAAAAAAGGTTTAAAAAATAAAGCTAAAAAGGTTTTATGCCCAGGTGAATGAAAACTGGTCATTGAGGCTGCCAAGAAGCCGACAGCAACATTAAAAGTAGTACTGGTTGCTCCCTACATGTGACGACAATCTCCCGAACTCTTCATATCTCTGGGCTATGGGGTGGGGTGGCAAGATAGATGCCTTTCTTTAACAACAATATTATTTATTTAATTTTTTTTAAACATTCGATCTCAAAAAACCATGTGGACCAATGCTGTACTTTTTGGCCATACTACCAAGAGACATGTTTGACACAATAACAAAACATGGCACATCTCCAAAAGAACACCATCCCCATGGGGAAGTATGGTGATGGATGTTTTTCTTCAGCTGGAACTGGAGCTTTAATCAGGGTTGGGGAAATAATGAATAGCTCCAAATACCAGACAGACAATTTTGGCACAAAACCTTAAGGCTTCTGCTAAAACACTTCAGATGAAGCAGAATTTTACCTTTCAGCATGACAACGACCCAAAGCTAACTTCCAGATAAACAAACGAACGGCTTCACCAAAACAAGTTCAAGGTTTTGGAATGGCCCAGCCAGAGTCCACACCCAAATCCAATCAAAAAGCTGTGGGGTGACCTGAAGAGGGCTGTGCACAGGAGATGAACAGCTAATTTGACAGTTACAATGCTTTTGCAAGGAAGAATGGCAAAATATTGCCAAGTGAAGATGTGCCAAACTCATCGCCACTTACCCAAAAAGATTGAATGCTATAAAATCTAAAAGGCTTTAACTAAAACTAAAAACTTCAACTAAGCATTAGTTTAGGTATGCACATTTACGTAACCATGTTCTTGTAAAATTTTTATTTTTTATTTTCCCCCCTAAAATGATTCTTTTTAATTTAATTAAAAGGTTCAAATTTCAGAAAATGTTCTGACATGATTTATCTTAGCTTCACTTTTTTTTTACATCACAAAAACCTGCCATTTTAACAGGTGTGTATAGACTTTTTATATCCACTTTATGATTAAATTGCATACTGTGTCTTGTTGAGGTCTTAAGCCAACGTCATTTCTTAGTATCTCCCAGCATATCAATATCAGTAATGTTTCACTTTGACAAATCTTTCTATGATATTATGTGATAAATTCTTCTCAAGCTTCTTGCAAGGCTTTAACATCTTATTAATTAGCAAAATACATCACATTATTCACTCAGCGAGTAAGAATAAAAAGATATTAGTACATATAGTACTGAATCATTTGATATCCACTTGGATTCATGCCCTCGACATGACCACCAGCAACAAACATGTAGGACTGTCTTGAAGAAAGTCACACCATTACTCAGCTGCACCCTCCTCTAACCTTATGTGATCATTTGTCTAGCTGACTTTCAGTGTGTCACACAGCTGAGAAATATGATCATATCTAATTCCTCAATTGCTCGGAGGTTATTAGCCAAGCCCTGACTGGCATTTGGCTTGCAGCTTTTGTTTATGAATGGCAAAAAAAGAATTAGGGGAATGTTTAAGGAAAAGCAATAGGCTGGTGGGCAGGAGGATAAAGCGTCTTTGTGGGGTGAGGCTTGTTTTAATTATTCAGCAAGGCCCAGCCGGCCTTGCAGAATCTGGTGATAGCCTCCAAGAGTGCCCGTATGCTGACATTACTGTCTGAGAGTCACATGTGACAATGTTCTCACTCCCTTTGAACTAGCTGATTTTGGATCCATTGTACCACAAACATCAAAGAAAAACAAGGACTAAACAGATCAATGCAATAATGCTAAAACAAAATGGGTTTCTTGAAAGCCACCATGGATTCTGTATTGACACTTAAACGCAGAAGTAAGAAAAATTAACCTGGCAGAAGAAAATAACATTCTACTATCTGGTGCAATTCATCAAAGACAAAATAAATCTCACTCAATTCATGCAGCAATATTTAGTGATCTTTTAAATTAGAAGTTTATTTCAAATATTAATTTTGGCCAATTATGCAAAAGTAAAAAAATACAAACAAAATTCAGAAGTTTCTGAATTCTTAAAGTACGATGAGATTTACTCACACCTACATTGACTAAGCAAATCCTGAAATGGGCCAAACTGAAAAAAGATGGAGAACAATTAATGAAGAAACAACAGTGTCCAGTGCCATATGGCAGTGAAAGGCCTTGGCAGAGTGTAAGACCATGAAGTGAGCCATGAAGCTTCAGTAACTCTTGCATATTTAAGGAGCATGTGAATTATTTAGCTTCCTGTATGGAACTTGAGTAGATTCATCTGCTATTCAGTGAGCTACTATACAGAAGATACACAACAGTAAACTAGCTGTGAGATTAGCAAGTGCATGAATGGCAAGTGGCCAATTTTAGAAACTTGTGGCTCAAATACTAACATGCATTTCTAAGTTCCAGTACTCACAAAACTACATAACCAAGGGATTGTCCGACAAAAAAAAAAAAAAAAACTCAAACATGCTCATACATAGAATTATACACTCAGCCAATCATATGGCAGCAGAGCAATGCATAGAATTATGCAGATACATATCAGCAGCTCCAGGTAATGTTCACATCCAACATCACAATGGGCAAATAATAGGATCACAGTAATTTGGTGCCAGATGGGATGGTTTGAGAATTTCAAAGTTACTGATATCATGCGATTTTTGTGCACAACAGTCTGTAGTGTTTACATCCTGTGAGTAGTGGATATGCAGCCAGAAATGCTAAGTTGATGAGAGCATTCGGAGGAGAATGGCCAGACTAGTTTGAACGGACAGGAAGTAAATCAAATAACCACTCTTTACAACCATGATGAGCAGAAAAGCAACTCCGAATGCACAAAACAGTCAGCCAAAAACAGGAATCTGAGGCTACAGTGGGCACAGGCTCACTGAAACAGGTCAGCTTTAGATTGAAGAAAACATCTGGTCTTTTTGCTTTTTGTTATGGTCAAGGTTTAGACTCCTAACACTTTACACTCCTAACTATCAGAATTCTATAATGGACATAGCAGTCATTTTGAGAGATTGAACCAGACTTAATTCTTTATAAGCATAACAGATTGTCCATTAGGTTAATCAAGTATCCTTTATAAAAAACAAAAACCTACTCTTCTTGATGCGTTTTCAAACTCGGTGCTGCAGAGAAGGCCAAGAAATCACTGCTGCCTTCAGTAAGTAGGGTGAAATGCAAATGTTCAAAATGCTTCATACACCATCAAAACATTAAATGTCTGTCACAATATTCATAAACATTTCAAAGGCCTCTTCAAAGGCTTCTTTCATTTTGGGTTTTTAAACATATAGCTGCATATCTAGAGGTTTCAAGTGTAATATTGATATGGCTTCTAGTAAATTAATATAAAGGTTTTTTTTTTTTTTTACCATCATAGTGAAACATGTGAGACAACAAAAATTAACATAATTCTTACTCAACTCATCTGGTTAGAGATAAACTATGTGGAGAAGCACAAAAAAACGGG
Source organism: Ameiurus melas (assembly GCA_012411365.1). Lineage (NCBI taxonomy): Eukaryota > Metazoa > Chordata > Actinopteri > Siluriformes > Ictaluridae > Ameiurus > Ameiurus melas. The sequence goes on along the minus strand of CM022778.1, from coordinate 10,571,910 downwards.
CATCTGGTTTGACAAATTTAACCAAAAAAACGGTTGAACAATCAGGCTTTTTTAATTGTATTAATTAATTAAACTTTCCTTACCTGCAAGGGCCTTGATGCGGGAGCGTTCAAACAGACGGGCGGAGCTGTTCTCATTATCCCACTCCTCCACATCCCAGCGGTTATTGACGTCACTGTACTGCTGCTGGATCTCCATTTGGTCATAATCGGCGGCTACTGACGTCATTAGCCCCTTTTCAGAAAACACCTGAACACAAAGAAATAGTCAGTAAAACAGCAACTATAATTTAAGATGTTTGACATTAACGTGATTATATATATATTATACATACACACACACACACACACACACACACACACATACACAGTGCCTTGCGAAAGTATTCGGCCCCCTTGAACATTTCAACCTTTTGCCACATTTCCCAAGCTTTAAACATCCCAAGAAGAAAGCCATTTCTCAAAGATCCATAAAAAGTCTCGCCTAAAGTTTGCCACAAGCCACCTGGGAGACACACCAAAAGCTTGGGAAATCTTTTTGTATCCAAATCCGGCTTTAAACTTCTTCACAACAGTATTACGGACCTGCCTGGTGTGTTCCTTGGTCTTCATGATGCTCTCTGCGCTTGCAACAGAACCCCGAGACTATCACAGAGCAGGTGCATTTATACAGAGACTTGATTACACACAGGTGGATTCTATTTATCACCATCAGTCATTTAGTACAACATTGGATCATTCAGAGATCCTCGCTGAACTTCTGGAGTGAGTTTGCTGCACTGAAAGTAAAGGGGCCGAATAATTTTGCACACCCGACTTTTCAGTTTTTTATTTGCTAAAAAAGTTTAAAATATCCAATAGATTTCGTTCCACTTCACAATTGTGTCCCACTTGTTTGTGATTCTTCACAAAAAATTTAAAATTTGATATCTCTATGTTTGAAGCCTGAAATGTGGTAAAAGGTTGAAAAGTTCAAGGAGGCCGAATACTTTCGCAAGGCACTGTGTGTATATGTATGTATATATATATATATATATATATATATATATATATATATTTATTTATTTATTTATTTTTTATTATTTTTTTTTCCCCAACTGAAGAAAATTAACTGTGGATTGTGATGTGTGCAGGTCACTTCTCATGTGTGTATGTCAGGCACTTAACAATGGTCTTGGAAAATTCTATTTATTACATCTTCAAGCAACACCTAGGGTCACTGACTTTCGCACAATGTCCTATTATAGCCTAGATGTATTAGAGCACCATCTGTTGGTAAAGAAGGACCACAACTGGACGTTTTTTTTTTCTTTCTTTCCGTTTTAGCATCATCAATAGCAGGGGAGTCAAGTTTTTTCAAAGGGGGTCAGATTAGACTACATAAAATACCTAAGAGCTGATCACCAAATATTATTTATGACTTATCCCAAATACTCTGTTTTAATTTTGTAAAAAATTAAAACAGTATTTTTCTCGTATTTTCTCATTTATAAGTCACTTTGGATAAAAGCGTCTGCTAAATGAATCCGGACTGCAGAGTCTCTCACTATCTTCAAAAAACAGCTAAAGACCCACCTTTTCCGTAACACCTAACCAAAAACAAACAAAAAAACCCCACAGACTTGCACTTACACCTCTACTCTGTACACTTTGCTTCCTCTGGTATTCAATTAATGGATCTTGTATAGTAGCACTACTTGTATTGTTCCCTGCTTGATATATTGCTTTGCTTATTTGTAAGTCGCTTTGGATAAAAGCGTCTGCTAAACGAATAAATGTAAATGTAAATGTAATTTCTGAGAGTATTTACATCCAAATCAGGTGAATGGCATAGGAATTACAGCACTTTTTATATATGGCCACCCTATCAATGATATTAAATTGCCATTTTTAATACTTGGTTGCAAATCCATCTTAGTTAAGGACTCAAGAATTCATGAAAGGTCTTCCATGCTTAATGGCTGGAATCAGCACTTATAAGCCATAGAAATGTTCCGTACCCTGTTTGCTCTGATAAAAAGTTGCTTCTGCCAGGAGAGCTTCCTGCTGCTTCAGGTTCTCTTGCCCTCTCATCCTCTGAATATTTTTGCATTGCCCATGGTATGTTTCTTAATGACTCATGATATTAATATTTCTTACTTACTGTAACAGTCTCTTGACATACAAGGCACACATTTGCTATGACTCTGAGCGTTTTGTCTGTTGCCATGACAATATTATTCAGGTGCAGTCTGAGGAAAAACACTGTCTGCTGCCACCATCAGGTAAAAAGGAACATATCAAACATTGAACCCGCAGGCATCTGTCAAACATCAAACATCTGTCCATGGGCAACATTTGGCCCTGGAGCCAGACTTTGGACATCCCTGATCTATAGACATGTCTTGGCAATTCTGCTATATAAAAATTTAGGTTTAGTCCAGAGTGTATCTCAGCATTATTTTTAATTACAGTTTTGGATATCTTTTTAAGTAGGGCTGACTCATTTTAGGGAACAGGCCAAGTTACTCTTAGACCATTGTCAAGTAAGGACCAAAAACAACACAAAAAACAAAAATTCTCCACACACACACACACACACAATATATATATATATATATATATATATATATATATATATATATATATATATATATATATATATATATATATATATATATATATATATATATATATAAAATCAAATAAAAGAAAAAAAAAACCCTGATCTTTCATGTTTTCATTGAACACACTCAACATTTAAAATGGCAGTGGAAAAAGTAAGTGAACCCTTAGAATTAATAACTGGTTGACCCCGCCCTTGGCAGCAATAACCTCAACCAGGCGCTTCCTGTAGCTGTGGATCAGACCTGCACATCGTTCAGGAGGAATTTTAGCCCATTCTTCCTGGCAGAACTGCTTTAGCTCGGTCATATTCGTTGGACGTCTCATGTGTATGGCTTTCTTCAAGTCATTCCATAGCATCTCTATTGGGTTGAGGTCTGGGCTCTGACTCGGCCACTCCAAAATGCGGATTTTGTTTTTCTGAAGCCAATCTATTGTGGAATTGCTCCGGTGTTTTGGGTCGTTGTCCTGTTGCATCACCCAACTTCTACACAGTTTCAGCAGACATACAGACATTCTCACATTATCCTGAAGAATTGTCTGATATACTTGGGAATTCATCTTCCCCTCAATGATTGCAAGCTGGCCAGGCCCTGATGCAGCAAAGCAGGCCCAAATCATGAGGTTTCCTCCACCATACTTTACGGTGGGTGATGTTTTCATGATGATATGTCCGTGGTGCCCTTTCTACGCCAGATGTAGTTCTGTGTGGTTTTTCCAAATAGTTCAATCTTAGTTTCATCAGTCCAGACTCATGAATAGAGATGTTAGCCAGTTCCAATGATGCCTTCAAATCTTTGGCGGTCATTAGGGGTTGTTTCTTTACCTCACTGAGGAGTCTTTGATGTGCTCTTGGTGTCATTTTGACTAGGCACTCAAGTCTTGGTAGAGTAGCAACAGTTCCTAGGTGTCTCCATTTGTAAAATGTTTGCCTAACTGTAGACTGGTGAATTTCTAAAGTCTTTGAAATCACTTTGTAACCCTTGCCAGCTTTATGTAAATCAACTATTCTTCATCGTAGATCCTCTGAAAGCTCTTTTTGGCGAGGCATGGCTCACATAAGCATGTGCTTCTTGTGCAGAGCAAACTACAAATGTTTGAGGGTTTTTTTTTTCCAGTCAAAGTAGCTGTAGTCGACACCTCCAAACTCATTTTCTTAACAAGAGCTTTTTTGAGGTCATTAACTCAAGGGTTCACATACTTTTTCCACAAGCACTATGAGGTTTTTTTGGTTGTTCTCAATAAAGACATGAAAAATCAGGATCTTTTTGGTGTTATTCTTTTAGGCACATTATATTTGTCAATACCTCTGAATTGGATGAAGATCAGATCACAACTATACCTATATATATTGATGACCACTTTAATTTACAGCACAAAATTGAAATTCATGAGGTGGACTGGATTAGACTTGTGTGCCATGTTTGACCCCACTGTATTTTATACTTGCAAAACCAAATGCTGTCTGAAAAATGCAATTACTATCCTGGCATAGTTTAGCACTATAAACTGGCAAACTCAGCAGCAATGAATGAAGCCATCAGCATGCTACATCTGCAGCAGCACCTGTTGCTTTAAAGAGAAAAAACATACACTTGGGCACACACACATGCGCACACTCTCGCTCTACTATGACACAAAACACTCAAGGGGTACCAATGGCATTTGTATTAAAGATGAGAAACATACATATGCCAATACATGACATGCAAATACACAGACTTTGTTTGGGTAATAAGCAAACACCACTGTAAGAATGGAAGCAAGTTTTCTTTCTTTTGTAAGCTTAAGTGAATTGTATCTCCTCTAACTGCAGTAGTAGCAGCATGTTACAGAGCTGCTGACGTGACATGGTGATAATTTATTAAGGCATGGCCACTATATTCATATACTGAAGCAAGAAATGATCTTGTCAACATAAATTATAATATTGTGGCCATGAAATATGAAAGTCATGGCCATGAATTGTATAAACTGAGCCCATGACTTAACATACGTAATAAGTGGCCTTCCGTTAATTTGGAAGAAACATACAAAAGTTCTATTTGCTTGAGCATTTGTGTAATGTGACAAGGGCTAATAGCATATCCATGTCACAAAGCCAGTAACGCCACTATTTATTTATGCATCATGTGTATTATCAGTCATCTCCGTGCTAAGGTTTCTGTGGCCAGTGGACTAACTCCATTGATTTCTCCATCTTGCTCATTTTAAATAGAACAGTTGCCACAAGTTAAGTACTTCATGGCCAAGTAGTAACTCGTGGCCAAAGAGGTCCACAATGTACAAACAAGGGTGTTCTTCCACATTATAAGCCACAGCAAATAACGGAGGATAATGAATTATGCATAAGTCAGCAGTGCAGCAAAGAAGCGGACAAGAATGATAATACATCTCACACTAGGCAACACTGGGTAATGAATAAAAATAATAAGAGTTAAGCCAAATCATTCCAGCCAGAACCTAAACATGAATATGGATAGACTACACATCTAATAAGAAAATATAATTTCCAATGACACAAGGAGACTATGACACACACACACACACACACACACACACGGGAGGGTATTTTTTAGCTGATGCATTAGAATAGGCTAAATACTGACACTGCAGTACAGTGGGGGGTGAGAAATTGTGCAACCCAGCATTAGCTTAAAGAGATCTGTAAAAAACCATCAAGAAAACACAAAGGTACGTTGTGTATTTGCTTATTTTACCAGCTGAACAAAAAGCATCTTTACACAACTTCACAAACTACTATGAAACTATTAACAAGAAATACTAAAAGACATCTGCACTCAGCAGAATGATAGAGGCCACATGTAATTACTGTTGTAAATCATCTCGTACTAATATAAAGTGGATTGAAGCCTTCTAAAACATTTACACATTTTGGACATGCTTTAATCCAAAGTGACTTGCAATTTAGAACGCAGTTGAGAGCTAAGGGTCTTGCTCAAAAGCCCAGAAGTGGCTCTCTGGTGGTCTTGGAATTTGAACTCAACCTTCTGATCACAAGCTCAGAGCCTGATTACTCAGCTGTTCTGGTAGGAATACCACATTAAGTGTCCAATATTTCAATGCGATTTCAATTCTGGGTGCCACAAAGCAGTTATGAAACTATCAAGATGATCAAGATGCAGCTCGTTTTTTTATTTCTTTTTCTACTGCTAAAGTAAATTCTGTTCCGTGACGCTAGCATATGCAACACTGAGCGAAGGCACAGGTTTTCTACACCAGTATAGGTGTAGTGTGGGTGTAAGTTTTGCCACTTGCTAGAGAGTTCAGTTTTGAGACTTCAGTTTTGCTCAAAAATAGTGTAATTAATATGAAAACCTGCAAAATACAATTAATTCATAGATTTATTTTTGAACAAATAAAATATTAAATTAAATGGTGTTTTACACCAGTACATTTCATAGCACTGAGATTATCTAGATTTTTAAATTACATCTTTATAATAAATTCTAAAACAATAATGCTGGCTTTACAATATTTATGTTTCTTTTCACTTTCAAAATTGATGCATTTCTGAATGTCATTTTGTCCCCACCATTTTTTTCTTCTCCACATTCTCAAAATGTGAATTTTTCAGAAAGAGGACGCTTAGTGTCGATCAGTGACAGTGGTGCAGTACTGAACTGGTGATCGTTGCAAATTCTCATCAACTTTTTTTTTTTTTTTTTTTTTCTCTCTTGGCCAGTGGGAGTGATGAAAGTGTTGTGAAATACAAGACATGGAAGACTTCAGGGTAGTGGGTGATTTAATGCATATAACACCTTTGTCGTTTTCCCTAAAAACAGTTGACACTAGATTAGCTAGTTTCTAATGTACAGAAAGCTCATTTGCTAGCCTACACCTTTACCACCACCCAATTAGTCTAGACTTGTGGCCCAAAAAATTTGAATTATGTGAATTACTATTATTTCTTTAAATAAATACATTTTTGAATTTATCTATGCAGAATTGTTTACAGAGATAATCAAGATTTCGCTCACCCCTACTCAGCTTCTACTAATAAGCATAGACAAGTAAAGAAAACTTTAGTGAAAAGTGAAGTCCTAGACCCACACTATAGATATGAACAGCTTGCCATCAGTAGGAAATGATGCAACTATCTAATACTACACAACAATGCATGATAACCATCGTTGATATAACACGCTTTATAGTAAAAGTTTTTACCCTAATACCAAAACTACTCAAAATGAAAATCCATACATTTGTACATAGAAGTTGTACAAACCGCTAATTGGAGAATGACGGCTACATAGTGAAACAGTCATCTGGTCTTATGACGGTATAAAAAAAAAAAAAAAAGGTCAATATGTGAAATCTGGCTTGGCACCTGGCAGCCATTTCTATCACACCATCCTTCTCTGAATCCAAGATCCATGTGATGTGAAGTGGCAACTGTTGAATGCTGAATGCTCTGATAAGTACAGGGCTTATTCCCAGATGTTGCCAAGAAATGCAAACAAGCACTTGGGGTTTTCAATAGTTTTCAAAAACTCAGTCAACATTCTGAACATTCTCAGACCTGAATAAACATAACATATAAAAGGTCTGATAGCTCCATGTTGTGCTTGGCAAAAGTAAGTGGTGAAGAAATGTTCCAGTCATTTAGTCCAGGGTTAGTACAAACTAAAAGGATTGTTAAGCACTTCCAAACAAAACTCCATTTAATTGCAATGTTGACATCAAAGCCAGAAATAGAAAAACTCAATACGAAGCCAGAAAAGATTCAGTCAGAACACCTATACATACAACAAATGAACAAATCTCAATTCTCAAGCCAAATTGATGAGCAATGCTCACTTTACTCTGTCAAAGATCATATACAGTCATCTTCATATCAGGTCCTGAGACCAAGGCGGCCACAACAGAGTAAAAAAATATTTGTCTGTTGATTTTGGCATATGCTTCATATTGTTTTTAACTCATAGAATTGTATTTTTTGTAGATAAACTGTGTGTGAGAGACTGGGATAGAACTACTTTCTTCATTTCCATTCAAAAACTTGCAAACTTTGCCTTTACTCTATAAAGCATGTGAGAACCAAGAGATTCAAACAAAGATTCTGCTGCATAGAGTAAATGGCTCTCAGGTGCACAGCTTCTTGTTTGAAGCACTACCACGATCACTGTTCATTTAAAATATTGTGCAAATTGTTCATACAAAATAAGCACAAAGTAAATTTCTATGGAGAAAAAAAAATGCACAGATTTTGAAGTTGACCAGAAAGTACTGTTTACTTGAACTGATTGGATGTCTCTGTACCGTTGTTATTCCTTCACACAACAAAAGATTCTGCACAATAGTCATGTGATCCAACATCGATCAGTGCTGCTTTAAGCGATATTACTCAATAGTTTAAACTAAACAGCTTCATTAGCATTCTAATGAAAGTAACACTTGTCATTACATTATTTGAGACCGTCACAACATCTCTAAAAAGCAGCAAGTACTCTCAAAAATTTCATATCAATGTGCTTAATATGGAGTTTTAAGGCAATAAAAGACCGCATTAGAAATAAACATATTAAAGCGGTTATCTGGATGGAAATACCAACCACTTTATGTGAGGAAAAAAATACCAGTGGCTATGTCTTGTTCACAGGGGAAAATAGACAAATATACAATTACCAAATGGTGCACTTGTGGCCTCACGGTTCTCGACGCTACAGAACAAGGCCATACTGCATTACATTTTTTATTTGAGGTTTAACAAGCATCCTCGGTGCATTCTTCCTGCACCTTTTCAACAGTAAAACTTAAGAAAGTTATTGTTGACTCTGGGTGTCTGCTAAAGCAAGAGAAGTCACATTACGTGCGTATGACATCATGCGCTACTGACTAGGAAGCGGCTTAAAATTCCAGGTAGTAAAAAAACGCTAGAGTTCCATTTGAGACGATATTACCTTTATAAACTTCATACACTGGATGGTAGAGTTTATAGTGTAAGTGTACACTGCGTCATTGGGACACAACTTTTTGTATTTACTCTCCAAAGCGTGTTTTTGGAACAGAAGTAACATACTGAGTAAACGTGTCCCCTGCCACTCGTAAACCGATTAATCAGTAATAAGATTCATTGACTATTTTCATCATCGATTTTATCAATTAGTTGTTGTAGCTCTAGCTGATAATAGCAATAAAAGACTTGATCAGACTTGCTAACCACCGAAGAGGAATAATGGTTAGTCCCAATAAAGGAGTAACATTTTCGATATAGTCCGTTCACAAATCACTGGAATACACATATACCATATAAGCCTGTAAATACACGCACTCCAATTTCTACTACGACAAGTTTACAGTTAAATGCTTATTTAATCTTTTTTTGTGGGGAATTTAAAAACTTTCGGTTTAAATTTATTTTGTGACATCCCTAATAAATGTGCTTAACTGAAAGGGGTATAACCCATGTATTGTGACACATGCATGCAAAAAGTGACTCAACTTTCTATTAATTATGCATTTAATGCAGTTGCAGAGTCACAATCTGTGTAACCTACAGAGTTAAAATATATAGAGTACAAGCTGGGCCCAATAGCTCTGGATCACCAGGACCAGATAGGACCATAATAGGTCATACAGTTACACAACCATGGTTTAACAATTAAAAAGAGCTATTCAGTAGCTTTCAAATGACACAAGCCCCGTACTGCTGTGATTTACAGTGCCCAAGAAAGGGGTCATGGAACAGGCATTTTAGCTGACTTTTTAGCTCTATATATGGTGAACCCATAGTTTTTGTTTACAATATGAATATCAAACCTCTGTTTGTAGCTTTATTTATTTTTTTAGTTTTTATAAAGAATAAATGCACATGGTTTTGCATTATTTTTTGATTTGGAAATTTTTATTCATTCAAATTTTGTTTAAAATTTTCTGAGAATTAAATTGAATCAAATTGGTAAGCCTAGATCATAAATTTAATCAAATTCATTATTCACATTTGCCTTGGACCTCTGGGGTTGGGGGTTCAAATCCTGCCTCCACCCTGTGTGTGCAGAATTTGTGTTTTGGGGGGTTCTTCCGGGTACTTCGGTTTCCTCCCCAGCCCAAAATCATGTGTGGTAGGCTAATTGGCAATTCTAAATAGTCTAATTAGGCTAATTGGCAATTCCCCAGCCTTGTGCCCAGAGTTCTCTGTGTAGGATAAGCGTTATGGGAAGTGGATGAATGGATAGATGGAACTCCGCTGATATGAGAGAGAAAAAAACACCTACACAACTGTCAATCATTACAGATTCATTTGCTGATTTTATTGAGTGGGAAACAAAAAAGAAAGAAAGAAAAAAAAGACATAGTTGGCACATTTGAGTGATAACTCTTAGCAGCACTGTTAAAATGTGGAACTCCTACACAAAATGCATAAAGGTTGGCAGGTTTTCTTATAGAAGGTCAAAACATTCTATAAGATGATCTGCCAACCTTTATGCATTTTGTGTAGGAGTTCTACATTTTAACTGTGAAAAATTATTTCTAGTCATTCACTGAAAAAGGATGCCTGAGATTACAGCTGTAAGGTCTGTCAGACTAAGAGAGTGGGAAGGGGAATATCTGAAAGAAAATAAAATGGTAAGGGAATGGACATAAGGAGAGTGGGAGGCATAACAGGGTCCAAAAAGGCGCAAGATAAAATAAAAGGTTGAGAATATCAAGATAGAGCTTCACTTCTACAACTAGTAGTATCACTTCTCCCAACTGCATTGTGGGCAAAGCAAAGAAGGCAACCTGTTGGAGAAAAGAAAGACATCAACCCATGGCTGACTGCTGGTCTTCCACAGCAGCAGATCTCACACAACAGTCCCTTGATACCATGTTCTATTGCCTGAAATAGTAATGGGCTTTTAATGTGGTGCTGTGTTAATGCTCTCCTGAGAGAAAAACGAGAATGCTGATCACATTTGCCTTTAATGCAACTAGCTACAAAAAATTTTTAAGCTTAGTGCATAAACTTGTAAAACATTATCATAATTTAAGAATTCATATGTATACAACATATGATATTCATATGAATCAAAAATTGTCTTGTGAATTTTACAGAACACCAGGCAAGCTAGCAGGCTAACAAAGGTAAATATCTCAGACATATGTCTTGATTAGCACAATACATGCAACGAAAAGGGTGAAGCATTATAATAATCTATTATTATTATTATTATTAGTCAAGGCAGTTAAGAATGTTACAATGCAAAATTCAAAAAGACTTGAGGTGTTGCGGACCAACCAAGTGGTGGATGTCCACAAACATCCACTAATGAAAGCACAACCGATGTGGAGCTGGCATACATATGGTCCTATGTATAAAGACTTTTGGGGAACCCTGTAGAATAATGTAGAAGGAGGGATGTACAACCCTATTTCCAAAAAAGTTGGGACAGTATGGAAAATGCTAATAAAAACAAAGAGGACTGATTTATAAATGTACTTTATATTATATAAAACTAATTTTTTATGTTTTACCTAATCAACTGCATAGCTTTTTTGACAAATGTTTATTTTGAAACTGAGGCATGCAACACAATCCAAAAAAGTTGGGACAGGGCAGTTTAGGACTAATAGCAATGTGACGAGTTGATGTGATGTGAAACAGGTAAGGCAAGCGTCTAATCATAGTATATAAGGAGCCTCCAAAAAAGGTCTAGTGCTTAAAGAGCAAGGATGGGTCAAGGCTCGGCAATCTGCCAACAGATGCATCAGCAAATAATCCAAAACTCTGAGAACAACATTCACCAAAGACAAATCGGTATGATTTCACCTTTTACAGTGCACAATATAATTAAAAGATTCAAGGAATCCGGTCAAGTCTCGGTGCATAAAGGGCAAAGCCGAAAACCTCTTCTGAATGTGCATGATCTCCGATCCCTCAGATGTCACAGTCTTAAAAAACATCATCAGTCTACAATGGATATCCTGACATGGGCTCGGGAATACTTTTGTAAACCTTTCAACACAATTAGCCACTGTCCAGAAGCGCCACTGATTTCACTGGGCTCTGTCTCACAGTGGAATAGTGTTTTGTGGTCCGATGAATCGACATTTCAAATAGTTTTTGGACAAAACAGCCGTCAAGTTTTCTGGGCCAAAGAGTAAAAGTACCATCCAAGCTGTTATCAGCATCAGATCCAAATGCCAGCATCTGTCATGGTATGGGGGTGTGTCAGTGCCCATGGTATACTACATGGTAACTTGCACATCTGTGAGGACACCATTAATGCAGAAAGATATGTACACATTTTGGAGTAACATATGCTGCCATCCAGCACCAAACACCAAACCCCATTCTGCCCAGATTACAGAGTGCTTGCCTGCCTGCAGTCCGAAACTGTCTCCGATTGAAAATGTGTGGTGCATTATGAAGCGCAAAATAAGGCAATGAAGGCCCGTTACAGTTGTGAAGCTGAAGAAATGCATAATGGGTGAATGGGGGAAAATTCCAATGGTTAAACTTAACCAACTGGTGTCTTCAGCGCCCAAACTCTTAATAAGTGTTTTTAAAAGAAAAGGTGATGTTAAACAGTGATAAACCGTTGACTGTCCCAACTTTTTTGGAGTGCGTTACAGTCATCAGATTTGAAATGATGTGTGTGTATATATATATGTGCGTATATGTGTGTGTGTGTGTGTATATATATATATATATATATATATATATATACATACATATATATATATATATATATATAGAGAGAGAGAGAGAGAGAGAGAGAGAGAGAGGTGTGTGTGTGTGTGTGTGTATCTTAAAGAGGCAAAGTCTTTCAGAAGTAAAGAAAGGCAAAATCGCAAAGACTGTGAATATCTCATCATCTACAGTACATAATATCAAAAGATTCCGAGAATCTGGAAAAATCTCTGTGCGCAAGGGACAACGGTGAAAATCAATATTGCATGCCAGTGATCTTCAGACCCTCAGGCGGCATTGCAATAAAACCAGGCATGATTCTGTAATGCAGATCACTGCATGGACTCAGAAACACCTCCAGAACTCATTGTCTGAACATAGTTCATCATGCCATCCACAAATGCTGGCTAAAGTTCCATCATGCAAAGAAGAAGCCATATGTGAATATGATGAAGAAATTCCGCCATCATCTCTGGGCCAAAGCTTATTTAAAATGGACTGAGGCAAAATGGAAAACTTTTCTGTGGTCAGAGGAATCGAAATTTGAAATAAATTTTTTGGAAACCATGGACGCCGCAGCCCCTAAAATTAAAGAGGACTAAAGGAGGAGAGGGACTATCTGGCTTATCATCAGCGCTCAGTTCAAAAGCCTGCATCTCTGATAGCATGGGGGTGCATTAGTGGTTATGGAATGAGCAGCTTGCACATCTGGAAAGGCACCATCAATGCTGAAAGGTATATACAGGTTTTAGAGCAACAAATGCTTCCATCCAGATTCCATCCCATTTTTACTTCTGAGAGATTCTGCCTTTCTAGGCTACTCTTTTTTATACCCAATCATGTATAACCTAATTAGTTGTTAGACCTGTTAACCTAATTAGTTAAAATGTTCCTCCAGCTGTTTCTTTTCAGTAACACTTTCAGCCTTTTGTAGCCCCCGTCCCAACTTTTTTGAGACATTAAACTCCAATTTCCCTTGTATTTTCTTAAAATGGGACATTTACGCAGTTTAAACATTTGATCTGTTTGTTCTATTGTGAATAACATGAGATTTGCAAATCATTGCATTCTGTTTTTATTTACATTTTACAGTGTCCCAAATTTTACGGAACCTGGGTGTTTTTTTTAAATTAAATTCACAAAGTAAAACATCAAATAAGTTGTGTTAATGTGTTTTCAATATAGTACACAAGTAACAGGTGACTTGAATTTTAAAATGACAAATTTTATTTATTTTTGCATTTTCCACACTCCACCTTTTTTCCAGAATTGGGGTTGTATTAGTCACCTAAACAAGAACTGAAACAAACTGCAATCTGGAAGTCAGAGCTCTGCACGATCCCAGCCGCAGTCCCTCTCCCTCTCTCTCGCAGCCTGTAAATCATCTTCTCCCACAGATTTCCTGTGCTTATGCAATATGACTGTGTGGCTGCCAGAATGTCCCACAGCCCTCTGTATCCAAACATTCACTATATTCTCTCCCTCACTGCACACAGTGCTCTTTCACTCTCTTATGCACACACGGCTTCTTCTTCAGACCACCATACATAAGCAACCCCCTCTTTTTCTTTCTCTCCCAGGAGAACAAGTGAACACAGAGAAAAGAATGGAGAACAGGACCAATGAGGGCTGTGTGGGAGGAGCCACCTTGAGATCGTGAACACCTGAGTGTTGACTTAGCATAGTAGATGGAATTAGCTGTGAGTCCTAAAGGCAAACATGTTAAAATTAGCAATTCTCAAAGTGTGAAAGAGTGAAACAGCTGCAAAGATGGCGGCTTATAATCTTCTTCCCAACATTTTATATAAAATGCTCCTCTGCCTTAGAGGACTTGGAGGTCGGAAATTTTTTTCTGCAGTCATGTGATCTTTACGCGTCCGTCTGATGGTGACTGAGGTCATGCTGGGTATAAAAGGTAACGTTGACAACAGTAAACTGAAGAAATAAATTTTTCATTGACTCTGGGTATTCTGCTGAAGCTAGTGGCATCGCATTACGTGCATTTGACATCATGTGCCACCATCTTGACATCATGTTCCATCATCAAACGGTTTATACTTCTGGTTAGTAAAAAAAATAAAAATGCTTGTGTTTAATTTGAGATACTACCCATCTAAAATTCATACATTACACGACAGTACGTAATTTGGGATGCAACTTTGGTCTGTACTTTCCAATACGTGTTTTCAGAATAGTAATAATGCAGAGTAAACGGGTGTCGTACAAACCGACTAATCGATAATAAGGTTCGTTGATGATTTTCATAACTGATTATCGATTAGTTGTTGCAGCTTTAGAATTTATATCAGAATAGTACTTAGGTTAGCAAGACAATAATTAATCCTGCTAATCCTGTTAAAAATGCACTTTTATTGATTTCATCTTTCTTTAAAATGAACTTGTGTCCCGCTATAAACCCAGGTCTAGGCAGATGATTCAGTTTGCCACTGCATTAGTGGACTGAACATTAATGACCAATTTCAAGGCACTATTCTAACAAAATGTGCAACAGAGTGGAAACCATGGAGAGTTATACTTGGGGTGGCCACCAAATATATTTTTCTGCTTTATTAGCTTTATCTGAGAATACACCTTGTTTCCATTTTGATTCTAATATGAATTAATTTCTGGGCCAAGAAAATAAATCTATGTTAATAGAGGCTTATCTACAACTATCCAGTTTTGGCGAGTCTATGTCTACTATAGCCTCAGACTCCTGTTCTCGACTTATCTTCATCAACAAGGTGTTTTCACCCACAGACCCACCACTCTCAAGATGTTTTTGTTTTACCATTATGTGTAAACTCTAGATACTTCAGGAGATCTGAAGTAGTTTCTCAAACGCTCAAACCAGTCCTTCCATTACCAATAACCAAGCCACTGAGATCACATTGGTCTCCATTCTGATGTTTGATGTGAACATTAACTGAAGCTCTTGCCCTGTATCTGTGTGATTTTATGCATAGCGCTGCTGCGATCTGATTTGCCGGTTGGATAATTGCAAGAATGAGCAAATCTATCAATGTAACTAATAAAAGGGACAGGGCGTGTATTTGCCAAAAGAAAATGGCAAGAAGAAATGTCCTTTCATTCCCGGGGGATGAACTTCTTTGTGTGTTTGTGTCTGTTTATACCCTCCGACAGCTTTTTTTTTTTTATAATAGGCCATTTCACTCCAACATCCTTGTTTTAGAGAGTATAATTGCGAGATGATTAAAACCTTAATAAGCATCAGAACTGCCACTGCTTTAACAAGTGCTTTTTAAAACCTGATGTGAAAGTGGCCTTGAACACTAAGCTTTTTTTCCTCAAGCTAATAAATTCTTCTTGATCATATATATCAGAAACACAACAAACGAAAATTTGCACAGTGTATTTATTGAGAAAGAAACAAAATGAAGCTCTGTGCTCCAATTAGCGAATAATGTTCTGGGCAGGGTGAACTGAATGAACGAAATCACAAACAGCGTGAAGTCCACGAGTTACATAGACGAGATTCTGACATCATGGGCATGAATTAAGCCCATGCCACCAGGACCAGCTGACATCGGAAAGTGTCAAAAAGTGACTCATGTCAATAGCCAACTCCCACCTTTTTTTTCTTTTTACAATTTGAAATGATGAAAATAATTGATATTACATTTTGACAACGTTTGTAGATTTTGTTCATGACATATGCTGGAATTCATCTTTAAGAGCAGGTTGCAATGAAATGATTTAAATAACTTTAAATATCATACCTGATGCAACAGATGACTCATCAAACCCCAGTGTGCATGTATGGACAGAATGAACTGGCTACAAAACTCTACAGCATATTATTGCAGTCTTGCTTATGGGGGTCAGTAAGATGCACATGCTCAAGGACACAGCCCCAGGTCTTTTTATGCTCACACTGCCTTTCCACCAAGCAGTGGCAAGCGCTGTATTTCTGGCCACACGTGCTACATCAAATCCTCTTAATACCCCCATATCACATCCAAATGTATTGCTTAAAATACTCTAAAGCAACACACACAAGCACATACACACAAGCACATACACTCTGTTGTTGCTATAACTACAGTACTATAGACATCGTATCAGTTACATCTGTGCAATATAATGAAAAGGTGTCAATATTGTGACAGATTTTGTCATCGTGCACTTTTCTGTAATAACGCCAGTATACTTATACATCATATTCAATTTAAAACTTTGATTAAGCAGCTGTTTAGACAAAAACTTTAAATAATTTGTAATAAACCGAAAATTTTAAAATTGTTTGCGGGGTAGTACTGGTCACGGTTTTTCCCCTGACATTAATGTGTACCTTTGTGTATTGTCATACACTGCCCACCCCTTGTTGTATTTGATTGCGGATATATCAGCTTAATGCCTTTCTTCATTCAAAGAAGCAGTAGCCTTAAGCACTATTTGGACGGGACAAGTTTTCCCAGAGGAACGTTAGAGAAAGTCATATTTCACAGACGTACCCCGTGATTTTAATCCAGTCCGAATCTGCCAAATCTGTGTTTTTCCTCATACCACCTCTGTAACCGCTCTTACACATGCATTTTCTGCTTGCAATTCAGTATTGATCTAGATGTTTTTGCTACCCGGTGAGGAAATAAAAAATAAAATCAAGAGCCAAATCAGGTAAATTGTTCAGACTGGCCACTGTAATAGTGAGGTGTCAGGTGATTACTCAGTCATTTCTGCACTCAATTACATAAAGTTTTAATTATACATGTAATCCCATCTTTATTTCAGTGGGTTTGCTATAAGCAGCCAGTTCTATAAAATCATGTGCAGTTTATTTGGGCAAGTTTTTTTTTAATACGTACTTTTAATAAATTAAAATGAAATCAATAAATTTTACTTTTTACATTTAAAAGTACATGTGATCTTCTGCAACGCCCAGATATATAAAACAGAAACACTCCCACCTCTGTAATAAACATGGAGAGGTCAGTCCCATCCGAATTGGTACATGGAATCACAGACATCGGATGATAAGAATTATAACTCCAACTACGTTTAGAAAACTAGTCCCATCCAAATAGTGCTTTAAGGCACAACGGACGCACCCTAACAGAGGAGCACTGTAAGGCAAACACCCTCTGACTAATTTACTACGTCACATCTCAGAATACATTAAAAACAAATCTTCCTTTTTATCATGCTTCCACAACCCAAAATGTTTTAGTATTACTGTTTAAGACAGCATTCCACAGACACCAGATATACACTGATCAGCCATAACATGAAACCACTGACAGGTGACATGAATAACATTGTTTATTTCATTACAATGGCACGTGTCATGTGGTGGGATATCCATCCATTCATCTTCATCCGCTTATATTTTTCAGGGTCATGGGCAACCTGAAACCTATCTCAGGAAGCATCGGGCACAAGGCGGGGTACACCCTGAACAGGGTGCCAATCCATTGCAGGGCACAATCACATACACACGTGGTAGGATACATTAGGCAGCATATGAAAACTCAGGTCTCAAAGCTGATGTGTTGTAGGCAGGAAACATGGCCAATCATAAAAATTTGACCGACTTTGACATGGGCCAAATTGTGATGTTATTTTTTCATGGGGAGGTCACTTTGACACAGACCACCTACCAAAACAGTGGTAAAGACCAAGTACATTCCTTCATGGCAACAGTATTATCTAATGGCAGTGGCCTCTTTCAGAACGATAATGCACCCTGCCACACTGCAGAAATAGATCAGGAATGGTTTGAGGAACATGACAGAGTTCAAGGTGTTGACTTGGCCTCCAAATTACCCAGACCTCAAACCAATCGAACATCTGACGCACACACTTACAGGACTTAAAGGATCTGCTGCTAATGTCTTGGTGCCAGATACCACAGCACAACTTCAGCGGTCTTGTGGAGGCCATGACTCGACCAGTCAAAGCTGTTCTGGTGACACAATATTGGGCAGCTGGTTTTAATGTTATGGCTGATCAGCATACATTGCAGAATTTATAATGCTCGATTGAAGGACAAAGCAAACTAAACCAACTTTTAGTAGATAACCTTAAAAGTAGAGATGCAACAACTAATCAATAAAATCTATAATAATCGATTATGAAAATCGTTGTCAACAAATCTCATTATTGATTAGTTGGTCTGCGTGCGGCACGTGGTGCGGTTACTCACTACGTTACGTCTGTTCAGAAAACACGCATCAGAAAGTAAATATTAAAGTTGTGTTCCAAATGACATACTATACACTTACACTTTACATGAAGTTTAGAAAGGTAATATCATCCCAAATCGAACACAAGTGGGGTTTTTTTACTAACCGGAAGTATAAGCCGCTTCCTAGTCGACAGCGCATGACGTTATATGCACGTAATGTGATGCTGCTAGCTTTAGCAGATACTAGGGATGTCATGATACCAAAAATCTAGTAGTCAGCACCGATACCACCAAAAGTACATGATACTCGATACCAAAGTCGATACCACGGTTTGATATAAAAATAAAATAAAATTAATTTAATTAAAAACTCTCCTGGAGCACATCCTCCTCTGGCTGATCCTGGCAAAAAGAGAGAGAGGGATATTTTAGTTATCAAACACTGTCTGACAATGACTAATAAAGTGTTCATTTTCTTAACTTGTAAACTTGAAGAGGCTACAAGTGCTAAGGAGCACTCCTAATCGCGCACACCCCCCTTATACTCGGAATGCAAGCATTAGTTTAAATTCACTGATATGGTGGCAGGCCAGAAAGATTGATTAAAACCATTAACATTTGAATAATTCATTGTGACATTAGGCTACATTTAGCTGACAGGACACGGGCTGAATGGCAATGCATGGTGCTTAATAGCAGCAGCCAGCTTGCTATCTGGCTTCTCTGAATATACCATTATCAGGTGAGAACCGCCTCACATTCTCCCCTTCTCTCCCCATTCCCCTCAAACCCAAATGTATACCATAAATGTTGTAGTTTTTAAAATTTTGCATACAAAATACACGGGGCGGCTGTGGCTCAGGTGGTAGGGAGGGTTGTCCACTAATCGTAGGGTTGGCGGTTCGATTCCCGGCTCAGGTGACCACAAGTGTCCTTGGGCAAGACACTGAACCAAACCCAAGTTGCTCCTGATGACAAGTTAGCGGTGTGTGTGTGTGAATGGGTAAATGAAACCTAGTGTAAAGCGCATTGGATAAGTGTGCCATTTACCATAATCAGGAGTTCTCCGGCATTCAAATCAGGAATTATAGCTGAATTGAGTAAAGATCATCGTTGCTGCAAGATGCGAGTAGGCATGTTTGCAACAGATGTAACAGAGGCTACATTTGAGATTTTGGCCAGAGTATCCCTTTACAGAAATTATGAGCGGTTTTTTATGGGGTTACTTTTTATTTTCACTGTATTGCATTCAGATCTGTGCTTCCACCACCTTTTTTTCTGCAGCTGAACCCCAAACGGCATTCTAGCGGTCACAGTGCACTACAGTTGGAGCACAACAAAGGTCATTATGTTGTACGCTATGTACAAAGTATAAGCAGTTAAAAAGAACTCAGGATTGATGTTGCCCAAACTATGTGTCGACAGGGCTTAAAAAGTATCACTGCATGATAAATTGTAGGTGGTAAACGTGGAGTTGGAGGAAACAGTCTACTTTTTGTTGCACTGTTCTACTTACTATGACCTGGAAGAGTCCCCAAACTGCCACCCCTCGTCTCGTTATTTTTCTACTGGGAAGAAAATGTGTAGTGATTTTTTTTAATCCTTCCCTACAGTCTGCTGCACAGGAAATTCACAGTGTGAAATATATGTGGAAAATTTTTTTACATGTTAATTGAAGTGATGACAGTGATGTGAATTGAGCCGAAAAACAATGATGAGTCAAATGTAGAGGTGCCATTGTTTGAAATGTATAGATACAGTACATAGATAGATATTTAGATAAAAAGATTAGAGTGAAATTAAAGTCGTGTTTTCTCATCAGGCTGGAAAAGGTTACAAAACCATCTCTAAAGAGTTTGGATTCCATTAATCCACAGTCAGACAGATTGATTACAAATGGAGGAAAGTCATGACCATCGTTACCCCCCAGGAGTGGAGACCAAAAAAGATCACTCCAAAAGCAAGATGTGTAATAGTCCGCAAGGTCACAAAGGATCCCGGAGTAACTTCTAAGCAAATAAAGGCCTCTCTCACACTGGCTAATATTAATGATCATGAGTCAACCATCAGGAGAACACTGAACAACAATGGTGTGCATGGCAGGTTTGCAAGTCACTGTTCTCCATAAAACTCTGCTGCCAATCTGCAGTTTGCTAACGATCACATGGACAAGCCAGAAGGCTGTTGGAAAAATGTTTTGTGGATACATGAGACCAAAATAGAACTTTTTCGTTTAAATGAGAAGTGTCATGTTTGGAGAAAGGAAAACACTGCATTCCAGCATAAGAACATTATCCCATCTGTGAAACATGGTGCTCGTAGTATCATGGTTTAACATTTGGGCCAGGATGACTTAAATTCATTGATGGAACAATTAAAGAAAATATCAGGACATCTGTCCATGAACAGAATCTCAAGAGAAAGTAGGCCATGCAGCAAGTCAACGATCCTAAGCACACAAGTCATCTACCAAAGAATGGTTAAAGAAGAATAAAGTTAATGTTTTGGAATGGCCAAGTCAAAGTCCTGACCATAATCCAACAGAAATGTTGAGGAAGGAGCTGAAGAAGTTAATTTGAGGAGACCCACCAACATCCCAGAGTTGAAGCTGTTCTGTACTGAGGAACGAGCTAAAATTCCTCCCAGACGATGTACAGGACTGATCAACAGTTACAGGTCAACAGTTAGTTGCAGTTATTTCACATACTTTTGCAACTCACAGATATTTAATATCGGATCATTTTCCGCAATAAATAAATGACCAAGTGTATTTAGTACTATTACTAGTATATTATATTAGTATAGTATAGAATAGTAATATTTTTGTCTTATTTGTCATTAGGTCGTATTTATGCAAAAATATAGACATTTCTACATCACATACTTAAGCGCCACTGTAGATTAGGGATGTCACGATAACAAAAATCTAGTAGTCGGTACCAATAACACCAAAAGTACACGATACTCGAGATCAAAGTTGATACCACGTGTGGTATAAAAATAAAATAAAAATAATTCTATTAAAAACACTCCTGGATGACGTCCTCCTCTTGCAACACTGGCAAAGAGAGAGATTTTAGTTATCAAACACACGCAGACGCGTGCGTGCACAAACGCACGCACACAGACGCTGCTTTCTTTGATGATTTGATTTCATTGTAGTAACATGTATTCTTTTAGTCAAGACAGTTGCTGCACATTTGCTCATTAAAGAAAAATGTAGTCTTTGTGCTAATTTAAAAGCATCACAGTACCATGCAGGTCTGCCAGAAAAGAAATAGAACTGTCAAGCAAGGAAAATCTATAAACTTGTGTTCTGACCATGCAATTGTAGTTAGCGTATCACCCATAATTTGTGCATGACACATCTGACTTATATTAAGTGACACCCAGAAACACCATACATGGCAAAGCTTACAGAGAGCTGAAAATGACAAAATGATGACTAAACAGGGAACGAGTGCCTCCTAAGTGCAGGATGCATTAAATCTTCCAGTAATGCAGCTCAGCCACATGCACATCACCCAACATATGTAGACCAACACAAACCTTTACAAATAACATTTTTTTTTCTTCTTATTTAATAGTTTTTTTTTTTTATTATTTTTTTTTTTTTTTTATTATATATATAAAATAATTTATTTTTTTTTTTTTTTTTTTTTTTTTTTTTTTTTTTTTTTTTTAAAAATATTTTATTTTTTTTATATATTTTATAATATTATAAAATTAATTATATATTAAATATTATTTAATTATAAATTAATTAATAATTTTTTTTAAATTTATATAAATTATTTTTTTTTATTTTTTTTTTTTTTTTTTTTAATTTTTTATATTTTTATTACATTTAAAATTACCCTATTTTTTCAACTTTTAATTATATATCTCTTCTTTTTTTATTTTTTTTATTTTTTTTTTTATTTTTAAGAAAAACTGCAAATACTTCTAATTCAAGGAAACTTTAAAAGTTTTATGAAGCATGACATCAAGAATCAACTCAATGTTTCAATGGCTCTCGTGTACATGATGTAAGGACACATGGCTGACCAAGAAACAACTTCACTTATTCCTGGTCCCTAAAACATATGGATTAGCTATAAAAATAAATAAATAAATAAATAAATAAATAAAAAATAAATAAAACAAGGGGGCTAGAATTAGTATATGGATCCTATATTTACCCCTGAAATAAAAATATACTAATGACATGAAAGCCTATAATCTGCATTTTTCTTAAAAGCTATGCATTTTGAATGCATTGTAGTAGTAAACTTGAATTTTATAATTTTTTAAACATTTCGCTACTAATGCACCATCAGAGGTGACACTTGAAGGGAGAAAAACACTGGAACTTGACCATAAAGCAGGTGACAAGCACCACAGAAACATGATCCATCTCATACAGCTCTGAGTGCCTCTCTTCTCAGCGTGTGCTCCTAGAAGCACACAATAACGTGCAGTCACTGGCAGTTGGTCTCTAAGTACACTGCAGCGGGGCAGAGCTTTCCTCTGAAACGTTTCCCACTTTCAGCTCTTCACACTACAAACCTGCAGCACTGTGCAGAAGCTGTTCAGATACCTGTTTTAATTAGATCTGCCCCAAACTTGCGCAACAAGAGGTTTAAATCCGGTTAACCTTCAGAGAAACATCACAGACATGCGTTCATTCTGACAAGGGCGCGATATGACGGAGCAGGTTATTATTATTATTATTATTATTATTATTAGCTATTTTTTTCAATTTGTTGGGTTATTTAATTACAGGATAAAGGCGTGCTCGCAGTGCATGGTGAAGACTACTGCAAGGCAGGACGCCAACTCACAAAAACGACTCGTTTTTAACATAAATAATGGCACAGGTGCGATAAAACGGCACAGAAGGTTGAAGACTTTAACTGTGATTTCGAGGCCTTGCTTTGTGCATGCGACAGTTAAAGCGTCATACAGTAGCTGGGATTAAACCGCGGCGCCTACACAGTCTGTGCTAAGCAAAGGGATCTGCACTGGCACTGAATCAACACTGCAGAAGAGATGCACATTCTCTCAACACCGGCAGCACAACGCCTTTCAAGATCTCACCGTCTTAAAGAGTTCTCATTTAGTTCAATTAGTCCATTAACAACTGGGTTAAAATGCCCCATATCTGAGCTCGTGCCATGCAGCATCAACCCTATCACGGTATCTGCAGCGTTCAACGCAACTGCGTGTCAATTGCAAGCACGCGCATGACTCTACCTGTCGAAATCAAGTCATTTTTAAAATCCTACCTAGAGACGAACTGCTCCCAAACTTCACCGCGGATACAGAGTGCAGCTGGACGAGGAAGGTGGAATGAACGCTGTTGCCACAATTTACCGTCCCTGTAGCAGCATCTACAAACACACACAGAGAGAGAGAGATTCTCACTGCAGGCTCCCTTACGAAATGGGCGGGGCTTCAGTGCACGCCCTCGCACTAGCGCAACTTGTCGACTTTACCCGAGCGCGTGAGCATACAGCGCTCTCCCTACAGCAAAGTGCATTATGGGTATTGTGTTCCCTATATAGCAACTTCTCATGGTTCTCTTTGCACAGTCCTTTAACTGTAAAATTCATTCTACCTATTACAGAATTCTTTCAGGACCATTAATTAAATGTGTACAATAATATTTTCGCTATTTACCGGAACCATATAGTTTTCTGTTATTGAACTTTCCACCACTAGAACACCGTTTTTTGTTTTTTTTTTATTGTTATTAGATTATTGTTATTAGATGCAGGTTCACATTATTTATAAACCAACTTGTTTTCTGAGTTGTTAAAGTGCCCCTAAAATCATGTCATTTAGTGCTATGGCCACCAAAACAATAGTATATCTATTTAAAAAAATAATAATTATTATAATATTCTAATAAGATATTCTGGTTTTTCAGGAAAATGGAAAAAAAATTGACGACTCATCCTCTACTAGTCTTGTGTTGTGTTGTACTAGTTTAGTCTAGTCTTGACTAGTGAAATGCTCTTCTAGAATGTTATGTCCTGCCCCTGGAGGTGGTCTAGAGTAGCGTCTATTTAGCTGATTAAACCCAAGTGACAGGCAGGTAGGCAAATATAACACATTTGATAATGGTGGGTTGTGATTTCCACCAATTTAAACAAATGTAATAAGCCACTGTAATGAAATATACCCAGTGGCTATATTTCACGGACCCCTCGTGGTCCAGACCTTGCTTTAAGAAATACTGCCATATAATGTGGATACCTATATGCAGTGCATTGTGGAATATCATAAACATGCAGGATATTCTCTTCAGACCAGTGGCACATAATTAGTCATGGGAGCCACTCATGTTGACTTTTATATTAGTAAAATGATAAGGTTATGTAACACTGCTAACTACTTACTTCCATTGTAAACAGTGCAGGATTCCATTGTGTTTACACTTGTGCATTTGTATAATAATGGACAAGATTAGACCCAAAAATTTATTAGACATGGTTACCGAAATAATGGTTATACTTTGTTTTTGGATTATTTCTGATTTGTTAATAACAAAGCTGTTTTAATGGGAAAAGGGGATCTACACAATAATATTAGGCAGGTGGATTTAATGTTATGGTTGATCGGTGTACATAAGCCTATACGTAGGCATGAAGTGGCCATACATTAAGTCTCAACTTGGGTATAAAATATTAATTATTCTAAACAATTCTTCAAATTTTGCCAATAGGATTTGTTAAAGTATGTTTGCCACAGTTACAGTGTATCTGTTGTGACAAAATTGCAGTTTGATTTGAAGCTATATTGCCACTACATACTCACATTTGATTCTGCCCTACTTGTCAGTGTTGGATAAAAACCTTTAGGAAATATATAAATAATTATCTGAGCAGAAGCATGGTACCAATAAATGTGCCAAATTGCTAAAACTAAATTTTACTGCATAGGTAGGAGTTCTAATTAAGGACCCTGTTATATGTGCAAGCTTTTCATTTTGACAGAGGCTAATCATAGCATTTTACTATGCTTTGTGTGAAACAATTCACATTTCAATCATTAATGTAGGAGCCAAGTTGTCATGGATGTCTTATAGTTGCTTAGCAACTCCTGCCTCTCCAGAAACACTCAACAGGTATATGTGGATGCACCCTGTATTGTTTAACAGAAATATCAGCCACTATAATAATACACTGTACCATTCTTAATTGAACCTTAATATTTTTTTTTACCCTTATTTAAATAATACATTTGTAAATGAGCTAGTTGCTACAACATTTAGTAACATAATGGAAAGCCACATCCTTAACAGCAACACATTAGTCCAGCATATTATTTTTATATCATGCTAAACATAGTGCTCTCCACTTAATACCACAACACCTGTCACAAGTCGAAAGGCTAGAAAGGCAGAGTAATATCATTATTTTTCACATGAACAATATAGCAGAATATTATTGCAGTTTTATTGCTGCTGTGACCTTGGCACTTAAGTGTTTGTAAAAGGTTAGGGTTCTTTTTCGGAAAAAACATAGAGCACTCTACCCTACAGCTGGCTGAAATAAAATAGGATTTTATTTTATTATTACAATAAATTCACATCATGATACAATTTTCAGAGAATCGCGGGTACACCAAATTTCCCTGTTTTATTCTTTGTAATAAATAACTATTTTGGTATAAATCTTTCAAGTCTTCAATAAATACTTGAATGTTTTGTAGATGTTGAATACTTAACTTCTCTGAATTGACAGTTTTTATGATGTGGCTCTACTAGTTAGTGAAACTACATTCAAATGTTATGTAATATGATGTATCATGCTAGAGAACACTAACTAGACATGAGTTCTGGTTTAGCTTACAGTTTATTATTTAATAGGTTATTTAGACCATGCAGTGTGTTGAACTGGGATTTGAATAATAGAAAGCCTGAGGCCAGCCTAGAAAATTCTAATCATTCTAGTGGAAATTAAGTTGTAAGACCGACTATAGCCACTAACCCTGCACTGACTTTAACTATCATTTTTCATGAAAGTTGATTCATGGAAATTCTTCCAAATTTTCAAAGATGCAGCCGTGTTGAGTAAGCTGGGGTGTGTGCTTCATTTCTCCTGTGTAGTGCTGCTTTGTGCAATGCAGTTGCTATGGCCACGGCACAGAGTCTCCCGGGCTCCTGTCAGTGGAGAAAGGGCCATGATGAAGAGGAGGACCAACAATAAAAAAAAACACCCTGATTTCTGGCAAGAGAAAGTGAGCGGGTGGGTGGATGTTTACTCACTCTTACACTCACTTGCAAATATATATTTCTGCCCACACTTGCCATCCAGGGACATCTAATAGTATATGAGTATAATCGGTTACTCTGTTCAGTACAATTTTAAGTGTACTCCATGTAGGAAAAAGCGCAGATGTCACTGTACAACACATTGATCTGTGAACAGTATCTGTGAACATGGGTTTGAACTGAAGGGAAAAAAGATCTTTGATTCAAAACACTGTATTTATTGAGTATGGCATATACCAAATAGAAACTGCAGAATTGTTGAGAGCAACAGTACATTCTACAAACAACATTTTTTCCTTTATAAACATTCCTTTATGAATATTACAAACCCCACTAATTGAGAGGAAACCAATGTGAGGTACATCAGCTACGATTACTGCAATCAGCTAATGTTACTGCAGCCAGCAAGCAAATTTTCCTAGCAATGTTTACACACCAACAATTCACTCACTTATAACTCACAATATAAACTTATGTTTATATTATATACTCATGCATAAACTCAAACATGTATTTCATAGCTATATCAGATGTCCATCACATATCTCTTGACAAGAAGTTAAATCTAGAAGCACAGAAGAGAGCTAAACATCTAGGCATAATTTAGTAATTATGTAGTCCCCCCCCCCCCCAATATTTGGTATTAATGAAAATCCCATAATTTCAGAAAAAAATTAATATTGAATTCAATTAAATTTTATTTGTATAGCGCTTTTTACAATAGTCATTGTCTCAAAGCAGCTTTACAGAAATAAAAAACAGGTATAAACAGTCAGAAACAGATAAACAGAGACAAACAGGTAGAAAACAAATGGAATTTATCCCAACTGAGCAAGCCACTGAGTGGCGACGGTGGCAAGGAAAAACTCCCTAAGATGTTTTTTGAGGAAGAAACCTTGAGAGGAACCCGACTCAGAAGGGAAACCCATCCTCATCTGGGTAACACAGAATGTGAAGGTAACACAGATAATGTGAAAAATGAGAAGTATGGCCTTAAGAGCAGCAGAAGATTTGGGCTCATCCAGAGGCAGAGGGGATCTGGATCTCCAATATCTCCATAAATTCGTGTGGGGCTCGGCAAAAAGAGAGAGAGAGAAAAATGATTAGGACTGTGAAGTAGTGAGATAGAATGTAGTCAGGGTAAGCTTGAGTAAACAAATACGTTTTAAGCCTAGATTTAAACACTGAGACTGTGTCTGAGTCCCGAACACTAATAGGAAGACTGTTCCATACCTGTGGGGCTCTATAAGCGAAGGCTCTTCCCCCTGCTGTAGACTTCACTATTCTAGGTAATATCAAATAGCCTGCATCTTTTGATCTGAGTAGGCGTGGCGGATCATAGAAAACCAGAAGGTCGCTTAGATATTGTGGTGCAAGACCGTGTAGTGCTTTATAGCAGTGGTCCCCAACCCCCGGGCCGCGGACCGGTACCGGTCAGTGGGTCATTTGGTACCGGGCCACACAGAAAGAATAAACATTATTTCCGTTTTATTTATTAACCGGGTCTGAACGATGTTTTATTTTGAAAAAAAAAAGACCGGATTCTCTCCGTTACATCCGTCTATGACTCACTCTAGACTTATGTCAAGACGCTTGTCTCGGTCACGTGATACGGTAAGCGTTAGGCGGCAGAGCGGATGTCACTCATGTTATGTTGTTGGCGTGATCTTACTAGGACACTACTAATAAAGTTGCGATTTAACATTGGATCCACGTTTATTATTATATATATTTTTAAATTAATAAAACCCCAGTTTTTATGCCGGTCATATCATTTTATTTTGTTGTATTATCCGCCACACCGGTCCGTGAAAATATTGTCTGATATTAAACCGGTCCGTGGCACAAAAAAGGTTGGGGACCACTGCTTTATAGGTTATTAGAAGTATTTTAAACTTAATGCGAAATTTTACAGGGAAATATATGATAATAATATCAATTATGTATTTCAATTATGCACAGAAAATACATAGAAAACAAAATAAATAATAGTATTAAAAAACATCAATCCTTAAATGAAGAAAAATAAGACGAGTAATTTAATTAACAATGTTGCTGTAAAAACAGGACAGGGTCAGGTGTTGTATAAGTCAGTTCCTTTTTCCACAGCATCTTCTTTTTATACAACATTTTATTAGGGCCTGCACTAAGTGATCGATAAGTGACCCATCCGGTACGTCTCAAGCTGCAATGCGCCATATAACCTCTACTGTGCTACATGCCAAATTTTACTTCCTACACACCTGCTTTTCTTACATGACATCAGGGACAGAGCATATTTGCTTGGGGTCCATGATCAACTGTATACAGAGTTGGGTATAACGCGTTGATCTAATCTAATTACTTTTTCTGATAACGCAGTAATATAACACATTACATTTGAAATTTATACAATTTTGTTAGAGTTACTGATGTGAACAAAATAACATTACTTGTGTTAAAAATGTATTGTTAAGAAAACATTATTAAGTAAAATGCATTTTAAAATGTATCACGTTTTTGCCCCGCATATTTTTTCTTTAGCCCCGAATAATTCTCAGAGCGGTTTGTCACTACGTAACTGAACATCAGTAAAAGAAGACTGCCTGTAATTTTATATCTTCAGTGAATGGAAGCGAGACCAATCAGACAGGATTACAGGAAAATATGCATCTTAGCTGACAGCTCTCAATTCTGCAAAACACTAGCTCACAGTCAGTGTGAGGAAAAATGGATATACGCCAAATTTTTTTTTCAAAACCAGTAAAGAGGTTGAAACTGAAACAGTAACATCCTCTGATGCTGAGCAGGAAAACAAGGTGTGTAAATGCCTATATGAGTTACAGTTTACGTGAACATGATATGAGCAGGGCATAAGGAAAGATAATGTACTTTGCATGGCACAGTAGCAGCTAAACCCATAGCTTAGCTCTGCCTCCCCTTGGCTAGCAACACCAAATTAGCCTAGTTAGAAAAGTTTTATGTTTTATCAGTCTGGTAGTCCTACAAACAGTGACAACACCTGAGGCATATTTTATGATAAATCCAATTGTTTCTGATCATGTCATACATTGATGTGTGCTAAAATTACTGAAAGAACTACGAGTTTCACTTTGTAGTGTATTTTTGTAGGTTTTGAAAGTAACATGAAAGTATAGTGATCAGTAATCTGATTACCTTTTACATGCAGTAATCAGTAAGGTAATCAAATTGCAATTTTAAAGTAGTAATTGCTACAGGTTGGCTGTGGCTCAGGTGGTAGAGTGGGTTGTCCACTTATCATAGGGTTGGCAGTTCGATTCCTGGCCCACATGACTCCACATGCCCAAGTGACCTTGGTCAAGACACTGAACCCCAAGTAGCTCCTGATGGCCTTGCATGCCAGCTCTGCTACCGTTGGTGTGTGAGTGTGTGTGTGAATGGGTGAATGAGACACAGTGTAAAGCGCATTGGATAAAAGCGCTATATAAGTGCAGACCATTTACCAGACCATTTACTTAGTAATCTGTAATGGATTTTTTTTTTTGAGGAACTTGAGGAACACTGACTTTATATCTGTTCTCCATTTTCATTTCAAATCATTTTTATTTTCTTCTGTAATTCAGCTCCAAATTTTGTGATTTTCAAGGGTTGTTATGCTTTTAAATAATATATTTTTTTTTGGCATAGATGTGAGTCAAAATAATTTCTTATTATATACACTATTTTTAATATTCACTTCAACCTCTGAGAAAGTTTTATTTGTGCTGTTTACTTCTCATTTTAGTGCTATGAGCTTTTCCTATTTTGGAGTTTTATGAGCATCATCAAATGCAAATGGCTGTGCCGTGCACGCACCTGGTAATTCACAGGCGATTAGTATTCATCAACATATGCATGAGGGTATAAAGAAAAGCAGTGTTTCCAAAAGTTTTCTAAATCTGGCAAAATTTGTTATTTCAGTTTGACTTATGCAAACATTTACACAAAACTTTACTAAAGATTGATAAATGAAGCCCAATGTGCGCCCTATAAAGTCTATAGTCAATGTCCACAATAATGGACAAATGGACACAGATTAACTTGCAAAGCACCTCCCTCTTTACCAACCTTTTTCTCTTTCTCTCTACCCACGCACTGTATTAAATGCTGGAAGCCTCTATCATTCTGTGTTCTGAGAGGAGATCTATAGAAAAATAGGCAGTATTCTGATGTGTAACAGTGTGTCTGTGTAGACTCCACTGCCTCAAGGCCACTTTGTTATTTGTTAACTGGGTCTGTGGGATCAACCCCCTTTCAGACTTCCCATGAGCTTGACCGGACAATCATAGTCTCTCACCAGTGTGTGAGAGTGTATGCTGTTCACTTGCTTGTGTCAGTTATATTTTGAAGCCATAAAGCTTGAAGTCTCACCCTTTTTCAATGTACAGCAGCATCTAGCCCCTTCCATTTATATATCCCTCCAGTTGCTACAGTAAATTTCTACAGCACCATGGTTTTCAGTACAGTAACATAAAGTATGGCTATATTACATAAGCTCATGAATCAAGAACCCATCCAGTCATCTCCATGGAAACGCAGGCATTCAGATGAATACCATGACAGAAAGACAAAAGCTGGAGGGTGCAATCAATGGTGGATTGTAGTTATGTAACTGGGACAGATTGGCACTCACAGATCTCTATAGCCTTTTCACTAGGAATATAAATCCTGTGGTGTTTGGCTTGCTCCAATCAGACCACTTATTTCTGGAAACTGGTAGGATAGTAGGCATAAGAGGCTCCCTAATGTGTGGGAAAACATGCAAATATGATCATAGGAGGTCACTGGTTTTACCAGAACATTAATCAAACTGCAAGATATCCATGCAGCAGATTTTGCCTTGCTCTGACATGACATTGGTAGAACTGTCGATAAAATTGTTGATTTAGAAGATATCAATTTGGTAGCCTACTGGTTTCAGGCGTGAGGAGCACTTGGTTGTTCGTGTAAACAGACTCTGGTGTGAGCATAACTTGGTTGGTCGTGGCCTCGGTTTCAGGCGTGAGCAGAGCCTGGTTGGTCATGATGTCGGTTTCAGCCAGGAACGTGGCATGGAATGTCACATCGTTGATTTCAGCCTGGAACATAGCATGGGAGGTTGCCGCGTTGACCTCAGGCGGGAACTTTGCGTGGGAGGTTGCCTCATCTACCTCAAACAGGAACTTGGCGTAGGAGGTCGCCTCATCTACCTCAGACAGGAACGTGTCATGAGAGGCCATCTCTTCGACCTCGGACAGGAACTTGGCTTGAGAGGTCATCTCTTCGACCTCGGACAGAAACTTGGCTTGAGAGATCACCTCTTCGACCTCGGAAAGGAACTCGGCTTGAAAGGTCGTCTCTTCGACCTCGGACAAGAACTTGGCTTGGGAGGTCCCCTGGTTGACCTCTAACAGGAACTTGTTTTTATCCTGGAGCTCTGGAGATGAGACAACCTCATGGGTCTCAGGCTGAAACTCTGGGGATGAGACCGCCTCATGGGTCTCATGCTGGAGCTCTGCGGATGAAATCACCTCGTGGGTTTCAGGTTGTAGCCCTGGAGGTGAGGTTCCCTTGTTGCTTTGTATCTGAGACCACCTCATGGATCACATGCTGGAGCTCTCTGGAGAGGAGGTTGACCTCTGGCAGGAACATTGCAGGTGAGACCACCTCGTGCATCTCAGTTTGGAGCCCTGGGGATGAGACCTCCTCATGCATCTCTACATTACTATGTTGACCACTGGCTGGAACTCAGCAGGTGAGACCACCTCGTGGATCTCGAGCTGGAGCTCTGGAGCCGAGCAAGTTACATTGACATCCGGCTGGAGCTCAGCAGGTGAGACCACCTCGTGGGTCTCAGGTTGGAGCTCTGGAGATGAGGTTGCCACGTTGACCTCTGGCTGGAGCTCAGTAGGTGCTCTCTTGTGGAGCCGTTTGTGAGTACACCATCTGCTCTTGAAACATCCCTGAGAGCAGAAATATGATCTATATTACATACCAGGATCCCAAGTTTCCTGCATGTGGGACACTGTAACTCTTTACCACAGCCCTTGGTCTTGCAGGTCGGCGTCACCTCCACCACTGCCATGTCAGCCGGGGGCTGAAGCTGAACTGTGAAGGCTGCCCTATCAATCCACTCATAATAGGTGTGGAATGGCAGGTCAGGCTTGTTCGTCACACTGACTCCCTTCAATAGTTGATCCGGATTGTTGCTCTCCGATCGGTGCCCAAACTCCTTCAAGAATAGTTCCACAAATTGAGTTACATTATTGAGGGCACTGCACCCTGTACTGAACAGATGCTCCATCCATTCATGGGCTGGGCCATAAAACTGAGACACAATAAACCCAATCCACTGTCTCTTGTCCAGCTTGGATTTCGCCAGGCTCAAAAAGTACATTTGGCTGTGGAACAAGAACTGCCTCGGGTAGTCACTAGCTGATGGTCTAAAGCCTCATTTAATAGACTTATGATACCATATCAATGTAGATTGTAGTTTTTACAAAGAAATTCATGATACATTAATGTGACTATGTGCATGTAAATGTCCAGATTCCCTGTTATTTTATATCCATCAATATGCAAGGGTTTTGTTGTAAAGGAAAAATTTTATAATGCACCAAACTAACAACATAGAGTTATATTTGTAGAAGGATTCAGATCATTATTTGCCATTGTATGTACAATTTAATGGACAATCCATCCATCCATCTTCTACTGCTTACTACTTTTCAGGGTCACGGGGAACCTGGAACCTCCCTATCCCAAGGAGTATAGGACACAAGGCAGGGTACACACTGGACAGGGTGCCAGTCCATCACACACCCATTCATACACTACGGACACTTTAGACACGCCTATCAGCCTACCATGGATGTCTTTGGACTGGGGGAGGAAACCAGAGTACAGGGACAACATGAAAACTCTGCACACACATGGACTGAAAGTGAACCCTGGACCCTGGAGGTTTGAGTCGTACGTGCTAACCACTAAGCCATATGAATTATGGCCACTGTAAGCTCTACCAGAAAAAGTGGATAAATGAATAAATGAATAAATGAATGAACTACAGTTGTATGGTGAACATTGTTACCACCCAAGGTAAACACAAACCCACCCTAAAGCTAGAACATCAGGCAACATCAGGTCATGTAAACATTACTATTTGTACTAAATTATATGCCAATTATCTGAACTGATACAATCATAAAGGAGTTTACCAAAATTTTACAGTGCTTATAATTTTTAAAAATGGTTGAAAGATGGATCTTTTATTGTGTTGGGTTTGTAAGGATTTAGATGTAGAAGTTACATCCAATGTAAATGCTATTAAAAGACCATGTTTTCAGTCCCATATATTAAGAGTTTTCTTATGCTGGAGTGCAACCGTTTGGAGTGAAACTGCACACACAGCCAAACACACATACACATTAATATACTGTAATACAATATGCACAGAAGGTCATGAAATTTGTTATGGTTGCTTTAGTGGAAATACACAATCTAATTCCAGTACAAACTGTTTAGAGCACAACATGAATTTAAAAATGTGTTATATCTTTACAGATTAATCTCTTATAAATGATGATGATATAGTGGCTGATCTTTGGTTGTGGGATTAGTAATGGTGAGTTTATAGCACGAGACATGGTAGTTAAGGAGTAGAAGTGGCTGTTTGGGTTGTATGTCAGAATCGGGTGGAGAAGCCTGAGAGCTCCAGCTTAGAGATGACCTTCTCATTTTTGAAAACAGCCCGAGTGATACGGCTGCTGGGGCTTCCCTCCTTACTCAGCCATATCTTCCTGTGGAGAAGACCAAAAAGAAAAAGAGGGTACAAATGAAAGACATTTAAGTTAATAAGTATGTAAGAGTAGCCCAGTGGTTAATAAAGTGTTTAAATATCAGAACTGCCAAACTGGCACTCGAAGCCACTAACAGGGTTAGTGACAACAATAGTCACTAACCCTATTCCTGGAGATTGACCTTCCTGAAGGCTTCAGCTCCAACCACAATCATACCCACCTGACCATTTAATCATTATCTTAGGAAGTTCTTGATAAACTGAAACAGGTGTGTTAGATATTTGGTCGGAGATTAAACCAGCAGGAAGGTAGATCTCAAGGAAGAGGATTGGTGATCACTGCTCTACAGCAATCCCCTAATCCTTCAACTCCTCTCATTATGTTTAAGAATATCAGTTTCCCCAAACTAATTTCCAAGTAGTGCCCAAATGATAAATGTAAATGCTGGTATATCTAATTTGAGGTTGTTGTGACATTTGTGATAAACAAATACACTGAGTTGCAAGCGTATTGTACACCTTTCAATTATCATGCTCCTTGAAAATCAGTTTTAAATTAGGATGTGATTTGCCCAGGCATTGTAAATTAGTTTGGCTGCATGATTCTTGACATTCTCCTTTTACCCATCTGATCCACAAGATACGTTCAACCACAAGATAGCCACTGGTGGGCATGAGCTTTTGTGTTTTATAACACATTAAAGTTTGCCAGATACCATAACCAGAAGGATTGAAACATTGTTACAACTGTATGTGATGAAGGTCATTAGAATCAACACATAAGAGGTTAGAAGGGATCATTGAACAAGTTACAGGTAATCTTTTCTCTAAGATAGCTATCTATATTTTCTCTAAGATAACTCATTAACAATCTTTCCTTCTATCTCAACTTGCATATGCTGTAGATCAGTGGTTCCCAAACTTTTTACAGTGGCATTCCCCCCCACACACTACTATCACACAATGTATTAAAAAAAAAGACAAAAGAAAAAAACACATTTATCAAAACATGTAATTTACATTCATACAACCAATCATATATTTTGAATAACAAGACACCAATTAATGAGATGGGTGTGCTTGATGTGACTTGCATAACCCTGCAATATTTGGTTGTATCGGAGAGAGCTTAAGTCTTGAATCATTCTCTATGCAGCCAGTCTGTGTCTCAATTTTTTCTTCATGCTATTAAGGGCTGAGAACCCACTTTCACAAAGGTACATCTTTGTGAACAGCATTAATGTATTTACAGTACGATTTGCCAAGGCAGGATACTCTGCATGCAAGGATATCCAGAAATCGGGGAGTGACTTTTGTACGAAGTCCATTTTCAAAGAGCCACTTATAGAGATTTCAATGAGGCTTTCTTGCTCAGTATTGGGCAATGTGCTGTGGGGGTGGCAGAGAATGGATGGCAGAATGTAGAAAAGAAACGAGAATTCAAGGACCTTGCTTTAACAAAGTTAACAATTCTTACAGCATTGACCAAAACTTACTTCAGATGGTCAGGCATTCTCTTGGTGGCCAGCGCCTCTCTGTGGATTCTGCAGTGGACCCAAGCTGCATAGGGCGCAAATGCTTGTATG
Organism: Ameiurus melas; assembly: GCA_012411365.1. Classification (NCBI taxonomy): domain Eukaryota; kingdom Metazoa; phylum Chordata; class Actinopteri; order Siluriformes; family Ictaluridae; genus Ameiurus; species Ameiurus melas. The sequence goes on along the minus strand of CM022778.1, from coordinate 10,535,902 downwards.
CGTTTTACTACTCCACTATACTTCCCTGTCATGGCTTTCACTCCATCAGTACAGATGCCAAAACATTTTGCCCATGAAAGTCCATGTGATGTTACAAATATAGTCAAGACATAAAAATGTCCTCACCAGTTTCCCTGGCTTCCAACGGTCTACAGAAACGTACATCTTCCACAATTGAGCCATTGTGTATGTACCGGACATATCCCAGCAGTTGCACTAAATCAGCTACATTCATCAATCTGTAAAGTGTAGAATTTGCTGGCTTCTATGCAAAGCAATAGTTGTTTTAAAACAATCAGCTATGTGACTTGAAACTGTGTTGTCTGATGATGGCATCCTCTGTATTTTTTTTTTTGGCCTTTTCACCAATTATATCAGTTATATTACCAGTTATATCAGCCACAGCAGGAATAATTAAGTCCTCCACAATAATATGGTGTTTGCCTGTCTGAGCCACTCTCACTCACCATGTAGGATCCTTCCAGACCCTTCCTATTTAGGGTTTCTGATGCTGTTATAGGCCAAGGGCCTTACTACTCCTGAGTTGTCATAAATGTCTTTCAAAAAACTCTTAAGGCTTATTTTTCAAAGTAGCATGCTTTGTTTCTAAATGTCTGCGCAGAAATACCGTGGCAGGGGATTTTCTTCACTGCCAATGTATATAAAGGAAAAAGAAATATATTTGTCATCCTATTTGATGGTTTTTCTATGACCTGCTGGTGAAGAAGAGGTGGCGTTTCGAATTCAAATACATTGCTGTCTGTAGCGTGAACTGGGCAAGTAGCAGTGGGTACACTTACGTTCGCTACAGATGCGCTGTTAGCTGTTAGAAGGGCCTGGGCTACTGCTGTCAGAGGACTGTGGATCAGCAGCTCTGTAAGTAGAGGTGCTTGCTGTGGTTACAGGCCGAGTTCTTTATAGCCACTTCTCCATTTTAATGTTACAAGCTATTACTTTGTTTTATCACATGCGATAAATGACATATGGTAAGTGGTAAATGGCATACTTATATAGCGCTTTTATCCAAAGCGTTTTACACTGTGTCTCATTCACCCATTCACACACACACACCAGTGGTAGCAGAGCTGCTACGCAACTTGGGGTTCAGTGTCTTGCCTAAGGACACTTCGGCATGTGGAGACATGTGAGCCGAGAATTGAACCGCCAACCCTACGATTAGTGGACAACCTACTCTACCACCTGAGCCACAGATACATGACTGTTGAGTCATGATAAGATAATTTGATTGGATGTCATGTTTTTAACCTTTATAACATTTCAGTTTCACTGTTTGTACATTAGAGGGGGCACAAGTTTATTTTGGCCATGAGAGGCTGAATTAAATGAACAGTAAATCTCAGCATTTTGCTCCCTTACCCCCTCTGAACCACTGCTGTAGATGAAAGGATGCTTACTGATATACAATTAATACTACTGGACCAGATTGGTCACCTATTGTCAGTGAAACTGTTGGAACTCAAGCCAACCTAATGCCTCTTCTGGGGTAAGACTGAGAACAAATGGAAAGTGATACTGGGAAGGTGTGGCAGCACGCACATCAAAATAACTTCCTTGTTTTTTTCTGTGTGCCATCTAGAGTCCAAATTAAAAAATACTTCACACACACTGCCCAAGATAGCACTTGTACAGTCTGTTCAGTACAAAAGGGCAGGAGTTAAATCTGTCAATCTGTGCACATGCCTTTTAATTGGTTAGCTCAGTGGTGACAAACCCTTCAGTATACTGTGACTGTCAACAAACCAAATATGTCAATATACCATGTGTTGTGCTGGTTGTTGGTAAATAGATTTAACTGTAATAGCTTCACTACTTCGTTCCATGTGTATGGCTTGTAGTGTTATATAATATAACTTCTCTTAAAGTTACATATACTTTACTTGAATACGTTCTATTTTTGGCATATTTGCTGCCCAATGTGGGTCATAGGGCCTCTGGGAAAATGGCAGTGCTAAAATAGTCCAGTTGTGAAGTGGGCTGCATCCTGAACAGTTCTGTTAGAAATCTCAAGAAAGGCAGTGAAGAAGAAGAAGAAAAAGAAGAAGACGAAGAAGAATAAGCATGTATATAACCCATGTTAAGTAACCTTGCCAATACTGAGTAGCAAGGTATGCCTTTCAGCCATCTGCTGGTATATGACAGAAAGCTGGACTGAGTGGCTGTGACTCAGGTAGTAGAGCGGGTTGTCCACTAATTGCAGGGTTGGCAGTTTGATCCCCAGCTCCTCCACATGTTGAAGTGTCCTTGGGCAAGACATTTAACCCCAAGTTGCTCTCAATGGCAGGATAGCACCTTTCATGGCAGCTCTGCTGCCATTGCTGTGTGTGAAAGGGTGAATGAAAACAGTGTAAAGTGCTTTGTAGGTTAAAAGGTGCTATATAAGTACAGACCATTTACATAATGTATTTTAACTAATAATTATCAACAGGGGCATTTTGTATTAATTTTTAATAACTGATTAAATTAACAATAATGGACTCTATAAGACAGAACAGCTCTGAATCCACTTGGGTAAAATGGAGACGCTTAAGGTGTTTAGATTTACTACCATGAGACATGGGTAAGTTACGGACTGAATAAATATACAAATGCATAATGATTGAAGGCTAACATGACACGCCAACGTCAACATCAGAAAATACTGTGGAATTGGGAAATCAAGGATCACTGATCACTATTACCTACTTAGGTATTTAAGGGATCATGTATAAGGATCTAAGGGTAGGATCTAAGGACAGGAAATAATTTGCAAGACATAAAACAAAACCTTTAGCATACCACTGAATACAGAACATAATCAAATTAATGGCATAAAAAAAGAATCAATTGAGTTGTTATTGAAAAAAATTGGGTATAACAGTTAATGTCGTAAAGCTTTCATGAGAGGAATGAAACACTTTGGGAGGTGCTTCTGTGTAAAATTATTAAAATTTGGGGTGGTAGCCATACAGTACCACCGCTCTGTTGATAACAGTATGCCCTGTCCAGTCATATTCCTTATATAATTATCTGGAAAGGGTAGCAGCCCGTATATGCTCTATACTAAACAATAGGAATTGTCTTTGAACAGACATGTTACAATTATTCTAATTTGTAACAGATGAGTTTTTCTAATGAGTTTTACCTTATTTTGTCAACTTTTTCAAATCTTTTCAAATTTGTATAGTGTTATGATTATAGTGCTTTCCTGCATAGGGGATTATGGATATATAATAATTACTTTTCATAATTTAGAATAGTAGTCATTATGTATCTAATTGAAGTTGATGACCTTTAAACAGGTTATAGTCTTGTTATATTCCTCCATCTGCTGGTAGAACAGTGTATGTACACATGCATGTGTATAGGACTGAGCAAAAGACTGTAAAGATATATAAATACATTTCATAATCAAATATGCCTAAAAAAGAAATTCTAAAAACTAAATTCAATTTATTGCATTCATGCAGTTTTATACGTAAATTGTCTGAAAAGGTTTTATGAGCATCTTAATTGGTGAGGTTTTCCCCCCATAATGAGGTTTTGCTATAAATCCTTTTATTTATTTTTATTTTTATTTATATTATTATTATTATTATTATTATTATTATTATTATTATTATTATATTTTATTTTTATTTTATTTGACTAGAGATAAACATTTCCCCTTAAACATTTGCCACTATGTTTGAAGGTTTCATCATCCAGGTGATTTTCACCATCCCTGTCACAGCTCAACCAGATCAGAACTCCAACTCCCAAGATGCAACACTCGCTTTTCATGCACGCATGCGCTCACCATCCCCGGAGTTCTGATCAGACACACCTGGCACCAATCACACACACACACACACACTCTCACCGCTAGTACTTAGGGATGTCATTCACCTAGAGTCAATGCGAAGTATACGTTCAGTTGACTAGTTCGCTGCGTTTCCAAGCCTTTATTCTTGTCGTTTGTTTGCCTAGTTACCTTGACCCTCGATTACGTCTTTGACCACGCTTTTGCCTGCCCTCTATTTTTCTGTGATCATCTCCCCACTTCCAAGATGAATGTATAGCCACCTTTGTGTATATAGAAAGGTGAATATAGGTGAATTTAATTTACTTGTAATCTACCATCAAACAATTTTCTCGGGCCATTATTGTATTATGGTATTATTTTAGCAGTACTTTTAGGCTCAAGTTAGCGTACTCACCCGAACCAAGTCCATTTGTTCTTTTGTTTTATTTGTTTTTTATGTTGTTATTTCTAAAAAGAAAAAGAAAGCTCATATTCTAATAAACAAAATCAACTGTAGATGAAATAGGATTCATGACCAAAATATTAGCAATTCTGAATTATTTTCATGAACAGATGTTATAATCTTAAACTGAGTGAAATAAGTTACTTAAAACTCAATAAAAATGTTATGTAGCCTACTATGTACAATATATAGCACTCACATTTCATTGACCAAATGATGTGGTCCCTGAACCTGTCCCACCACTGTCCCCTTGTTTGTGTTCTTCACCCAGCCAACCAAACCAAGACTGAGTCCCTTCCTCTCCGAGTACTGAAATACACAGAAAGAAATTAAAACTTTCAAAGAGCCAGGCAGAGGTTCTAACTTTCTATTATTCTCATGGATGCTTTGTTATTGCTAGCTTAGTCAGTAGAGCATAATATTCTTAATCTCAGGATTGTGGGTTTGAGTCCCATTCTGTGCACCAAACCCAGCCACTGGGGTTGCACAAGCTTGTGCATTCTCAGTGATGGTCCCAAGCCTGGATAAAATGAGGGGTTGCATCAGGAAGGGCATCTGGCATAAGAACAAATCAAATATGTCGATCATAAACTGGATCTCCATAATGGAGATGGTTGATCTGCTATGGTGGCCAATACCGGGAGCAGCCAGAAGAAGAAGAAAGCAGGGTCTGTTCAAATGGCAACATGTGAGTAAGAAACACAATTAAAAAACACTCCAGTGTTTTTAAATTTTTCATTCTGCTTTTATTCCACTCAAACTAATCTTTCCATTCCCCTGTGACCTCTCTCAATAACAAAGATTTTCCACCCACATACTTTGTAAACTCGAGAGACTCATGAAAACACCAGGAAATTTTCAGAAATACTCAAAACAGCAGACATGGATCCAACCGATATGCCAATGCCAAAGTCACTGAGATTACATTTACCCCCATTCAGATGTTTGGTATGAAAATGAAATGACCTGTACCTGTGTAACTGCATTGCTGTATGATTAGCAGGCATACAGTCAACTCCATGAACTCTTTGTCTTGTTCTTGTTCTTCATCTTTGTCATGTTCAATTTTTGCAGTGTGGCAAGGAGCATAATAAGAGAAAACCATTGCCATTAAGGGGTATACTTGGTCTGCAACAATGTTTAGGTAGGTTATACATGTCAAATTAACATCAATATTAAAGCCGTGGGTTTGCCTTCTTCCTGGTGCAGTCTCTTCCCCAAGTAAGTGACACACACACACACGGACGTCCATGTGATGTAAAAGAAAACGAGATTTATCAAACCAGGTCACCTTCTGACCAGTGTACAGTTACACCGCTTTATACGCAGCCAGCTGTGATGCACTGTGTTTTGACTCCTTTCTATCATAGCCAGTATTAACATTTTCAGCAAATTGTGCTACAGTATCTTTTCTGTGTGATCAGACGAGATAGGCTAGCCTTCGCTCCCCACATTCTTCAATAAGTTTTGGGCGCTCATGACCCTATGACTACTTGACCTTGTTACGTCATAGCCGCTGGAAGCGGCTGTGGTGCTACAACGGAAGAGACTGTCATGTCACGCCACGGCCGCGGGAGGCCGCTGTGGCGATTCTTTCAAGAAGACAGGTGTTTTGGGTTATGTTTAATGACATAAGCTATTTAGATGCCGGGGTTTGAGAGCCCGTCACGGGTAATTGTATTGTGTATGTGTTAGTATGTTTATGCTTATGTTAAATGACACTTGTGTTGAAGTTAAGTCAGAGATGTTATTTTAAGCTTCTTATATTTGGATGAGGACTGTGTTTTACGTTAATCTAAAACGGATTAATAAACCCTGATCTGCGCCTGTCTCCGACACCCGAGTCTGCGTCCTGACTACAACCTTGTGTCGTCACAGAATAACCCGTTACAAAGGAGACAGCAGATCCGCTGGAGCGAACCGAACTGCCTGATCATGGAAGCGGCGAGAAAGCGGAGCGAACGCTGAAGTGCCACGCCCATCCTCCACGCCTTGGATTCACTGCAGTTCGCGCAGAGGTCGTTCGCAAATCTGCCAGAGCGGTATGATGGCCTTGCCTATCCCGATGGTTTTGTGAGGGACTGCCAGCGATATTTCTCCAGTCTGTGTGACCCTAAGCCTACTGAAGAACAGTTTATTCAGTTTATCATGTCTCGCTTTTCTGACCCCGTTCACAAATGGGCACAACGGGAAGTGGCCGCGAGACCTGGGTTGCTGGAGGACATTCGGCAGTTTTTAAATGTGTTTCTGGATGTGTATGGAGAACCGGGGCTGAATTATGACCTGAATGACGTGCTGGGGAGAATTAACAGTACGACTAGGGCGGAACTTCCACTCCATTTACATTATGAGCGAGTGAGACAACAAGAGAAGGAGCACTCACTGCGCATCCTGTTAAGCGAGATCTGTTCATTTCCAAGTCTACTGACCCAATTCTCAGAACTCCGCTCATTCCTAAATTCCCAATCCCAACTTCAGCCACAGCCCACGTTCAATCTCCAACACATGCCACGCCTCACGCCCAATCACCGTCCCTCAGAATAAGGAGGATTCCGAAGCTCGCCAAAGCAAAAGTGAAGTTCAGCTGCAGGAGTCTCTGCTGAGAGTTAATGAGCGTGAGAAACAGAAGAAGGAAATGGATAAAGGAGGGAAAAAATGCAAGAGGAACAGAGTCGACTGAAGGAGCTGCTGGAGGATGAACGAAGATTGAGAGCTCAGGCTGTAGCAGCAAAGGAGCAGCTGGAACTTGATCTGTCTGAGCGCTAAGCTCAACTCCTCCAGGCCATAGAAGCTCGAGTCGAAGCACAAGGACAGCTAAGACAAGTCCAGACTCAAGTAAGGGACCAGTTGCGGGAGATGGATGAACTCAGAGTGGCGAGAGATGCGGCACAGAGCACCGCCCAAGAGTGCGAACACAAGGTCAAGAGTCTGGAAGCTGAAAATGGGCAACTGATGGAGGATCTTGATGAAAGACGGGTCAGGATTGAACTCGTTAAGGACCGATTGAAGAAAGTAAGGGCACAGATGGACATGCTGAGCACCGAGCTAGCGGGTGAGTGCCGCACGGCGCATAAGAATGAGACTGCATGACAGCAGCTAGAAGGACAGAATAAGAAGCTGACTGCCGAAATGCAAGAACTAAAGAGCTCGGTCAAATCGAAGTCTCAAGTCCGCGACGTCCATGTGCAGACCCAGTCTAGAGTCCGCGACGTCCATGTGCAGACCCAGTCTAGAGTCCGCGACGTCCATGTGCAGACCCAGTCTAGAGTCCGCGACGTCCATGTGCAGACCCAGTCTAGAGTCCGCGACGTCCATGTGCAGACCCAGTCTAGAGTCCGCGACGTCCATGTGCAGACCCAGTCTAGAGTCCGCGACGTCCATGTGCAGACCCAGTCTAGAGTCCACGACGTCCATGTGCAGACCCAGTCTAGAGTCCGCGACGTCCATGTGCAGACCCAGTCTGAATCCTCCGAGGCGGAAGGTGAATCCTCCGAGGCGGAAGGTGAATCCTCCGAGGCGGAAGGTGAATCCTCCGAGGCGGAAGGTGAATCCTCCGAGGCGGAAGGTGAATCCTCCGAGGCGGAAGGTGAATCCTCCGAGGCAAATGGAAACGAATCCTTTGAGTGGAACAGAAGAGCCGCAGGGTTGAAAGCAGAGTCCCTGAGTGCCCAGCCTACCCAGCCGGGGAGGTCAACCCTGAAACTTTTTTTTGGGGGGGGCTAGGGCAACAGCAGGGCAACAGCAGGGCTGCGCCCTGAGGACTGCAGAGAGGCCTCGGCGGAGGAGGCTATGCCTCCATCCACCAGCTCCGCTGAGAGCATCCCATGCTCCTGAGCCAACAGGGACGGTGCGCAGCGTTCCAGTGTCGCCGGGGGCGGCGTCCCGCGTTCCAGTGTCGCCGGGGGCGGCGTCCCGCGTTCCAGTGTCGCCGGGGGCGGCGTCCCGCCTGGACTTTCGGATCCAGTGCCGTCGGGGGCGGCGCCTGGACTTTGGAGGGGTCGATCTGTGCACTGGCTGCCCTGTTGTGGCGGCCTCTCTTCCCGGGGCAAGTACAGACTGTTGGCACAGGGGCCCAGGACCCCCTTTTGGAGGCGTTTTTTTTGGGCGCTCCGGGAGGACCACCCTTTGGAGGGGGGTTCTGTTACGTCATAGCCGCTGGAAGCGGCTGTGGCGCTACAACGGAAGAGACTGTCGTGTCACGCCACGGCCGCGGGAGGCCGCTGTGGCGCTTCTTTCAAGAAGACAGGTGTTTTGGATTATGTTCAATGACCTAAGCTATTTAGATGCCGGGGTTTGAGAGCCCGTCACGGGTTATTGTATTGTTTGTGTTAGTATGTTTATGCTTATGTTTGTTTAATGACACTTGTGTTGAAGTTAAATCAGAGATGTTATGTTAAGCTTCTTATATTTGGATGAGGACTGTGTTTTACATTAATCTACAACGGATTAATAAACCCTGATCTGCGCCTGTCTCCGACACCCGAGTCTGCGTCCTGACTACAACCTTGTGTCGTCACAGTCCTTCAGTTCAATTAAATTTTATTTGTAATGCCCTTTTTACAATGGACGTCATCTCAAAGCATATTTACAGAAACATACAGATGCTGTGTGTGGAAGTTGTTTTTTTTTACAATTTTATTTTGGTCAAATTTACTTTGGGTTTATTTGATCACAGCACAATTCTGGTTGCATTTTCTGGGTTGCTTTTAGAACAGGCTTCTTTCATACAACCCTTCCAAACTACTGATTGTTATGGTGTGACATTTAATACATGCTTATGATACTTGACGACGACGACTACTACTAGAAGCAAGTAAACTGTACAATACAAATATGTGATCAACATCCACCTTTCTGAACAGTGGGTTGCGGGTGACGGAATGGGATGAAGCAGTATGCCCATGCTTAGTTCTCAGGTGACATGGGTTTGCAACCTTGCTACAGACCCTGTTTTAAAGCAGCAATGAGCAATAGAATACTTACACATGCAGTATGTCTACATAGTGTCACAAAAAAATTGTTTACTTACCATACGAAAGCAGACACCTGTGCCAAAAGTGAAACACAAGTAGTATGTTAAATGCAGTGAGAGAAATTGTAAACTTGTAAGCAGCACACAGTGTGAACATATTCAATATAATAATCTTACCTAATAATAAACATACATAATAAGGTTATTGTGAGCATATCATGACTATAATAATGTGCCACCTGCCACGAATCATAATTGTCATGCCAACCAGCCTGGATATAAAAATGCCAAAGTTAAACAAACTTTAAAAAGCCAACAAACTTTCATTACCTCTCTGTTCTAAGCAATATAACTTTAGTCAAGCCACATAACAGTGTCCTATGATCCATATTTATCTATGCAAAGATCCGTTCTTATGTAAGAACATTCTTATGTAAAATAAGTGCAAGATTAAAATCAGCTTCTGTAAGTTATATAAATTAAGAAGCCTTGCCAGTTAAACAACTGTTATTAGCAAAAAAAAAAGTTAGTCAGTACCCTGAACATAGCCAAATATCTCAAAATCCACAGAGCAGAGATTGCTGCCACTTGAATCAGCTTCACCAGACATTGCCAAGCTGCACTTGTGAAGGCTCTGGACTGTGGATCAAGTTACTTGGACTGTACCACCAAAAATATTTAAAGAGCAAGTCCCACTGTTAAAACAGCCATCAGATATTGTGGGTGCATATAAAAAGTTATTTTATACAAAAAAGTAATGGTTATTAAGAAGGCTGTTTCTTGGGTCAGTGCATATACTGTACATGTGTTGTCACAAAGGAAGAATAAATGAGAACATCATAACTTGTGCCTTAGTGTTTTCTCATTTATGAAAACCTAATGCACAGTGTCATAAAAAATGCTATTGTTGCTGATTTCATACATGAAAATAAAGATTAAAATGTTGGTCGAATGGGAGTATTTGTTTGCAGTCCTGAGGAAGTTCGGATTTGGGGACAAATTTATTTCTTGGATTAGCCTCCTTTACTCAACCCCTAATGCTAGGGTTCAGACAAACAATACTTATTAGGATTATTTTGCGCTCGGACGAGGGTGTCGCCAAGATTGTCCTTTATCTCCTCTGCTTTTTTCTGTTTTCATCAAGCCGCTCTCTATTGCACTAAAATATTCCTACTTGTTTAAAGGAATAGTTCGATACGGTGTGGAATACAAGTTGTCGCTATATGCTGATGATTTGTTATTGTATGTAACCGAACCTATCTCCTCTATGCCTTCTGTCTTGGATGTTCTGGAGTCTCCAACAGTCAGATATACCGTTTCGATTTAGTAAGTCAGGTTTTAAATACCTAGGTATCAACGTGACACCTTCTCTATCTAATCGTCAGCTAATTTCACTCCCCTTATCTCAAAGGTTAAATCTAATATTCAGAGTTGGGGTAACTTACCACTTTCCCTAATTGGCATGATCAATGTCGTCAAAATGAATATATTACCAAAGTTTCTTTTCTTGTTCCAACAAGTGCCTCTTTCTCTCCCAAAATCATTTTTGATTCATTGGATAAGATAATTAGTACATTTATTTGGGGAGGGAAGCCACCGAGGGTTAGTAAATCTTTATTGCAGGAATGGAAACTTAGTGGAGGACTTGCATTATCCAATTTTCAACTCTATTACTGGGCTACGCACATCCATAAACTTTGTTACTGGGTTCAATCTCTTGGATCTTCTTGGTCTAAATTGGAATTATCTTCTTGTAGTGAATCCTTTTTACCTGCTCTGCCTTACTCCACTTTAGCTACAAAACTTTCCCTATATACTGATAATCCTGTTGTCCACAACACACTTATGACTTGGTATCAATTTAGACGGCGCAACAACCATCTATTTCCCCATCGTGTTTGGACTCCTCATTTTCAGTGTGGTATGACAAGGGTATTAAACAAGTTAGAAATCTGTATTCCAATGGTGTGTTTGATAGCTTTGCCAATTTAGCATCCACTTATGATCTTCCCTTGACGCATTTCTTTCGGTATTTTCAAATACGGAATTTTGTTTCTAGATTTTTTCCTGATTTCCCCTCTGCGAACAGGCTTGGGAAGGCTTGTTTTCAAATAGTCTACATCAGAGAGGAATGATTTCTAGGATTTATGGTTTTATTCTGATGCTAGGTAGAGAGTTGAGTAACAAAAGTAGGAATGCGTGGTTAATGGAGTTAGGAGTACAGATAAGTGAGGAATGTTGGTATGTCGATATTTTTAACTGTGTTTTCCTTTGTATAAAAAGAAAAAATCCCGTGAATGTTTACTGCTGTTTTTTATTTTTGGGAAAGGGAGGGGAGGACAGAACAGAAAAGGTGATTTAAAAAGGTTTAGCAGAAAGGTGCAGTAGAAATGTTCAGCAGAAATGTTTAGTAGAAATGGTCATTAGAAATGTTCATTAGAAATGTTTAGCAGAAACATTTAGCAGAAATGGTCATTAGAAATGTTTAGCAGAAATGTTCAGCAGAAATGTTCAGCAGAAATGTTTAGCAGAAATGGTCATTAGAAATGTTTAGCAGAAATGGTCATTAGAAATGCTCAGCAGAAATGGTCATTAGAAATTTTTAGCAGAAATGGTCATTAGAAATGTTCAGCAGAAATGGTCATTAGAAATGTTTAGCAGAAATGCTCAGTAGAAATGTTCAGTAGAAATGTAGAAATTTTCTATAGAAATGTTCATCAGAAGTGTTTAATAAAAATAAAACTTTAAAAGATTAAAATGCCATATATTTCAATATTTCATTTCATCGAGTTTGTGTCAATTTTTATGCTTGAGTGTAAAAAGAGTTGTGTGCCAATGTCATGTAAATACTGGAGTACTGGAGACTACGATTCCCATCAGACACTGCACCTAGTCACATGTCTTATTTCACCTGTTTTTGGCTCATTAGGACTTGTGTATATATAGTCACATTCAGCACTGTACTGGTTGTCTTGCATGGTTTGGTCTGCATATCTGTATCATGTTATGTTTCAAGCTTTTTCATCTGTCTTTATCTTTGTACCTTGCCATGTGTTAGAGAAATCTTTCCACTTCAGAACTGTGTTTGCATCTGTTCTCTACCTATCCAACTCAAGACCCTATAAAATGGATGCAGCAGGATTCTTCAGGGTCCAGCAGGCCCTGTTGCATGAGACCCAGCTGAGATGGGAGAAAGAGGGAAGATGGTCCCTGATTAAAGCCACTTGGTAATGGCTCAAAATGATGTACTCCCTCAGTACATATATCAAAAAGGGGCCTTCCACCAGGCCGAAACCATCTCCCACCCTCCCTGCCTCCCTAACCTACTATGGATTCCTCTCGGTCTGCCGGTTTGACGGACAACACCTCTCAGCCTTCCTGCTTGACTGAGGACACCGCTCAGCCTCCCCGCTTTACTGGGGATGCCGCTCTGCCTCCCTGTTAAACTGAGAATGCTGTTCAGCCTCCCGGTTCCACTAAGGACGTTGTTCTGTTTTCCAGTTCGGCCAAGAGCGCCACTTTACCTCCCTGCTCCACCTCAGACATTGCTCCTCCCTCATGCTTTGCAGAGAGATTCGCTTCCCCTCTGGCCTTGGGGAGAACTTCGCTCCCCCCTCTGCCTTCATGGAAAGCATCACTTTCCCCACTATCTTCATGGTGAACATTGCTCCTCCCTCGGGCTCTGCCTTGGGCTTCGTTCCCCCAACTGGCTCCACAGCAGCCGTCACACCGAGCTCAAGCCAGGCCAGGGATATCACATCATCTTTCTGCAGTGAGGAAGAGACTGCTCCACATCTGAACCTCAGAGAACATGTCACAAATGGAACTTTGAAATGCTAAGGGACATCTGATCTGGGTGTCCAGGACCCCCACCCTGAACCTATTATGTGCTTTGAGAGCTGCGTGTTAAGGGGCAGAACTGTCATGCTAAAAATGAAATGTGGATTGAATTAAATTAATGAAAGGATTATTAAGCTACTGGACAGGTGAACAGTGTTTTTCTCTATCCAATTTCTATGGCAGCTAAAAATGAAATGTGGATTGTATTAAATTAATGAAAGGATTATTAAGCTACTGGACAGGTGAACAGTGTTTTTCTCTATCCAATTTCTATATCCCATGCATTGTAGTTATCAATTGTTTTACTTAGACTGGCACCCTGTCCAGGGTGTACCATGCCTTGTGCCCGATGCTCCCTGGTATAGGCTCCAGGTTCCCCATGACCCTGAAAAGGAGTAAGCAGTAGAAGATGGATGGATGGATGGATGGAATTGTTTTATTTACCCAAATGCAGCCACTTGTACCCAGATGCAGGGTTGTTTTTGTTTACTTTTTTTTGGCTGTTTTGAACTATGAAGAAAACAACTGTTTTTTAAATTATTATTATGATTTGTGTACAGCACTATGTGTAGGTGATTGTGCCCTGCGATGGACTAGCACCCTGTCCAGGGTATACCCTGCCTTGTGCCCGATGCTCCCTGGGATAGGCTCCAGGTTCCCCCGTGACCCTGAAGAAGCAGTAAGCGGTAGAAGATGGATGGATGGATGGATGGATGGATGGATGTACAGCACTACTCCTACAACATTATTCTCTTTATTAATCAGAAATTACTTATTAAAAAAAGAAAAAAAAGAAACTTATTAAAAAAGAAATACTTATGATAAACTGCAAATTCATAAAGCCCAGAGTTTCATGTTTCCTTTCATATGAGACATTAACCACTACTGGGGAGCAGGGGCATAACCTGTCCTGGTCATTCAAAACAAAGATTTTTTCTTTAGCCACGAATATTCCTCCACTTGGAGTGGTTTGTCACTAAGGCTACATTTACACTGCAGGTCTTGATGCCCAATTCTGATTTGTTGACTATATCCGATTTTGACGACCTGCTTACATGGCAGAGACAAATGCACATATCCTGTTCATATCAGATTTATTTCCACGTATGTATGAGGCCTGAAGCGGATCTGAGAATATCTGAATCCATTTGCCTTTTTCCTGCTTAAGCATTCATGGGTCAGATCTGAACTGTGCCACATGGGAGGAAAAAAATTGGAATTGGGTCACTTGATCCATGTAGTGCAAATGCAGCCTAAGTACCTAAATGTCCATAAAAGGAGAGGGCATTGTTGTAATTATATATCTTCAGTTACCAGAGGCAAGACCAATCAGACAGGGTTTACCGGAAAATACGTGGAAACACTCGTGTCTTATTGGCTGACAGCTCTCAATTCTGCCAAATGCTAACTCACAGTCCCTGTGAGGGAAAAATGGATATATGCCATTTTTAAAATAATTTTTTAACCAGAAAAGGGGTTGAAACTGAAACAGTGTCACGTAATTTACGTAATTGAGGATAGGATGGATGCAAATGCAGATAATAGTTTATTGAATGAGAGAGACACGCAGACAAATCAAAAACATGAGACAATAGCGAGGTCAAGAAACAGGCAAAGGGCCAGACAAACAGGCATAAAATGGGCAAGGCTAGAATCGAGAATGAGAAACAAGAACAAAGGACAGGAGCGTGGCTTTGGAGGTCACCTTGTTGACCTCGGAAGGGAACGTGGCTTGGGAGATTGCCTCATCGACCTCGGACATGAACTTGGCTGGAGAGGTCATCTCTCCGACCTCAAACAGGAACTTATCTTGAGAGGTCGTCTCTTAGACCTCGGACATGAACTTGGCTTGGAAGGCTGCCTGGTTGACCTCGGACAGAAACTTGGCTTGAGAGGTCGTCTCTTCGACCTCAGACATGAACTTGGCTTGAGAGGTTGCCTCTTCAACCTCAGACATGAACTTGGCTTGGGAGATCACCTGGTTGACCTCTATCAGGAACTTGACTTTATGCTGGAGCTCTGGAGATGAAAATGCCTCATGGGTCTCAGGTTCGAGCCCTGGAGGTGAAGTTGCCTCGTTGACCTCTGGCTGGAGCTTTGTATTTAAGACCACCTTGTGGATCTGAAGCTGTAGCTCTGGAGATTAGGTCACCACATTGACCTCCGGCTGGGGCTCACAGGTGAGACCACCACATGAGTTATGGCTCACTCATCCGGAGTGGACAGCTGGGGGGTGAGCTCGGCGCCCATCCAGCTCTTCCGGGTCCTCTGGTTTGAACACTACGGAGAGCTCGTCTCCGGTCGGGTGATACAGAGTCAGCGGTACTGGAAGCCCGCAGCAACAACACGCGCGCCCCGCAGCAACGCGTCACCGTTGGCGTTCTTGCCAGCGGCGTTGCCGGACACGCTCAGCGCGTTGCGTTCCGGAAGACTTCCACATTTTCTCGCACAATCCTAATACATAAACACCGCTCAAGATGTTACATGCTCACGCAAATTTGTAGAATTCTAACGAAACAGCGCACATGGCCTACTGTGTTTCGTTCTGGGTTTTCCTCACCAAAATGTATTAATTGTTTCTGAAACTGAAATTCAGCTCTGGAGATTAGGTCACCACATTGACCTCCGGCTGGGGCTCACAGGTGAGACCACCACATGAATTTCAATCTGTAGCTCTGTAGGTTATGTCACCACGTTGATCTCCGGCTGGAGCTCAGCAGGTAAGACCACCTAGTGGGTCTCAGGTTGGAGCTCTGAAGATGAGGTTGCCACATTGACCTCCGACTGGAGCTCAGCAGGTGAAACCACCTTGTGGATCTTGAGCTGGAGCTCTGGAACATAGGTCACTATGTTGACATCTGTCTGGAATTCAGCAGGTGAGAACAACTCGTGGGTCTCAGTTTGGAGCTCTGGAGATCACATCTTGTGGATGAGGTCACATCTTTTTTAGTATGCAAGCTGCTCTTGAAACATCCCAGAGAGCAGAAATATGATCCATGGATCCCAAGTTTCCTGCATGTGGGACACTGTAGCTGGACCTCTTTACCGCAGCCCTCGGTCTTGCAGGTCGGCTTCACCTCCACTACTGCCCTGTCATCCTGGGGCTGAAACTGAGCTGTGGACGCTACCCTATCAATCCAGTAGGTGTGGAAAGGCAGGTCATGCTTGTTCGTCTCACTGACTCCCCTCAAAAGTTGATCCAGGTTGCTGTTCTGCCCTGGATGCCCAAACTTCTTCAAGAATAGTTTTGCAAACTTAGTTACATTATTGAGGGCACTTGACCCTGTACTGGTCAGATGTCTCTTGTCCGGCTTAGGTTTCACCAGGCTTGAAAAGTACGTTTGCCTGAAGAACTGCCTTGGGTAGTCACACAGTCCAAAATTCGTCTCCGGTAGGTCTATGGCAGTCCACTGGGGAAACTGAACTGACGAAGGGTGGCCCGCTCTCCTGCTGCATCCAAGGCCTAGTATTATGTCACGAAATGGAGGTTAGGATGCATGCAAGTGCAGTTAAAGATGTTATTAGAGGGAGGCAAACAGACAAATCCAAAACGATAATCCAAAGTATGGTCCAACAACATGCAGTCCATAGCGGCCATGTTTGTAGGCAGCAGTGCAGGATGGGAAATGTCACTGGTTTGCTGTGATAGGATTGTGATATACAATGCCTTTGTGAGCATTAATCTAAGAAGCTTTCACTGAACTCTGTGTCGGTGTGACTTCTTCCCGTGCTCAGACAAGAGGATAATCAGCCATTGCAGGGTCCAAATTCTGGTTCTGTGACTGGTATCAGACAACAACTTAACACAAGCTCATCAGTCAAGCACAGTGGAAGTAGTGTCATGGCTTGGGCAATGTGAAACTTGAGGATGAGCATCTTGGCCCTACTTCAGTTAAATGATTCAAATTATCTTCTCCTTTTACCTCCATAGAAAGCACAAACTTCATCTAATTAGCTCATTTTTACACGAGTATATTTAAGAACATACATTTACAATGAAATGTAAATTAGTTTCGAGTGCCTGAAATTGCTGCACTGACAGACACCGTCCTGAAGAGGGCAGTCTTTTACAGATGACTATTTTCTCATTGCTACAGCTCTACTGTTACATCCAAATGTGTACACTGTGTGTATAAATGTGTAAAGGTTTTTTGTAAATGTTTACTTGTGCTTTCTTTGTGTTAATGTAGGTATTACCGTAAAAACAAATTAAAGATGCCGCAGAAATCTCAAATCCCTGCAACCACAAGTCTGCATACTGTTATAGTTTATATGCTTGTATGTTAAATTTGTGTGCAACTGTTTTTTCAGCCTGTAGTAACTTACTGTACATTTTGATGTTTTTCATGCTACAGACAATTAAGTTATTAAGTACAATTACATGGAGTTTTGAATAGTTAAATTCAAATAGGATAACTAGACTGATCCCATGTTTAGGACTCTATATGTAAGCTGTATAAAAGTTGTGCTGATAATTTTATCACATTGAAAAAAACATTCCCTCTTCTCATAACTCATTCCCTGCTATCCCTGACTTTTTTTTTTCCCTGACTTTTTTTTGGGATAATTATATATATGGTACCATCTGGCAAAGAACTGGCCTTGCCATTCCAATACGTTTGGGGGTAACTGTACAGTATATAGTCAAGTCCAAATGTTTGCATACCTCTTGAGTTATGAAGTAGACAAGTAAGGAATGAAACATGATAAAGTGTGTGGTTAAATTTCAATGAGATATTAAGTGTTTAGTTCTCACAAGCAAAATAAAGTTCCTAAACACTGTTAAACTGTGATATTACATTTCTGAGTTTCTTAATATGTTTCAGCAACTCGCATTTGTTAAATGTTTTGGAAAATACCATTTAAAAAATAATTAAATAAACAATATAGAAAAAATATATACAAATATTTGACTTCAAAGGAACATGTCTGAGACAAGTTTATTGTCATGTTAGCAGGAGATTATAGATACATCCTTCAGTCTCCTAAGAGTTTATGTTGACTTCATGCTGGCATATGAGGTCTAATGAGAACTAATGTTTGTAAAATGCAATAAAAAAGAATAAAGAAGAAAAATGGAAACAAAAGAATTTAAGAACAAGTGTTGAGTGTTTATTAGCAAATCCTTAATGAGATTTGGAAGATGATTATTTTGGCCTAAAACAAAATTACATTTGCTTGGTCATGTGAATGCATGATCACCAAAACACCGTTATCTGAATATGTGTATTATAATATAATATAATATAATATAATATAATATAATATAATATAATATAATATAATATAATATAATATAATATAATATAATATAATATAATATAATATGGGCACACGGTGGCTTAGTGGTTAGCACGTTCGCCTCACACCACCAGGGTGCCATGTGTGTGCGGAGTTTGCATGTTCTCCCCGGGTACTCCGGTTTCCTCCCCCAGTCCAAAGACATGCATGGTAGGTTGATTGGCAGCTTGGTAAATTGTCCGTAGTGTATGAATGGGTGTGTGAGTGTGTATGTGATTGTGCCCTGCGATGGACTGGCACCCTGTCCAGGGTGTACCCCGCCTTGTGCCCGATGCTTCCTGGGATAGGCTCCAGGTTCCCTGCGACCCTGAAGCAGGAATAAGCGGTTGAAGATGGATGGATGGATAATATAATATAATATAATATACACAGCAAAATCCCCAGTTTTGAATTAAAACCCTACAGTGTACACTCTGGGTGTTAATTCAACACTAGGGATTTTACTGAGTATATGTTATGTGGATTTCATAAAGTGACCGTATCTCATTTAAAGTACATTCATTTAAAAAACATGTAAAGTACACTCATTCAAAGTAAATTCACAATATGACAATTTTGCGTTTATAATCCTATTTTAAAGATAAAGAGAAATCCAGATAGTATTAAATAAAATGTTCCAAAGACACCAGAAGTGACATTCCTTTTTCCCTTTTTTATTCCTTTCTTGAAAAATTAATTGTTTGTAAATAGGCTGGTTTCAAATATTAGTTTTTAACCTGCATAACTGCAACATTTACAATTATGTTGTGAATCTTCACTGTGAGATCGAGTTGTTAAGCAGCGATTATAACATACATTCTATATATTCTATACCATTACAACATTATTACTTAGGCCTATATTTTATTATATTTGAGCAAAAGTATAGTGTGTGTGTGTGTGTGTGTGTGTGTGTGTGTGTGTGTGTGTGTGTGTGTGTGTGTGTGTGTGTGTGTGTGTGTGTGTGTGTGTGTGTGTGTGTGTGTGCGTGCGTGTGTGTGTTGGGTTCTTTTCGGTCTTATATATTTGGACAAACAGTTTTAGTCTGAAGTTTATATTTGTAACACTCAAATAATTAATTTAAATCATTAATATAATATAATATAATATAATATAATATAATATAATATAATATAATATAATATAATATAATATAATATAATATAATATAATATAATATAATAATTTATATCTTGGTGGGAACCAAATGTCCTCAGAAAAATAGAAATATCTGACAGAAGTGGAAAACTGCAACTTAGACTGCAAGAATATATATATATATATTATATTAAACAACCTTTAAAAATATCCCGCTCTCAAGAGAAGATTCTCACGAGGGAGATTAAAGCGGGATGTGTGTGTGTGTGTGTGTGTGTGTGTGTGTGTGTGTGTGCGTGGGGGGAATGAGAGAGAGAGAGAGAGAGAGAGAGATACTCGGGTTGATCTGATTTCAGCACACTTTACCTCCGCGGATTTAGTTTACTGCATGTCAAAAGAAAAGCGAGTGCAGGACTAAATATTCAAATATATTAAAGGCAAACTCCTCCCCGTGATGTCGTGATAAATCGCATCAACCTTTAATTACTGCTTTCCACTTTGATGCTTTCACTGCAATCTCTTCTCTGTGCTGTAAGTTAAGTGATGGGAGTTATGCCCTGATCCCATCTACTCAGAAAAAAAATACACAACCAAAACAAATCTGCTCTGTGAGAAAGGCTATCGAATGGGGGATCAGAAAGAAGTGACCATGGTCCAGAGGTCCACTTCATTCAGCATCAAGAGTCTGCTGCTGCCGTCTAAAAGCGAGGCGCGAGACACAGGGCTGTGTGAGAAGAGCGCGTTTACACCTGGATCCGACTCGGAAAAACTTATCGATCAGACCGACATGGAGCATTCTTCACTCGAAACGGAGAAGTCGAAGAAGCCGGATGGTAAAGCGAGCGATAAAGGGGAATCCGGTAAAAACGGCAAACTCGACAAGCCTCCGTTCAGCTACAACGCGCTGATTATGATGGCCATCCGCCAGAGTCCCGAGAAGCGGCTCACCCTGAACGGCATCTACGAGTTCATCATGCAGAACTTTCCTTATTACCGGGAGCACAAGCAAGGATGGCAGAATTCCATCCGCCACAATCTGAGCCTAAACAAATGCTTCGTTAAAGTCCCGAGGCATTACGATGACCCGGGCAAAGGGAACTACTGGATGCTGGACCCTTCGAGTGACGAGGTGTTTATAGGAGGGACGACAGGGAAACTGCGCCGGCGCTCCGCTACTTCTCGAGGAAAACTGGCCATGAAGCGCGGGCTGCGATTCGCACCGCTCGGGTTTGGAATAACCGACAGGTCGAGTAATCCTCTGTACTGGCAAATCTCCCCCTTTTTATCCCTGCACCCTCCTTCTTACAACTCCTCAGCATCCGGATTTCTAAATCAGGGCCACGGTTATGGCTCACTCATCCCCGGAGTGGATCAGCTGGGGAGCGGTGAGCTCAGGCGGCCCATCTTCAGCTCTTCCGGAGGTCCTCTCGGTTTTACGAACACTTACGGGATGAGCTCGTCTCCGGTCGGGTTGATACAGAGTCAGCCCGGTTATCTGGGAAGCCCGCAGCAACAACAGCACGCGCCCCCGCAGCAAAGCGCGTCACCGTTCGGCGTTTCCGTTACTTCGGCGCGAGCGTTGCTCTCGGACACGCTCAGGGCCACGTTGCCGTCTTTCTCCCCCGTCGGATCAGGCGACTTCCACGGAGTTTTTTCTCAGCACAAAAGGGTCCTTCCTAATACATATTTAAACTGAACCCAGGCTTCTAAAGATGTTAACATGCTCACGCGCAAATTTTGTAGGAATTCTAACGAAACAGCGCACAGGACGCTACTGTGTTTCTGTTCCTGGAGTTTTCCCTCACCAAAAAATGTCATTAATTGTTTCTGAAACTGAAATTCAGCGCCCAACCCGATCTCAAGTCAAATTTGTAGGAATTCTAATGAGATCTTACTAATAAGAAGCTGAAACGTTACGACCCGCAGTTTAACCTTATAATCACAGACTGTTTCCGGTGTTCGGCTTCAGAAGGGACATTTATACCTTTGTGCCAAGACTATATCTAGATTTGCCAAAGGGAAATGCTATAGCGCATATGTTATTTATATTATGTTCAAATAATTCCAACACTTTTAAGCTGTTCGACTGAAGTCTTATATTTATGTAAAATTGTATTTAATTTTCAATGACTAGCATCATTGTATTAACCCGGTATTATGAAGCATCCTATAAAAATATTAATTATTTATGTAAATATGTCTTGTGGAGTTAGTCGTATTTTTTTAACACCCCCCCCCCAAAAAAAACAAACAAACAAAAAACAAACAAACAAACAAAAACAAAAAACAACCAGAGTGTGAGAGGAAGGTGGATAATAATTAAGATTTCCTCGGGTCTAGATAGCTAGACCTAGATATAGGGTAATATTTTATTATAATGTTTTAGAAAAAGGACAAACCCCCTATTTGTTTGCACGATTATTCGTACTGTTTTTAACAGAATTAGACATTAGTTTATATTTTAGTTATCATAGTATCAATGTCAGCTTAAGGCTAAATTTTAAAGGCCTAAATTCTCCATGGTTTTCACGTTAAACCCACACAAATGAGCCAAGAGAAACACATTGGCTAAGTTTAAACATACACGGGAAAGTCACTAACTTATCAGTTGGACTTAACTGAACACTAGTGTTAATATTATGTTACTGTAGGTTAGTAAACAATACTAGTCTAAAACCAGAAACTCTCTTTTTTGGTAAGGAACAGTGTATACACTTCAATACTGTTGCAGTTTGATTCAATTAAATTAAATTTTATTTGTATAGCGCTCTAAGCGCATATGTCTCTAAGCAGCTTTACAGAAACATATATACACAGTATTCAGATTTTAAATGTGCGAATTTATCTCAATTGAGCAAGCCAGTGCTGACGGTGGAAAGGATAAACTCCCTAATATGTAAAGAGGAAGAAACCTTCAGAGGAACCAGACTCCGAATGGAACGCATCCTCATCTGGGTAACAACAGAGAGTGTGAAAGTGAAGGAAAGTTCATTATGGTTTAGTATGAAGTCTCTTTGGCAATTCACTGAGCACTTTATTAGAAACACTATAATAATACTGGGTAAGGCCTCCCTTTGTTCTCGAAATAGCACCAATTCTTCATAGCATGGATTTCACAAGATGCTGGAAACATTCCTTTGAGATTCAGGTTCATGTTGACATCATTGCATCACACAATACCTGCAGATTTTTCAGGTGGACGTTCATCTTGCGAATCTCCCGTTCTACCACATCCCAAAGGTGTTCTATTGGATTCCTATCCAAATGAAGCCCAATGAAGAACAGTGAACTCATTGTAATGTTTATGAAACCAGTGTTAGATGACGTTTGCTTTGTGACGTGTGCATTCTCATACGGGAAGTAACCATTAGATGGGTAACTTGTTGCCATAAAGAGATGCACATGGTCAGCAGCAATACTCAAACAGGCTGTGGCATTCAGGCAATTATTGATTGGTATTAACGGCCCCAGAGTGTGCCAAGAAAACCTCCCCCACACCATTACACCACCTCCACCAGCCTGGAATGTTGACACAAGGCAGGTTGGATCCATAGATGCATGCTGTATATGCATGTCCTGAGTAAAAATTGAGATTCATCAAACCAGGCTATGTTTTTCCAGTCTTCAGCTGTCCAGTTTTGGTGAACCTGTACACACTGCAGCCTCAGCTTTCTCTTCTTAACTTAAAGAAGTGGAACCTAACATTGTCTTCTGCTGTTGTACTGTAGCCTGAAGGTTATATATTTTGCACAGTCTAAGATGCTTTTCTGCTCACCACAAATGTGGCTACAGAAAGATTATCTAAGTTGCTGTAGCCTTTCTACCAGGTTGAACCAGTCTGGCCATTCTCCAGTGACCTCTCTCATCAACAAACCGTTTCCATCTGCAGACCTGCCACTTACTGGATGTTTTTCCTTTATCGCACCATTCTGAATAAACACTGAATAGACACTTTCGTATTTGAAGAGCCCAGGAGATTAGCAAATAAATACTCAACACTCTGTCTGGCACCAACAATCATGCCATGGCCAAAATCACTTAGATCACATTTTTACCCATTTTGATGGTTTTTGTGAACATTACCCAAAGCTGATGACCTGCATCTGCATGATTTTATACATGGCACTGCTGCCACACGATTGGCTGATTAGATAATTGTATAAATGAGTAAGTGTACAGGTGTTACTAATAAAGTGTTCGTGGGGGTGAGTGTATAACATTTTATTGTAATTTCTCAGAAAAAGGAGAAAACCCCTATTTATTTTAAAACAGTAAAAGAAACACTTGTTTCTATTTCAGCTCTCATATTAACATGTCAAATTGATATAAGCAAAATTAGGCATGTTTATTGAGTTAAAGGCCTAAATTCACTGATTTTTTTCACGTTAAAAACAATGAGCACAGAGCTCCACTTTGACCAGGAATAAACACACGGGGAAATCGCTAACTTCTCAGTTTGGTTTAACTGAACACTGGTGTTTATTCTTGGATACTGTAGTAACGGTTAAACAATAATAGTCTAAAACCAGAATCTCCCTTTTTTGGAAAGTTACACGTCAATAGGAATACTGTTGCAGTTTAATTCTAGTTTTTTTTCGAAATCTTTCTATGTATATTATTTATATATAAATTTGGCATGTTTCCGTAGTGCTTTTACTTTTGAAAATCAATTGTTTGGTCAAATAATAAGGCAAAATTGGGACATTTCTTCACAGCCCGTTTTTTAAAGCCACATGCTAGTTAATGTTTATCTTAAGGTGAACGGCGCGCGAGCAGAGAAGCTCTTACTATTATGAACATGTTATACGCGTGATTTCACGTAGTCTACCTGTAATAAACCTATTTGTAAAAACTATTATATCTACAGGCTACATATATAACCTACATATATATTATGTATGTTATATGTAGTTTTTGATATATATATATATATATATATATATATATATATATATATATATATATATATATATATATATATATATATATATATATATCAGGATATATCGGCTATAAATTCTAAAAATCCTTTTTGTCGCTGAACTTAGTTTCAGACAATGGCAAGATTTAAAAAAATTGTTTTAACATGTATTTACGTGTCTGTTTCTGAGATGAAAATAACACCCCCCCCCCTAAAAAAAACTAAATATTTTTCTTTGGGCATAATATTGTACATAAAGGTGACGAGTGATTCTATGTGTCACCGAAGTTCCACTGGAACTGCGGCTATTATTATTGACAACAACAACAACAACAGCAACAACGACAACAACAATAATACAGTCCAAATAAAAATTAATTCCAAATAAAATAACATGGAACTATAGCAGTGGAACACAAATATTTTTAGGACACACACACACGCACACACACACACAGACATTTTTCCATTACTTCATTTACATTTATTCACTTAGCAGACGCTTTTATCCAAAGCGACTTACAAATAAGCAAATTGATATATCAAGCGATATACTAGCAATATCCAAAATCCATTCAACCATCTTGCAGAAACCCATTAAAGCAGTTTAGAATAAGTAAACTTGGCTGTGAATAACGCGGAATTTTTATTTTGCTTTGGCATTGTGAAATGTTTCATTAGCAGAGGGGGATGTGCAGTGGGACAGCAGCAGGGTTCTCGGGTCGATCCTGAGCTTGGGTTATTATGCACTGACTGAGTTTCTGCATCTTCTCCACGCGTCCACGTAGGTTTCTTCAACATGCTGGTAGGTGGACTGGATACTTTAAATTATCACCAGGGGTATGTGTGTGCGTGTGTGTGTGTGTGTGTGTGTGTGTGTGTGTGATCCTAAAAGTATTTCTTTGTGTGTGTGTGTGTGTGTGTGTGTGTGTGTGTGTGTGTGTGTGATCCTAAAAGTATTTCTGTGTGTGTGAAAAAAAAACAACGAAATAAAGTCGTAAAATAATATAAATTAAAGATATTTTAATGAGTAAAAATACAATAACACTAAGAAAAAACAACTGTGATTTAATACCCCAACGCTAAATAGGCTATATTATTATAGGTTTATTATTATTATTATTAGTGTAAATCTATTATTATTATGTTATTGTTATTATTATTGTTATTGTTATTGTTATTGTTATTGTTATTGTTATTGTTATTGTTATTGTTATTGTTATTATTATTATTGTTGTTGTTGTTGTTGTTGTTGTTGTGATTATTTTGACAATATGATTAAAATAATTTTTCAGTAGTTCTTAAAGGTTCACTGGATAATAACAGATAATTTACCGATAATTCCTGTAAAGTGTTCTTCCTGAAGAACATTGTGATAAGTCAACACTCTGTTATATGGTCCTAGGAGGTTTTCCTAAGAGAAGAACATATCCTGAGGGTTCAGGTTAAAAGCTAACAGAACTACCTACAAAGTGCTCATGCCCAGCAGCACGAGCAGCATTTCGTGCCAACACTAATGTTCTGCGTAGATTGCTGGCATGACCTGTCACTTCTAATTATAGCCTATTTAGTTCAATGATTTTTTTAGGGCTAATCTAAATGCTTATTAAAATGCTAATGATGCTAAAATCAATCCCGCCTTCTACTGGCCGTCAAATCTCAGAGTTTAGCTTTTCTTTTCATTTCACAGCTGATATATATCGATGCTTTGGTGTGACTTTTCCTGCACCGCTGTATTCACCTCTGTGCACAGCTGGACTCACAATTCACAGTTTTCAAAATTAATTCGTGTACACAATCTGTATTCAGTTATGATAACACTAAAAGCTAATTTGAGTTAAAAAAAAATTAGTTGCATTACAAATATGATTAAAGATCGTTTATGTGTATTGAAATATGTGTATTGAAGTTGCTTATATATTTTTCTCGATTTTAGACCTATTGTCAAACTACTAACTAATTTTTTTTTAAAACGTCAATTGTGTTAAAAGGGAAGAGATAAATACTGTATTCTCAAATAAACATCACAAAAAGGGGAAATGGAGTCTATAATGAATTTATTGGGATAATGTATGGCTAATAGTCATGATCATCAAAATCACTGCTCAGAGACTGTGGAAGCAGAGATGCAACACAGTTGTCATATTTCCAACAAATGAAGTTGCAAAGAAATAAACAAGTGCGAACACAATCTTTAACCTCAACTGATCTCACAAACTGAACTACATCACGAAGATTTTGTAATTGTGTGGCTCATAAAAAACATAGTGGAAAGAGGAAAAATTATTTGTGTTCGGTGCAAAACCTTTTTCAAACGTGATATGCTTTCATTTTATATGATTTTTTTTAACGAAGTTGTTAAGACTACATACTTACAATCAATATTTTCCTCTCTACTTTTACACTGGTCAGCCACTATGATCTGTTAAATAACAAAACTAATAATTTCTTCCACATCTGTACATCTGTAACCTTTGACCATAATGTAACTATATTTTTTTAAAATAGAAAATCTAAATCTAATCTAATGATTAATATAATAAAAATATTTAAAGAGAACTTTGTATTTTTATAATTAAAACCGGACTTGGGCAGTTGGAAAACACTATGCTAAATTATTATTTTAAACACATCTGGATTGTGAAACCCACACAGTAAGCGATTAACACCGAAAAAAAACACATTATATGCTTATTTTATTTATATCAAGATGATTGAGGCTTTAGGTAGGTAGCCCATTAAATGTTTATTCATTAATTTTCGAATGTATTTTTCTATTTATAAAAATAAGACGCTGCTATGATTATTAACCTTGATTAATATTATTTAATTTATAAGCTATATAAGTATATTTATATGGGGAGGTTCTTTGGAACCCATACGGAATACTGCGCTCCCTGCACTGATAAACAAAGAACGTAATATAGTGTATAGAACTATAAATAATAAATACACTATAAATACACAAATATGGAATTACCCAACTTTCAATATTTTCTGTGCATCTAGAGCATTTTGATAGTTCAAAATAAATAGGTGAATGTTGAGATCCGACCCGCATAAGTCCGCCGTTTTATTTTGTGTATTTATTATTATTATTATTATTATTATTATTATTATTATTATTATTATTATTATTATTATGTAGGCAATGTCTTTACTCATTCATTTGCTTATCCATCTTCCGTAACCGCTTCCGCAGAAATCTGTTTTCAACATCCCAGCTGTTCGTTTGCGGGAATCCTGAAACATGCATGTTTTTTTTTTACAAGCTTGCACTTGTTTTTCCTCAAACTGAATACATAGTTCAAACATTTACATTCTAGTTTTTTTTTTTTTTTTTTTTTTTTTCTTTCTTTTTAAGTATGTGAACCTCTGGGCTAACAGGCACATAAATTCGAGGTAAATTGGAGTCAGGCCCTAAAAAAGGCACATAAAGTCTGGTTACTCACAGTGTCTGCTCTACTTAAGAAAGAAGTGTTGATGTGAACCAACACATTTCAGAGGACACTGCCAAGCAGGAGTCACGGTTTTGGTCTGCTATGCTGACTCAGAGCCTGGAGAGCTTGCAATTATTGAGGGAACAATGAATTAAAAATTGTAGCAAGAATGTCACGGTAGTGCTTTGACAAATACATTGAACCAAAACACACAAGTAAACCTACATTAAATTATTTTTTATAATGACCAAGTATGAGTCCAGACCTTACCCCATTTCAGATGCTACTGCATGACTTGAAAAAGGCTGTACATGCAAGAAATCCTAGTAAACAGTTAATTGAACTAAAATGTTATTGAACTGAAATAGATTAGGGTGTAATTATCTCAAATTCCTCCTCACTGTATAAAGCTCATATGCAGCCACTTAGTGGAGGTTATTCTTCCGGTTATTAAATAAAAGGATTTGAATCATTTTCTCAGCTGTGAGTTATTAATTAATGAGTTCAATTAAGAAATGAAGAGTACAGCAGCTGAGAAAAAATGTGTTTGTCTATTATCATTATCATTTGGTCTTGCATGAAAATCAGACCACATAATTATTGTAGAATCATAATCATAAACACAAAAACTTTTTTCTTGCAACGTTTTATTCAGTCTATAAAGAAATGGTTTGCAGAGTCTGGTGTGGAAGAACAAAAATCCTTTGCAGATAAGATTGGACAACCTTAGGGAAATAAGGAGAGGTCACCTGCTTTTCCTGGCTACATCACATGACATTACTGTCAGGAAGAGAAGGGCTATGAGCACAGTGAAGTGTGCCTGATTTGCCTGATCACGTTACATGTAATCATGTAATTATTTTAGCAGGAGTTGGTTTATTTTTCTGGTCTGGATGTTGATAAATTTGCACCACAGACTGAAAAGGTCAGTCCAGATGTTTCTATCCACAACCACACATTCCTACTCCTCCTGGGAGATCCCAAGACATTCCCAAGCCAATTAATATAATCTCTTCAGCGAGTTCTTGATCTGTCCCAAGATGCCTGACACAGCTTTAATGGTAGCTGACAAGTCCTTGTAAGGTGCCCAAACCACCTCAATTGGCTCCACTCAACGGCAGGAGCAGCAACTGAACTCCAAAGCTGTACTCACAGAGAGTAAACTCAAGCACCCTAATACATGAACTCCTCCACTATGGCCAAGGATTCTGTTGACTGTGCTATTGTGGGCTAGGATCATTAGGACCTCTGAAGAGAAAAGAGACTTTATGACAAGGTTGGTTGACATTCACTGTATATAGTGTGCTGCAAATAAGTTAGATGTCAGTATTATTTTTTTTTTCTGTGAGACTGATGAGATAAGTTATGATAAGATACGAGAACAAAAACATGTATTAATACCTCATGGGGAAATGAAAGTGTAACAGCAGCATGATAAGTAAAAAATATAATGTGTGAGAATGTGGAAATATAATTTTAACAGAGTGACAATATGATAAGAATACAAAAAGAACAATTGCAGAGTGCAATTAAAATTATATCGGAAATTATTTTAAAAAATAATTATTTTGTTTCATTCTATACACTGTCCGCAATGTGCTAATTGTATTGCCATTCATGGCATATGGCTCTGTGGCACTTTGCAGTTCTTATAGTGATAAGAAAATTATATAAAATGAATGATATGATACAATATAATTCTTGGAAGACTCAACTTATTAGAATAAGATCAGTTGACATGTGATAAAGGAAGAGAAATTTCACCTTAGAATTTTTTTTGTTGCACTAGCCTTTTCCATATTATAAGCATTTTCAACTACATCATGCCAGAAAGTTCATTGTATTTCATCATGTAATAGTGGCTTTTCCACTATGGCAGATCATTCAATTTTAATTTCTGTCAAGTCCAAAAAACTTTCCTCAGAGTGCCATCGTGGACACTGTGGCTTTATGCGTTCAGTATGCTTGATGACTTGTAAATTAATCAGGCTGAGGACACTTGAATTCGTGCAGCTCTGACCCCTACTATAGGGCAGGTGAAGAGGTTAAACAAACTGAGTCAGTAATCCTGCCATTCTGACAGTGCATTCAGTGGTAAATCCACAATACCTTAAGTACTTCCTGGAAGTGAGGTCACATATAAATTCAAAGAAATTCAAATGAGCAAGTACAATTTCCTTGAATTCACAAGAATTTCACTAGAAGGCCCACTAAGCATGCCCTTCCGCCTGTGGAGGTATTTGTTCTGATTACATTAAATGAATGAATGTATGGATGGATAGATGGCTAAAAAAACAAAGAAGCAAAGCAAATAAATAATCATGTAATGTAACAATAATGTGTTAATTAATGTTAAAAAAAACACATCTTTTTGTCGGTCTCTTGAACTGTTTTCAATGTACATTTAAGTCTTAACTCAGTTCATACCCACTACATGTGTCTCCGATGTGTTTCCATACAATTCTAATCTGTTTTGGCAGCTCCAGAATTCAGTTATCAGTTATTAGTGGGTGAATTTACATTTATGGCCTTTTTGTTTTGAGAGAGCTATTAAGTGGTTAATAATTAAAGGAATATATAATGGAAGCCTAATTTGTGAGCTACCTAGTTAGAGCATTGCACACCACGAACTCCAATTCACAGAAGCCTCTGCAGACAACCATGCCCCCCTCACCCAAACTTTCCTGATCAAACTTTCTCATGTATTTACTGAACTCTCCCTTTGCTCATTATCTCCTTAGTTTCTTGAATATAGGTCAATCAGTTTGTAACTCACTTAACGATACACTTATACATAATAGAATATACAAGCAATATGAGGAAATCTGCTTCATACTCCACCACAGTAGGTGCATAGCTACTTAAAGGTTTTTGCCAAACTGTCATGAAGAGGGGTAACACAGTAGTGCAGCAGATGCCATTGCACAACTTCAAGATCTCTGGCTTGATCCTGAGCTCAGGTTACATTACATTCTGTGCACAGTTTCTCCTTGTGTCTGCACAGGTTTCCTTTGAGTTCTCTGGTTTCCTCTCATCTTCCAAAAACATGCTAGTGAATTGGCCATGCCAAATGGCCCCTAGGTATGACTGCTGTGTGTGTGTGTGTGTGTGTGTGTGTGTGTCCGTCCCACCTCTTACCCAGCATTCCACTATAGGCTTCAGATCCACTTTGACCTTTACTAGGATAAAGTGTTTAGTGAAAATGAGTGTGTCATTAAGAAGAGATAAATACTGGATGTAAAGCACAAATAAAATGAAGAAGAAGAAGAACACATATATAACTGCTTGCTCTTGAGCCTTCTTCATTAGAAATCTGTTCACCTAAAACATTGATATGAGACAGTGGTACACTGAACAACTAGTATATTTGTGTTCATTTTGTTTCCCAATGTTAGTGTAAAATGAGTACATAAGATAAAATACCTTTTGATTTCAGTGGATTTCTACTGAGTTTGCAATCTGTTTTTAGCCAGTTGTGATAGTAGAACTGAACTCTGACACTTGTTTACAACACACCAATTTTATACTTTACAAACTGCAGGTAAATGTAATGAATTTGTTGTATATGAACCCACTTAAATGGTGGTCTATATAATAACCTATCTTATCTTCTAGAGTAATACAAACATTAACAGCCCGTAAAGGAAAATCATGCCTTCTTACAAATTAGCAATCATTTGAAAACATGAAACATGAATCCCATTATTAACCATAATATCACATCTTATACTGGATAGGGACCAAAATGACATGCTTAGATGTGAGACATTGTTTACTGAATAGATGCTGAGCTGTGGAATACTGTGATATACAGCAAAAAAACAACAACAAACAAACAAACAAACAAAAAAAACCCTGAAGGTGTGGTACATATTTATAATGAAATTCCAACTTTGCCCTTGTCAGATGTTCCAGCTTCTATTCCTGGAAAAAAAGGAGAACAATATACCTGAACCAGTATAGAATTAAGTAAGACGATTATCATAATCAGTAAGAACATGATTATGAAATGCGTAGTTTCATTCAAAACTATCAAACTGATCAAAATTGAGTCAACATAGGTATAATATGGTATTTGTTTAGAGATTTAGTGTAACAGTCTTGTTAGTTTACCATCTAATTTTCTTTATTTTAAGGGTAGCTGTGGTGCAGTTGGTAGAGCGGGTTGTCCACTAATCGTAGGGTTGGTGGTTCGATTCCCGGCCCGGGTGATTTCACATGCCGAAGTGTCCTTGGGCAAGGCACCGATCCCCAAGTTACTCCCGATGGCAAGCTAGCTCCTTGCATGGCAGCTCTACTACCATTGGTGTGTGAGTGTGGGTGTGAGTGGGTGTGAATGGGTGTGAAGCGCTTTGGATAAAAGTGCTATATAAGTGCACATTCACCATTTATAAATATAGACAAACTACATACACATAATTTCTTTTATATTAGTTCAATAAGACATTCTTAGATATTATGCGAAATACATCTGTAAACCACTACCCAACTTTTGGCTTTTCACTGCAAACCTGACTACAAACCAGAGGGTCATGGTTGCTCAGTGAATAAGATCCTGTGCTCGTGACTAGAAGATTGTCTGTTCACAATTGGCCCCTTTGCCCCTTAACCTTCAACTGCTCAGCACTGTCCTTGAATTGAATACACTTGTAAGCTGTTTTGGATCAAAGCTTCTGTCAAATAAATAAATGTAAATATAAACCGAAAACAATGCGTTCTGGGAAACAGTCTTCATGCTGGATAGTAAACCCACAGCACACCTGGAAGCATTTTCTTGCAAAGAGACAGACGAAATATTTCCACAACAAATGTAAACATACAACCTTCCACTTTAGTTACATCACCACAAAAGGGAGTTATAGAATTAGCATGAAACACTGATTGCTTTTGAATGACCCTTTCCTCCTTTCTTCTGGTTTAGGTTTTATATCACGTAGGTTTTATTTATATTCATGGAGATTTACCTTTGTCTCATCTGTTTAAACTTTTGATCCCAATTAACAAATGAATACCATAACAGAATATTTATTAGTCCATAATGTTATGTTGGATATACCCAGTAACTTCAGGTATTGCACTAGTACAGTGCCTCTGAGAAGCATTCAACGCCTTTTAACATTTTATGGACGTAATTTGTATTATGTGTCATAATTATTTTTATTTACATAAAAAAACATGAAAGTTGAGATTGCATAAGAAGATATTCACCCCCTTACTGTGTGTTAGATTTCCACTCATCTCAGGAATCTCGGCTTTATGTCTCCAGATCTCCGTCATGCTTTCTTTAGCCTATTCTACAATTCTAAAATTATTTACTTCTATTTACTTTTAATTCTGTGTTGCTATGAGCTAGAAAGTGTGGTTTTCCTCAGAGCATTTCAGATAGCTGGGGAGCCTAAGTGAACACACATTGACATGCATGCTCACAGAGACGTCCGATTTATTCATTCAAAACAGGAGTATTTATACATATTGATAAGAGGCAGTTTTGTGGACGATTTCTACTGGTCCAAGTGTGACAGATTTAACCAAAACACACAGCACATAGTCATAATACAGAACAAGTCCTGTGTCATATTGACACGGAAATACATGTGCATTTCATGTATATAGCTATAATCAAGGATAGCAGTTGATCAGCTTATTTAAAGAGGTAATTAAATGAATACAAGGTAATTAAATGATCACATTCATCATAGGTATTTGATAGCAGTTCGTAATATAAGAGGTGACATGATAAAAGAGAATTTCCTTTCACTGAAACCCCTAAATTAATTCTGGTGCAACCAGTTGCCTTGAGAATTTACAGAATTAGTTGAATGGATTTCACCTGTGTGTATTATACTAATCTCAATATAATACACTGGTTCCTGCAAGGGTCCAGAGTTTGTTAGACAACACACTTAAAGAAACAGCATCATAAAACCAGAAGAGCTATCAAAAAAAAATAATAATACATTGAAAAAAATAATCTGTAACAGAATGAAAAAAATGTTTTGTTATGATGAAAATGTCCCAAATCTGATTTGACTTCCAAATATCCAAAATTGTGACATTTTGTTTAGCACTATTAAATCCATTATTTAAAAAAATAAATGAATATGGAACAGTCATGACTGCCTAGAGGAGGTTGTCTTCCACAAGTGTTTGGATAGTTCAGCAAACCAGTGACTACATTTCCCATACTGCATTGCGGCCTACAAACATGGCCGCCATGGACTGCAATACCCAGAACACACACACACACACACACACACACACACACAGAACACTCACACTCATTCACACTCAACCATGCTATATAAGTGATTTTTAGAACACTATGACTTTGCGTAATTTTACACTTTTATTGCTTAGTCTCTGTCAGTTGCAAGCTTTATCTCATATTTGCTTTTCTTGTTATAGACTTTGTTTACCCTATTGACCTCAATTCTCTGCTCTGCCTTGTTTAGCGTGTAAGTGTAGTTCTCATGTCCATAGACTTAGCTGTCAGTTATGTTTAGCTCTCATGAGATCTACGCTACCACAGTTTAACGTCTGATCATGAGGTATGCGACACACATTATGGGTTAACATCTGACAAAGCTGTGATATAATGGATACATCACTCTCCTCTCCACCAATAGCTGATGCGCGTGGTGGATGTTCTGATGCACTATGGCTATTGTCACATTATCCAGGTGAATGCTACACACTGGTGGTGGATTAAGAGACCCCCCATATAATGTAAAACATTTTGAATGCCTAGCAAAGTGCTTTATACAGTAAATCTAAGGAATTGTGAGTATATGGAGGAATATGTGATATAAATGCGATTATATGAGGTTATTTATGAGGGTATAGATGGAAGGTTTTTTTTTATTTGTTTGGTTTTTAAATGACTACTTGTAACATTGCTAGTGGTTTACCTTAAATAAACATAATATTAGTTCTATTTTATGTTATGTGCATTATTAATTATATGAACTAGTTATTACTAACTAGTTCATTATTAAATATAGTATTGATGGCATAATATCACATAATGTAAAAAATCAAACTGGTGACAGGTAACCTGGGCAATTTGCGGCTAAACTAATCAGTGCACAATTTGCATACTAGGAAAATAAAATGCCAGAAAAGACAGACAACAGACAGTAGAGCTGAGAGCAAGTGAAAAACTATTAAACAGTCAAAGCTTCAACTAAAACATTTACAAATGTTGGGTTTTTAGGAAATGAGTAGAAAAAGATCCTAATGCTCAAAAAGTATCCTAGATTTGGATTGTATGCACATGTCTGACCTCAAATCATATGAACAGTACTGATAGTTCAGTCAAAGGCCCACAATTTCTCTTCCTAATGGCCAAATGTTTTCATTTGAAAGCCTTAAATTTTTCATCAGTAGCTTCAGACCATCACATTCCAGCTGCAGCTGCATCTCAATATGACCATAATCTATAGACAAACATCCACTCTGCATTTCTAATTCTGTGATGGTCTGCTTGGGAAAGATAAACCTCTACTGTTTTTTTTATATGTAAAGTGAGGGAAGTGAAGGTTATGGGAAAGTTGGGGTTATCCCATTATCATTCTAGTCTTTTATAGCTGCCACATCAAATTGACTTCAATGTCCCCATGGTTTTTTATTTATTTATTTTTTACCAGCAATATGCCACAATGACTATATACATGATATTTTAGAAAACAGCCTTGATTTTGATGGTGAAGTTGACACACACACACACACACACATATATATATATACACACACACACACACACACACACACACACACACAAAAAACACTCATAGATATCAAATAACTGCAGACAAAACACAGGTTTATCCAAACATCATATCTATATTGAATATGTGTGTGCAACAATAACTGGCACGCCTATGAATTCATATGACAAAAATATATTTAAAGTATAATCCCATTGATATTTAAAAAAAATAAAAATAAATGTAGTACACCTGGGTGACTAGGATACATACACACACACACACACACACACACACACACACACACACACACTTGAAAATAATAATATATCCATCAAAGCTCTGGAATAATACAAATGGAAATTATGTTGTGATCCCAAATCCCAAATAAATGTAAATAATTTCGTATTTCAGCATCTTCAAAGTAGATGCCCTTTTTGCTTAGAATTTCCAGAAATGTATTCTTGGCATTTTCTTAACCAATTTCCTGAGGAATTTCCCTGAGATTCTTTTTAAACAGTATTAAAGGAGTTCCTACCTACACTGGACTCTTATTGGCTGCTTTTCTGAATATTTTGTTCCAATTCATCCGTTTAAAGAAAGATTTTTTGTAAATAAAATGTTAGTTTTTTAGTGAAAGAAATTGTGTTGACATGATTATATTTTTGTCTACAACACCGATTTCAAACATTTAATCACACACCTTCAGATCAAAACATTTTTAAGATCATGAGAAACATTTTAGTCAAGTATCTCCAAATTTTTGACTGGTAGTGTGTGTGTGTGTGTGCGTGTGTATTTGTGTTTGTGTGTTGTATGTTTGTGTGTTGTGTGTGTATATAAACAAACAAATGCTTGATTTCGGAATTTGAACAGTGCAAATCCCCTCCAGTTGCTGCAAATGCATATGTGAGGAACAAAGCAGCTGGATAACAGATGTCGTAAATAAGGCTACACTACAAACAAACAAAATTTTTCCCACATGAGTGAAATTCCAAAGACAAAGAATGCAATGTTTATGCTGATCTCAACGAAATAGCATAGCATTGTATTGCAACATGGGTGGTGTTTGGTCAAGGAAAAATAAGCTTAATAATTAATTAGCATTATGAATAAACAGAGAATGCATTAACATAAAACACTGTCTGACTTTGATTTAACAGATTTTCACAAATCTTCCAAAACACAGGCTTTGCTATGCCATTCATTCTTAAACAGAAATGCAAAACATCATTATTTCACCACCATGTTATACCTTGCTATCTATCAATTCAATCACTGTTCTATTAAAGTCCTACAAAATGTAAATGAGTAAGGAGTGTTTTCTTGGTTAATGGAAAGAATTATAAATCCCATTAACATCAAATTAGATATATATATTTTTTAACTTTAATTAACTTCACTGGCTCTTGGATGAATAATGACCTGAGGAAATTTTAAAGAGTAATTCTAAGTGTGCTTCTTAAAATAACAGCCTGAACTTGTCATGTAACTTCAGCAGGGATCAGTACGAAGAAGTTTGATTACTAACTATAGTAGATGTTATGTTGTTTTTTATTTTTAGTTTTTAAACTTGAAAATATTTATAAAAAATAGAATCAAAACATTAATTTAATTTGATCTCAAATTAAATATTCTTGCAGTTACTATACCAGAGAACTGGACATAACTTCCGACTACTCTCTACCTTTAGTTGTAATATAAATTAGACAGCTCCACTATATCATGTCTGTAAAATTCTCAAGATATGTTATTTGTTCGTTTTTCGCTCACTAAATCATGGTTATATGGGAAAAAATTACTGAGTATCTATTATTCTTCATACATTTTCATCGTATCACACATTGTTCATGCAGGATGTTTTCAATCTGTCAACTTTTCTTCTTTCAATTACAATTTAAACACACATCAATACTCTACTGCCATGTTATTAATGATGTGGTCATAAATAGATAAATACATTTCTGTTAATAATGATGTTAGTAAGATTAAGGCAAACATAGCATTTTTTATACATTGGATGGTTATCATAACTGGAATTTTTCATATTGGTTCACCCTTACCACCTTATTATAAACTCTGTTAAATCCATGACTTGCACTGTACACGGTTAATTGTATTAACCTTGAACTGTGTCATGTGTGTAATATATATATATATATATATATATATATATATATATATATATATATAATATATATATATAAAATTTTTTTTTTTTTAATTAAGAATCTTTAAGGGTTCTCTGGTTGTCCCAGTGAGTTTATGCCTACATCACGGTGTATATTGGAAAATCATATTCTGCAAAAGTGTTATCTTTAAAATTCAAATCTATTGAACAAAATGTTATAAAACTATACATTGTACAAGTTACAACAAGGGCCACAGCTTTAAATATTTAAACACACAAATACAAGTATATAAATAATTTGCTAATAAAAGTAGCATGAAAACATTTTAATGGTCCTACTAACATTTCTATAGTTTAACTACTTCCAATGACTAGCTTCCTTAAATACATTTAAATTGCTGCATCTGCATTGTAATGAATGCAAACTGCTTTAATGCAATCAAAATGAATGAAATCTGCATTCACATTGCTGAACATCTGTAAGCTATGACAATCAGACTCAGTGACCTCAACCACATTAGCGATTCCAGGACACAAAGAACGTCCACTTCCTTACACCAATCTGGAGGATGCACACCCCTCTGTTACACACACACACACACACACAAAAGCAAAACCCATACAACAGAAGCAAACCTGAGCAGATGTTCCTAATAGTCCTCACTGAGAAGATTAGTCTGAAAAAAGGCAGAAAGACATAAAACAGATAAAAAAAATGTTTCTAAAGTCAAAGAATCTTTGACTTGCTTGCCATGTCACTCCTCTTTGATGTTCCTTGCAACTTGATACTAGGACTAAAGTGAAAAGTGGACACATGAAATCCAAAATAAAAGGAAACTCTTCCAATCTTGACAAGCTTGTAACACAATCCCACAAAATTTCCACTTGTTTGTCATTTAAATAACGTAGACCATTACTGTGTTAAGCTGTGAAATGCAGACTAACTGCAGTACACACCATACACAAAAGCTGAACATTTCCTTTTCTCTTCTCTTCTCGCTATGCCATCTTTATGTAGAGGGAGTGTGAGAGTGATGACACCAAATTTAACACACCTGCTCCCCATTCACACCTGAGACCTTGTAACACTAACAAATCACATGACACCGGGGAAGGAAAATGACTAATTGGGACCAATTTGAACATTTTCACTTAGAGGTATACTCACTTTTGTTACAAGTCGTTTAGACATTAATGGCTGTGTGTTGAATTATTTTGAGGCGACAGCAAATTTACACTGTTACACAAGCTGTACACTCACTACTTTATATTGTAGCAAAGTGTAATTTCTTCAGTGTTGTCACATGAAAAGATATAATCAAATATTTAAAAAAATGTGAGGGGTGTACTCACTTTTGTGAGATACTGTATATGTTATATATAATAGTGCAGAGCCAGAGGGGGTGTCCAGGGTGGCATTGTATGAGATAATAAGGCTCCAATAGGCTACCTGTAATACATATCAGTGAGGCGATACAAGCATGGCTCCGTTTAGTTCCTTTTATTAAACAACATCCAACAGCCTTTACGAAAATCTGTGCTCCCACAGCTTCATCTCTGTATCTCCTCCCATTCACCACCGCACTGTCCCTATTAGATCCGCATCTCATTAACAGTATACACTACTACTCTATTACCAAATACACCATACATTTCCCTATACTACCATTACACTACCAGTTCATCAGATTAGAGAGATCACTTTGCAATTTAGCATAACAATCCTTATGCTTACATCTGTGCTAGTAATACACGCATATACCGTGCAGTGTGTAAGTTACAGTATACAGATGTTTAGTTAAGGTGGGGAAGTAGGCTAAAGCTGTCAGTCTTCAGTGAGTTAACATTTAGCATTTTGAACTCGATTAGCTAGCTCAGTTACTTCAGTTGAGTGGAGGGCTAGCAATGATCAAAGTACTAACTTAGACAGTAGGTGATTTTAATATACAGTTATGAAATTAGGTTTTGTAATTAAGATAAAAATGTTGGTAATTGGATGATTAGATGTAACCATAGACTGTCATATTAGACTGTCACATTTTTATATTCATATTAAACATGAAGCAAAAGGGAGAGATATCAAAGTTCTTTTTAAAGAAGCACAAACAGGCAGATCAGGCGCAAACAGCCTTGTCTGCTCGAAGCCTTCTATGTCTAATTGCAGTGTGTGTGGGGGTGTGTTTTTTTTGTAAATGTGAGGTTTTTTTTTGTAAATTGAGGATTTTTTTGGTAAATGTGAGGGTTTTTTGTTTTTTGTTTTTTGTAAATATGAGTTTATTTGTAAATAAATTAAGCAGTAAATGTGTACTGTATCTTATCTCCTTGGTGCTTTATTTTCTGAAAATATTTTGGATGTTCAACACTTATAGACAGTGCTCTGCGATGGTCTGGCACCCTCTCCAGGGTGTACCCTGCCTTGTGCCCGATGCTCCCTGGGATAGGCTCCAGGTTCCCCTTGACCCTGAAAAGGAGTAAGCAGTAGAAGATGGATGGATGGAAGTGTGAGTGTGTTATTAATATCAATACCAGAAATGTTTGGTCCCCAAGTGGACAACAGCTTATAAATCATACTAAATCATTTTTGTGATGGATAGCTTTAGGGGATAGAAAATTCAGTTTGTACAGTATACAAATCATTATGTAAATTCCCCATAAAACATGGAAACCAAACATTGTGTGTGTGTGTGTGTGTGTGTGTGTGTGAGTGTGTGTGTGTGGACCCCAGAAAGTAGCAGCGGCTACCCCAAATTAAAAACTCTAGTTCCACCACCATATATGTATATTTCACGATTTCCCTGTGCACTTCTGGGTTTTTTAGTGACATTGACTTTGTTTAGTTTTGACACGTGTGTTTTGTTATGGTTTATGTCCTGTCTCCACTCTTGAATTGTTATTAATTGTTTATTTTATGTTTCATCATTGTACTCAGCTGTTTTGTGTTTCACCCTTTATTTCATTTAGTGTTTCTTTGTTCACGGTGAAGGGGACAGCAAATTTACACTGTTACACAAGCTGTACACTCACTACTTTACATTGTAGCAAAGTGTCATTTCTTCAGTGTTGTCACATGAAAAGATATAATCAAATATTTATAAAAATGTGAGGGGTGTACTCACTTTTGTGAGATACTGTATATGAGATTTGTCATTAATGACATTTCTATTAAATGTTGTCATATGCAACTAATTTATAAATGCAGTTTTATCCCCCTCATGTTAATGAAGTTGGGCGCATGGTGGCTTAGTTGTTAGCACATTTGCCTCACACCTCCCCGTGCTGTGGGGTTTTTCTCCGGGTACTCCGGTTTCCTCCCCCAGTCCAAAGACATGCACAGTACGCTGATTGGTGTGTCTAAATTGTCTATAGTGTATGAATGGATGTGTGAGTGTGTATGTGATTGTGCCCTGCGATGGACTGGCACCCTGTCCAGGGTGTACCCCGCCTTTTGCCCGATATTCCCTGGGATAGGCTCCAGGTTCCCCCACAACCCTGAAAAAGGAGTAAGCAGTAGAAGGTGGATGGATGGATGGATGTTAATGAAGTTTAATCTAAGATGTGCTCACACTGATGATAGATAATTATCCAGTTTACAAATGTTTGCGGTTACTGAAAGGAATAATCAGGCATATACAAAACAGACTTGCACCTACTTTTAGACACCATGTTATGTTTCATGCCTTTTGTAAAGCATGTGGTTTTATTTTCATCCATTTATTCTGACATTAATTTTAAAGATGATTTATTCTGACGTGTCATGTGATCTGACTTGTTCAGGTACAATTTCAGGGGATATTATAATGTGGAACATACATGTGGGAAAAGTTTTTACATTATTGTCACTATGACTACACTCAGACCCTAACAATGGTGTTGCTTCCAATCGTCCATCAGGATGCAGAGAGAGAGAGAGAGAGAGAGAGGGAGAGAGAGAGAGAGAGAGAGAGAGAGAGAGAGAGGGTAAACAATGAATGAAGTGGAGACTGAGCACTTCCATTAAATGACCAAATGGCCATCAAGCTCCTCTAATGTCGCAATGCATCACCCTATTTCACCCAGTCGAGTGGAATGACAATTTACAAATAAGGACTCTCTGTTATCTTTATTCATCCATTCTTTATGTTATTTTAAACTGCATTGCAAATAGACTACATAATACACAATGTGTTGGTATCCTTTTTTCCCTCCCTCTTCTACTTGTGGAAGTGGTTTTAATAACACAAAATGCACTCCTATTTTGCTGCAGATTGTGTTTGATGTACACAGGCAAATGTACAATTTTTTCTCTCTTCTTTGTTTCCTCTTCCTTTTATTTTCTCTCTCTCTACCTCTAACAGGAGTAGCTTTAAAAACAACAACAACAACAACAACAACATAAACAACATTATTTACTATTGTTCAATCTATGTATTCTTGGCTAATAATCAACTATTTTTCTTTCTTAGAATTTTCTCCCATGTATTTGGTCCTTTTTTTCCGGGATTTGTTTGATTTGCATGCGTGTTTGATTTGTATTGATGTGCATGTGCATTTGTGCATAATATGTGTTCTCTCTTTCATCACCTCTTTCTGAATTTTTAAAATATAAATATTTCTTCTGTTTTTTCCTCTTCCTTCTTTCCTTTCCTACTTATCCCTCCCCGTATGAATGGCTTTTATAGTCCAAAAAATATACCTTTATATATTGTTGTAACAATGTACTTATTACTCTCTGAAGAGGAGTTTTAAAAAAGTTCAGTACAAATGTGTATAGATAAAATAAAATAACAATAAAACAGGCTTAATTAACATTTAAAGCATGTTCTCATTTATACTAATATACAGAATCATTGCATTATTACACCTCCACTAATATTGGTAAATATGAGCAAAGAAGGCTGTGAAAAATTGTCTTCATTGTTTCATTGTTTAACCATTTCTAAGACAATTCACAAAAATACTCTGCTGTCATGGATATCAAACAATAGCAAACACAACACAGGTTTATATATATATATATATATATATATATATATATATATATATATATATATATATATATATATATATATATATATATATATATATATATATATATATATATATATATATATATATATATATATATATATATATATATAAAGTTAAATATAAGTGTGCAACAATTATTGGCATCACTATGAATTCAAATGAGACAAATATATTTGAAGTATTATTGAAGTATTCCCACTGATATTTAAAAAAGTTTTAGTACAAAATTATAAATATGATATACTTGTTTAGCCTTAATCAAAACATTTTATGTTACAACATTTCAACAATACATTTCAAAACTTCTTTACACACATAATGCATTTTTTAATTTTTTGGACATATTACCGATGACCTCACATGGCACATGAGGCATGCTGTCAAGTCGGATTAGGATCAACCCACAAATACAAAAGAAACAAAAGCATGTGATCTAAACAGTGACCAATCAATGTTTGAATCATTGCTACTCTGACTGAATCATTGGTACTCAATTTAAACCGAAACAGATGTGAGCAGCATTGATGTGAGTTATTGCCATTGTTTAACATAATATCAGATCACAATGTCAAGTTTTAGAAAAGGTACCAGAAGGATTATCCTCATTATGCATTATAGAAGACAGATATGAAATCAGGGCATTCTCTCTGTCAGGACACAGTAAACAGGAATGAAGATACATTTCAATCCAGAGCAAGTGATGATATTCCTTCTTTTGAAAGTGAGCTTAAAGACCTGCTGCAATTTTGATCGAATGCATGACCTAGTGGTTCATCACCTGGGGATTGGATAAGGTGGCCTATTAACAAATTTATTAGACTCTGTTTACTGCTTTACAAAACTGAGAATTGTAAAGTTGTTCAATATTTAAAAACAAAACAAACAACAACAACAACAAAAAAAACAACTGTGCCAATTATAGAAAGTTCAAACAAAAAAGATTATATTTGCCCTTGTGGAGAGATGCTATTTATATTAAGTCCGCTGAACATTATTTGCAGAGTTAAACAATGGTTTGTAGCCTGTATGTCATTAGCTGTAGTTTGGGAAGAGTTTCTAAAAAAACTAGTTCAATTTGACAGGAAAGCCACAGTAACTAAAATAACAACTATTTATAACAATGGTTGGTGGTAGCTCAGTGGTTGAAACGGCGAACACTACTGATTGGAAGGTTGTGAGTTCAAATGCCAGCACTGCCAATCATGCTAGGGATTCTAGCAGTCTGGGTCTCAAGGATTCTGTGTTGTAGCGATTTCCTAGTTTGGCTATGCTACATTAGCTCCTGGTTTGTTCATGCTACGTTTTTTGATTTGAGTTTTTATATTTTTGTTTAAATAAAAGAAGTTGAACTGCACCTGCGTCCGTCTCCCGTCTACAACCGTCTGACAGTCATGCTATACATGCAAATACACGACTGCTTGAAGCTGTGGGCTGCATCTGAAACCGCATACTTACCTACTATATAGTAGCCGAAATACATGTATTTCACCTATATATAGTTGGTAAGTATGTGGTTTCGGACGCAGCCGTGCTCTAAACTGCCCTGTCTCTAAACTGCCCTGTCTCTACGCGTCTCTAATGCATTTCAATAATGCGACTAAAATAGGAATACTACACATTTTAAATTGTGTTTACTTCGAGTATCACTTTAGCCGGATTAAGGAAATCAATAATCTCTGTTTACATGGTACTTTCTTTATCAGAGTATTGGCTTAATCGGGGTAAATATCAGATTATTGTTGTCCATGTAAATGTACTGAATGAGATTAAATTAGATAAATGCAAGTCGCTCTGGATAATGCATAAATGTAAACAATCAGAAAAGCATCTCAGAGCACGCAACATGCTGAACCTTGAGGTTGATGTGAGCCAAGAACAGGAATGCAGAGGGCACAGACTCACCCAGACTGGAGAGTTGAAGATTGGAAAAAGTCCAGGTGATGTTTTTCCCCCGCACCATTTTGTGTAAACTCTAGAGACTGTTGTGCTAAAAATCCCAGGAAATCAGCAGTTTCTGAAATACTCAAACCAACAACCATGCCACGGTCAGTCATATATATATAATTTTATACATAGGCTGATTGGATAATTGCAT
Organism: Ameiurus melas; assembly: GCA_012411365.1. Taxonomy (NCBI): domain Eukaryota; kingdom Metazoa; phylum Chordata; class Actinopteri; order Siluriformes; family Ictaluridae; genus Ameiurus; species Ameiurus melas. Next base: position 10,491,168 of record CM022778.1, on the reverse strand, counting down.
GTACAGATGTTCTTAATAAAGTGACTGTCGTGTGCTAGGTAACTGTTCTTTACTATGCCACATAATGTAGGGTATCCTTTTACTTATTCATTTGTTTATTTACTTACTTGTATGTAATGTTAGACTAGCAAACAAGACGTCACTCACTGATCACTTTATGAGGAACACTATACTAATAATGGGTAAGGCCTCCCTTTGCTCTCAAAACAGCATAAATTCTTCATAGCATGAATTCCACAAAATGTTGGAAACATTTCTTTGAGATTCAGGTTCATGTTGACATGACTGCATCACAATTCCTCCAGATTTTTTAGGTGCACTTTCATGCTGCGAATCTCCCGTTCTACCACATCCCAAAGGTGTTCTGTTGAACTTAGCTCTGGTTACTATGAAGACCAATGAAGAACACTAGACACCTTCTCATGTTCATGAAACCAGTGTGAGACCTTTTGCATTATCCTGCTGGAAACAGCCATTAGAAGATGGGTAAATTGTGGCCTTGAAGGGAGGCACATGGTCAGCAGCAATACTCAAATAGGCTGTGACATGCAAAGCTACAGGAATACTTAAGAGCCAATCCAATCCAAAATTTCATCTGGTCCAGTTAGCCAGGAGATGTGTCTCATGTGCACATTAAGAATTGTGTGTTTTAATGCCTTGAACTATTCAGTTTGAACATCAATGATTCATTACAAAAAAAATAAATAAATAAAATACAAGAAAAATATTAAAAGGTCTACTCATTTCTTTAGTAATGAAAAAGAACATAAGTCATGGAGCCATCAGTTCAATGCAATTCAGTTTTATTTGGATAGTGCTTTTAGCAATGGATATTGTCCCAAATCAGCTTTACAGATGTCATGGTGCAAGTCCAAGGAGGCAGATACAAGTGCAGTATTTCTTGATTTATAGACAGACACAGGAAACAGACACAGGGAAACAGGCTCAGGAAAACAAATACAAGGAAAGACACACTAAGAAAGAACCAGTATCATCGGAAACATAGGAACTAGAAAATAAAACCCTAAGAAAATGATTATTTAGTACTTTTTCTTAGGGGTTTTATTTTCTAGTTCCTATGTTTCCGATGATACTGGTTCTTTCTTAGTGTGTCTTTCCTTGTATTTGTTTGCATAAAAACAAACAAACAAACAAACAAACAAACAAACAAACAAACAAACAAACAAACCAACCTCAGAAAAACCCAATAACAACCAGGAGCTGGCCAAACACAAACATGACCTGTCTTGAATTACTGTTCTAACAACTAAAGAGAAAAAAAAACAAGCAACTTAAATAGGGCACTAATTAATCAGGGAAAATTAAAACACATGAGAATGGTTGAGACATGGAAAAGGAAGGAAACAACAGAGGAAGAAGTTCTGCAAGGGTAGTCAGGGTGCCCTCCAGTGGCCAAAGGTGGAATTGTCCTTGGGGGTCATGACAATATAGATTTTAAAAGTATGAATTTGTCCGTAATGAGGAAGCCAGAGGCGATGGTGGCGAGAAAAAAACTCCCTGAGACGATATGAGGAAAAAACAGGGAGGACGCAAGAGGGAACCCATCCTCATCTGGGTGACAACAAGTAGTTCGATTATAAAGAAATCCCTTCTGTAAATGTACTATATGGCTACATGGCCAAAAAGTGAAGTTATGTAACCAGGAAAATTCATTACAGTTTTTACATGAAGTCTGTTTTGTTGAACTTATCCACTGTTCACTGATGAATACTTGAGAGCAAAACTGTTTGTGGTAATTGCAGTGCTAAAGCTATAATAACAAATGTAGTCCAAGTTATCACAGCATAACTGTTCATATGAATTGAGGTCCAAAGCCATCTTTATGGTTTTTAAGTGGTACCATCCTCAGCAATCTCAATGGTCTTCAGGTTGCACCATGTGGAGCCATCCTCAGCAGCGCATGTGACTTCCAATTTATAAGAACTCCAACAAGAAGTAGGGCATCAGGATGGATCAGGCAGGTTCGGAGAGCAGAAGGGGTCAGGATCACTGACATCTCAGGAGTATCTATCATTTGTGGCTCAACAGAAAGAGAGACAGAGTGAGAGGGAGACAGAGGGAGAGATTATTAGGTATACTTATTGTCCCTTAAAGGTTAAGGACAATGTATTTTGTGTGAGCGCAAGCAGGGAATCCGACAAGTCCAGCTATGACAGCATAACTAAAAGAGAGAGCCAGAAGGTAACAGAGACATGAGGACACCCTGGGACATATATCGGTCAGCGGCTCCACCATCAACAAACCTGGGTGAACGCATGAAATTTGGGGGCAACAGTATCCAAACATCCCAGTTCACCACTCTATGCCTGTTAGCCATCTAGATCTGCTTTACCTAAGACAAAAACTATTCACAAAAGGTTTGACTTAACAAATATGTTTTTAGCCTGGACTTAGCCTGGACTAGACACTGAGTCTGTGTCAGAGTACTGAACAGAAATTGAAAGGCTGTTCCATGACTGTGGGGCTTTGTAAAAGAAAACTTTTCCCTCTGCTTTACCCTTCATTATTCAAGGTACCAACAAATAACCTGCACATTTTGATCAAAGTAGGTGTGGTGGATCATAAAAGACCAAAATTTTGCTGAGGTACTGTGGCATGAGTGCTTTCAGTGCTTTATAGGTTAATAGTAGTAGTTTATAATCAATGTGAAATTTTAAGGGAGCCAATGCAGTGTGGATAAGATGTTTAGGTTAGATGTTTAAGGGAGCCAATGCAGTGTGGATAAGATGTTTAGGTTAGATGTTTAAGTGTTTTGGTCATATCTTCTGGTTCTAGTAAGGACTCTTGCAGCTGCATTCTGGACTAACTGGAGCTTGTTTATGCACCTACTGTCTAAGACAATAAGGCATTACAATAATTTAGTCTAGAGGTGACGAATGCATGAACCAGTATTTCTGCATCATGTAGTGACATTTTATTTCTTATCTTAGAAATATTTCTGAGATGAAAGAAGGCTATCCTAGTAATATTATCTACATGAGCATCAAGTGATAGGCTGGAGTCAAAAAATCACATCAAGGTCTTTTACTGCTGAACATGATGAAACAGAAAGACCATCCAGCATTATTATGTGATCAGAAAGCTTACTCATAGCTGCATGTTGTCCTTGTAGAAGTATTGTCAGAATTATGTAAGAGGAAGTTAATAAGCATCCACCGTCTATGTCCTTTACACATTCCTCAACTTTATTACGCTGGTGTCTGTCCTCTGGCTTCGCTGAAACATACAGCTGGGTATCATCAGCATAACAGTGAAAGCTAATTCCATGTTTACGAATAATTGGACCCTGAGGAAGCATATATAAAGTAGAAAGCAGTGGGTCTAAAACAGATCCTTGTGGAACATCAAACTTTACCTCAGCATAGAGCATAGTCACCATTTACATCTATGAACTGATAACGATCAGTCAAATAAGACCTGAGCCAGGAGAGGGCCGCTCCCTTAATGCCAGCAATATTTCTGAGTCTACCAAGGAGAATAGTATGATCAATAGTATCAAATGCTGCACAAAAATCAAGCAACATAAGCAAGGAGACACAACCCTGATCAGAGGCCAGTAGTAAGTTATTTACCAATTTATGCAACGTGGTCTCTGTGCTATGATGAGGCCTAAATCCTGAATGATACATTTCATGAATGTTATTCCTATGCAGGTACAAGCATAGCTGCTGTGCTAAGATCTTGGAGATAAAGGGGAGATCTGATATTGGCCTAAGGCTGGACAATTGACAGGGGTCGAGATCAGGTTTTTAATCAGGAGTTTAATAACTCCTAGTTTAGATGACTTAGGTACATAGCGTAAAGGAAGAATTTATTATTTTTAGAAGGGTTTTGATTACTTCTGGAATAATCTATTTGAAGAAACATTTAGGCAAGGTTCTAGTATAGTATATTAAGTTGATGATTTTGATGAAGAAATTAATTCTATCAGTTCAGTGTCTCTAAAGCGGAGTAAAACATTCTAATCATTGATCAGATATTGCAATATTATTATCTACAGGGTTAGTTATAAGACTGTCTGGTTTTAGATTAATAGTCTGAATTCTTTTTCTAATATTTTCAATTTTGCCTATGAATTTTGCTTAATTCATGAAATCCTCACTGCTTTATAATGATTTTGTGCAAGATTATGTGGTGGTTTTATTCCTAATTAATTTTGCTACAGTGTTGAATAAGAATCTAAGGTTATTTTTTTTTTATCTTCAATTAGGGTGGGTATATAGACTGACCTAGCAGCACTAAGAGATTTCCTATAGTTCAGGAGGCTCTCCTTTTGTGCTGTTGGAAATACTACCAATTTGATTTGATGCCCTTTACGTTCTAATTGTTGAATGGTCTGTTTTAAGGTGCATGTGTGATCGTTATATCAGGGTGCTATTTATTTTTCTTTTAAGCAGAATTACATCATCTAGCATGTAGTGGAATGTTGACTCCAAGCATTCAGTCACCTGATCATGTTCTTGTTCAATCATAGTTGATAGTTGTTGGGAGGTTATTGATAAAACTCTGTGCAGTAGCTGATGTAAATGTACGTTTGACAAGGTGCAAATATTATGATAAATACACAATTTAAACAAGATAAGATAAGGATCTGAGATAGCTTCAGACTGCAGAAGTGTTACTATATTTTCTATATTTAATCCATATGACTGGATGCCTGGCGGCACCTCTCGCCATTAGTGATTTGCTTTTTCTCCCTCAGTTCTAAAGAGGAAATACACAATACACATGCTTTCAACAGTCCAAACAGTCCAAACTACTCACTGTGAGTGTGTATGATTATGACAAAGCACACCTTGAAACATGATTCTGCACCTTAGAATAACTTGGCTGCTTGGCCACACCCTCAAATTTTGCCATAACACCTTGTTGGTTTAGCCCTGTGATGGATTGACACCCTGTCCAGGGTGTACCCCGCCTTGTGCCCGATGCTCCCTGGGATAGGCTCCAGGTTCCCCGTGACCCTGAAACGGATAAGCAGTATAGAAGATGGATGGATGGATGGACCTTGTTGGTTTACAGCAGACTGGCGTAGTTTTTAGTGTACTCCTCAGGTCATGTGATGTGACAACTCAGCTGGTTGCAGGATTGAGCCTGGAGCTGGAGTTCATGCCAGGTGTGCTCATATTTACTGCTTGTAATGCTATACACAATAGTGATACTGGGCTTTATTTAGAATTAATTTTAAAATAATTCAGTATTCAGTAGACTGAATATTATAACAAATCACTTTAAATATCACATTCTATTGTAAATCCATTTTTTAACAGGAAAAATGTGCATACAAGGAATAACCAAGCTTACTTTAGTCAGATTATGAACACAGCCTATGAATGCATTATGTAAAAAGCAAACAAACACAATAATCTCCCTAACACTGAATATTGAAATTGTTTAAGAACATACGCTCACTGAGCACTTTATTAGGAACACTATAATAATACTGGGTAAGGCCTTCTTTTGCTTTCAAAACAGCCTCAATTCTTCATGGCATGGATTCCACAAGATGTTGGAAACATTCCTTTGAGATTCTGGTCCATGTTGACATGATTGCATCAAACAATTCCTGTAGATTTTTCAGGTGCACCTTCATACTGTGAATCTCCTGTTCTACCACATCCCAGAGGTGTTCTGTTGGATTCAGATCCGGTGACTAGAAGGCAAATGAAGAACACTGAGCTCATTGTCATGTTCATGAAATCAGCATGAGATAACTTTTGCTTTGTGACATGCTGCAGTATCATGCTGGTAACCATTAGAAGATGGATGAATTATGTCCATGAAGGGATGCACATGACCAGCAACAATACTCAAATAGGCTGTGGCATTCAGGAGATGACTGATTGTTATTAACGGGCCCAAACTGTGCCAAGAAATCTTCCCAGACACCATGACACCACCTACATTAGCCTGGACTGTTGACACAAGGCAGGTTGGGTCCATGCATTCCTGCTGTTGGTGCCAAATTCTGACCCTACCATCTGTGTGCCACAGCAGAAATCAAAATTCATCAGACCAGGATACATTTTTCCAGTCTTCAACAGTTTTGGTGAGCCTGTGTCCACTGCAGCCTCAGTTTTCTGTTCTTGGCTGATAGAAGTGGAACTCAACATGGTCTTCTACTGTTGTAGCCCATCTGCCTGCATTCTGAGATGCTTTTTTGCTCACCAAAATTGTACAGAGTGGTTATCTGAGTTTCTGTCAGTTTGAACCAGTCTGGACTTTCTCTGTTGACCTCTCTCATCAACAAGATGTTTACATCTGCAGAACTGCTGTTCACTGGATGATTTTTATTTATTGCACCATTCTGAGTAAACTCTAGAGAGCTCTTGTGAAAATCCCAGGATATCAGCAGTTATCAGATGTTAATAGATCTAGTCAAACCAGCCCCCTGGCATCAACAATCATGCCATGATCAAAATCACTGAGATCACATTTTTCCAAAGCTGCTGATCCATATCTGCATGATTTTATGCATTGCACTGCTGCCTCGTGATTGGCTGATTAGATAATTGCATGAATGAATAGGTGTACAAGTGTTCCTAATAAAGTACTCAGTGAGTTGTTTTTTCTTTTATGAACATTCATGTATTTTGTTGAGTAATCAACTACATTACTGACAGAATAACTACAGAAAGAAGCCTGGAACAACCAACCAGCCAAGTTCCTTAGAAAACTGTATGACCATGCACTTAAGAGAATAATTTAGAAGCTGGAGAAATCATAATAAGTTGCATTTTCAGCTGAATTTGGGGAAACCACTTGAAGCATTCTTTGTGTTTAACTATTTCAATTGCTTATGTTTGATTTGTTCATTACAAACAGCTGAAAGTCTGTAAATTTGACAGTAAACCTGGGGGTTGAATAATTTTGATTTCAACTGTATATATAGAATATTAACGTATATAGAATATTGTTGCTAAAAAGGAAGGGAAACCAGATTAGTATTAACAAGTGTTGGGTAAGTTACTCAAAAAAATAATCCACTACAGATTACTAATTACTACTTTAAAATTGTAATCTGATTACATTACAGATTAGTGCATGTAAAAAGTAATCAGATTACTAATTATGTTAACCTTACTTTCAAAACCTACAAAAGTACATTACAAAGTGAAACTCAAAGTTTTTTCAGTAATTTTAGCGCACAATGTATAACATGAAAAAGCTGTATTTATCATAAAACATGCCTCTTTCTGTATGACTACCAGACCGATACAATATAAAACGTTCTAACTACTGTAGTTTGCTGCTGCTAGCCAAGGGGAGGCACAACTAAGCTATCACTGTATGGGTTTAGCTGCTATAGTGCCATGCACAGTACATTATCTTTCCTTATGCTTTGCTCAGACCATGTTCACGTAAACTGGAACTCATATGCACATTTACACACACCCTGTTTTCCTGCTCAGCATCAGAGTGTGTGTTTCAGTTTCAACCCATTTATTCGTAAAAAATTAAATAAAATAAAATCTGCGTGTATCCATTTTTTCTCACACTGACTGTGAGCTAGCATTTGGGAGACTGTCAGCAAATAAGACATGAGTGTTTCCACGTATTTTCCTGTAAACCCTGTCTAATTAGTCTCGTTTCCGTTCACTGAAGATCACAGGAAGTCTTTTTTACTGACGTTCAGTTACGTAGTCACAAACCTCTCCGAGTGGAGAATTATTTTGGGCTAAAGAAAAAAATTTTCAGGGCAAAACGTGATTTATTTTGAAATGCATTTTACTTAATATCGTTTTCTTAACAATAAATTTGTAAAGAAAGTAATACAATTTTATTGAAATCAATAACTGTAATCAAATTATATCAATTTAAAATGCAATGCATTACATTAGTGCGTTAACAGAAAAAGTAATTAGATTACAGTAGTGCATTACTTTGTAACGTGTTACACCCAACTCTGGAATTAACACACTTGCTTCAAAAGGTGTTGAGTTGTTAAGCAATCGCAAATGAACTTTTATGTGGTTTCCCACACTGCACTTCACTGTAAAACTGAAAATCACTTCCTCAGCACAATCAATTTAAACAAGTGTCAGAATATGAATTATAGTGTATTGTACATTATTAAATGATTTATGTCCATTTTGATTTGTATACTATATTTATTTATTCACAAACATATTCTGCTTATTTGTTAAAGACTGTTTGCACAGTACTAAAATGGAGATCATACTGTAAGATTACCTTACTTGGTATGAATATAAGTCCTTGCACTGTAAAAATGACTGGGTTAAAAACAACCCAATTGGTAACCCAGCACTGGAAAATATTGGACAGAACACATGCTGAGTTACACATTTTTGTTGAGAAACCTCAAAATGTAGCCATTTTAACCATTAATGGGTTTGATATTCTGAGTTATTCTCATAATTTCTCAAGTGCTTAATTGTAAAACAAGACAATCATCAATGAACAAATTATGAATAATACGGGTATAGACTGTAAAAAGTTATATTTTTAATACTTGCCAACTACAGTCACAATTTGTAAAATTGACATCAATCGCAACAATGAAATGCATAGCAGATAAGATATTAAATCATTATAGAGTGATAACTTGTAGAGTTGGCCATTGCAAAATCATTTCAAATGCTAAAATTACTATAAAATGTAGTTAAATATAAATATAGTTAATAAAATAAATATATTATAAATATATTAATGAACTCATCAAAGTGAAATCATATTCACAGATGTGCAAAATTGTATTTGAAAGTTTTACAGTATATACAATGAAATTGATCTTGACATTTGGAAAACAACATGCTGCAGGAAATCTCAGGTAGAAGCTCACTGCTTGGGGTAGTTGATGTTAAATACATAGAACGCTTTGAAGCATACATCAACAGCTGCAAGTAGATAACTACAAATGTTTGAGAAATCTGGGCGTTTCCCATGGCCAGGACAAAAGGATAGGGTTTTGTGGATTCTGCCCAGTGAAGAAATTCCACAGTTTCAATGATCACAAACATATTATGAATGTAACATCGGCCTTCATGTATTTCCAGTTTAACTGTATCTAACTCGATGAAGATAAAATTGTAACTGATGCAGGAATGTAACTGATGACAGCTGACATGTCAAAGATGTTTGAGGTGTCATAACATGACATGTGGATTAACTTTATAGTAATTTTTCATTGTATGTAAAATAGTTGCACGATTATTCTGCGAAATCTCTGTTTTTGTACTCCACGGAATAAATGTATGTGTTTAAGTGAGCTGATTATCACAGTCAATCAGTTATATATATATAAAAGGGTTAAAAGTGTATAATAAACACCAAGACTGGGTAACTGCCTCTTGACTAGTTTTCCCCTCACAAATTTATTCATGTGCTTTTCCGACTAGAAAAAAAAAAAACGTTATGAATTACACCACTTACCTAAAACCTTCATTTAGGTATGTAAAAAGACTTTAGAGACCACACATGCATCAAATTAGCTCACTGGTCCAATCCATGGACCTCGTCATGTATGCACGCGCTGAAAGTTATTGCCATCCTGAGAAGTTGATTAATTCCCGGGAATCATGTTGTTTGAACATAAATGAACTGGTGAACTGGTTTATTTGAACTGGTTCGTCGGTTCTCTGAGGCTACCCACGCACCTGAAGATTTTAAGCCTAAATTGACTTGCTTTGTTCAATTCACCTTTCAGTGACAGAAATGACTTAAAAGGCCATTCTTGGGTTTTCACAGATATTCACATATTCAAGCGTTCTGTGTGATCGAGTGAAGCAGTGGCTTTTCCCCTTTGTCCTTTAAATATGACACCTAGGGAGTACATTTAAACATATTCAGGGTGCGAAGTGGTGGGCAGAAACAACCCAGTGCAGTGACCCAGCAGGTTTAACCCAACAACTGGAAAATTGAAACTATAAAACACAACAAATTGAAATTGAAAATATTAAACCCAACAAAATGACACAACAGGCTCAACCCAAAAGTCTGGTTAAAACATAACCCAGCATTTTTAGTGCGTCTTACAAATGCTGTTTTAGCTGATGGTCTTTGTGGTAAGGGGAAAAAGATTTTCCGAAATAATTGTGATTACAGAGTGACCAGCAATAATCTAGAATATCTTTTCAAATATTACACTTTTGTGATAGCCTCTCCACTTTTTTTTTTGAGGATTTGCCATTATAAATGTCGTCCTGCCCCAGTAAAATGCATGGCCCTAATTTGCTGCTAAAAATAAGCCTACTGGGTGCGGACATCAGTTCTACACACCAAAGTTAAGGCAACTAGCAGACATAAAGATAATAGACAAATTTGGCCTGTATGCAGGCAACACATATGTCAAGAGATTCAGTGCTGCCATCCCATATTTCCACTAGCACTCAACTTCAATAAGGACATCTGCAATGGAGTACCGGACCAGGCAGATAAACTGTTCTCTATGACTATTCAAAAGTGCAAACACTAACTGGTCATAGTATGGACCAAGGATCTTTTTTTTGTAAAAGGGGAAATAATGGATCAGTGCCTGAGTATCATTTATGGGGACACTCAAAACATGATTTCAGCTACATGATTTCTTGATTGGACCGGAGTATGCACTCAGTATGCACTCATGCTGAAAGTTCTAAATAAAAAACAGAAATCATTTCAGACATCTGCTGATAGAAGCAAATTATTCTCACCAAGGCAGGCCAACGTCTAATGATTGCTGAATCTTCACTGAAGCAAAATAGCAACAAGAAGTAATGCCTCAGATAATTTTTTTAAGGCTGCTCCTGGGCAACACATTATTCCTTACATCACTTACCCATCATGGTGCCATGATGACTGAGATCATTGAGATGCTCATTTGCATAGAGGTTCGTGCTAGGAGACAGAAACAAAAACACCAGGTGAGACATATTGACTGACTTATAATCAATGAGGATATTATTTACCGCATTTGACTGGAAAAACTGTTCAAACAAACGTTGACAATTAATTTGATTCATATATATATATATATATATTAGAGTTGCAAATTTCTCAGGCTGATGCAGTGGTTCTGGTGGTTTGGTGGTTCTGCCTTTTATACCTTCTTTTAAATGAATAATAATTAATTCCACAATTCTGAAGGAAATGTAAATAAACACTTTATTCTCTCCATTTCAAAAAGTTGTTTCGCAGTAACTGGTCTCATAAACAGAAAACACATTACTCTAATTAACATTAACACATGAACTAAAATCTGAAGATTAACTTATTGAATGTTATTTATTTAAATTAACATTAACTGAATTCTAAAAAAAACTCCCGTTAGTCTCACATTCACACATCACAAACAAAAACATTTCTACTTCATCATTGAATATCAAACTGGTAATATATAATATAAACTTTTTTTGGAATGATATTAACTCATATTAACATTAACTGGATATGAAATATACTACTCTACAAATATATTTTTCAACTCATCTTCATTTAAATGTTTCAGCCGTGTACAGTCGATTTAATTCAGTTCAAGCAGCTTGAGCAGCGTGGCAAAAAAAGAAAATTTATTTGATGCCGAAACTCCTGCTTCACTGCTGCAGCGTCCGATGTAAAACTCATTCCTTAACATGCACACCGGAAAAAATACGCACATATGTATGTGTATATACATACAATATCTCACAAAAGTGAGTACACCCCTCATGATTTTGTAAATATTTGATTATATCTTTTCATGTGACAACACTGAAGAAATGACACTTTGCTACAATGTAAAGTAGTGAGTGTACAGCTTGTGTAACAGTGTAAATTTGCTGTCCCCTAAAAACAATTCAACACACAGCCATTAATGTCTAAACCGCTGGCCGCTCAGCTTCTTTAGCAAGGCAGTGGTCGTCTTGGAGGTGTGTTGGGGTCGTCACCATGCGGGAATACTGCCCAGTCTCTGAATGGAGGGGATCATGCTCTGCTTCAGTACGTCACAGTACATGTTGGCATTCATGGTTCCCTCAATGTACTGTAACTCCCCAGTGCTGGCAGCACTCATGCAGCCCCAGACCATGACACTCCCACCACCATGCTTGACTGTAGGCAAGACACACTTGTCTTTGTACTCCTCACCTGGTTGCCACCACACACGCTTGACACCATCTGAACCAAATAATTTTATCTTGGTCTCATCAGACCACAGGGCATGGTTCCAGTAATCCATGTCCTTAGTCTGCTTGTCTTCAGCAAACTGTTTGCAGGCTTTCTTGTGCATCATCTTTAGAAGAGACTTCCTTCTGGGACGACAGCCGTGCAGACCAGTTTGATGCAATGTGTGGCGTATGGTCTGAGCACTGACAGGCTGACCCCCCACCCCTTCAACCTCTGCAGCAATCCTGGCAGCACTCATACGTCTATTTCCCAAAGACAACCTCTGGATATGACGCTGAGCACGCGCACTCAACTTCTTTGGTAGACCATGGTGAGGCCTGTTCTGAGTGGAACCTGTCCTGTTAAACAGCTGTATGGTCTTGGCCACCATGCTGCAGCTCAGTGTCAGGTCTTGGCAATCTTCTTATAGCCTAGGCCATCTTTATGTAGAGCAACAATTATTTTTTTCAGATCCTCAGAGAGTTCTTTGCCATGAGGTGCCATGTTGAACTTCTAGTGACCAGTATGAGGGAGTGTGAGAGTGATGACACCAAATTTAGTATACCTGCTCCCCATTCACACCTGAGACCTTGTAACACTAAGAAGTCACATGACACCGGGGAGGGGATTTGGCCTATTGGGGTGTACTCACTTTTGTTGCCAGCGGTTTATACATTAATGGCTGTGTGTTGAGTTATTTTGAGGGGACAGAAAATTTACACTGTTACACAAGCTGTACGCTGTACACATAAGAACTTTACATTGTAGCAAAGTGTCATTTCTTCAGTGTTGTCACATGAAAAGAAATAATTAAATATTTACTAAAATGTAAGTGGTGTACTCACTTTTGTGAGATACTGTATATATATATATATATATATATATATATATATATATATATATATATATATATATATATATATATATATACACACACACACACACACAGAGCTGTTAAAAATTATTTGATATCTTCTGTTTTTGTGTACATCTGATACAAAATTTTTTGGGGGGTATATATTCAAACAAAGGCAACCTTAGTAAAACACAATATAGTTAAAAAAAAAATTATTGAAGCAAAAAAAAGTTGTCCAACTACTATCACCCCTGTGAAAAAATAATTGCCCCCTTAAAATTAAAATCAGATTGTGCCACCTTTAGCAGCAATAACTGCAACGCTTCAGATAACTGGAGCTCGGTCTTTCACTTACTTCTAAGACTAGGATTTACTCCTATGATCATTATCTTGCTGCATAATCCAGTCACACTCGAGTTTCAACATAGGGACTGAAGACCAGACATTCTCCTTTAGGATTTTATGGTAGAGCAGAATTCATGTTTCCCTCAAGTTGCCCGTTACTTTTTTGCAAGTTGCCCAGGCCATGAAGCAGCAAAGCATCCACACACCATCACACATCCACCACCATGCTTGATCGTAAGTATGATGATCTTTTTGTGGAATTCTGTGTTTCATTTACATCGGATGTAATGGGACACCTCTCTTCCAAACAGTTCCACTTTCCACTCATCAGTGCCAAAGAACATTCTCCCAGAAGGATTGAGGTTTAAGGATTGTTGTTTTGCAAAATAAAGATGAACCTTAATGTTCTGGGTTAGCAGTGGTTTTCACCTCACTGTGAATTTCCATAGATGCGAATTTTTGCCCAGTGTCTTTCTTATAGTGGAGTCATGAACAATGACCTTTATTTATTTTTAAGGATTTCCCTTGTCAACATTACCTCTGGCTTGCACATTAGGGATAAATTCACACTATATCCTGAATTGATATTTCTGTAAAGCTGCTTTGGGACAATGTCCATTATTAAAAGTGCTATACAAATAAAAACTGAATTGAATTGAAGCAAGTGTCCTGTAGTTCCTTTGATGTTGTCCTTGGCTCTTTTGTGAGTCGTTGCTGTGCTCCTGGAGGAATTTTTAAGGTTGGCCACTTCTGATAAGGTTCACTATTGTGCAGAGTTTTTCCCATTTGGAGATAATGACTCACTGTGGTTGGTCCTTTGGAGTCCCAGAGTATTTTAAATAGCTTTATAACCCTTCCCAGACTGATGTATTTCAATCACATTCTTCATCATTTTTGGAATTTTTTAACCAACTTTATACTGTTGAAAAAGTTATATTTCTGAATGCAGTTTCATAGATTTGTGGAATTAGTAACTATGGGCGCAAATACAACTTCAAACAGGCCCAGTTGATAATGGCGAAGTTTTTTTGCATCAATAAATAACTGTCATTAAAAAAAACTGTTTACACTCGAGTTGCCTTTGTTTTTTATCTTAGATTTTGTTTTCATTTCTTAAACAATTTAGTATGAGATATACATAAAAACAGAAGAAATCAGGATGGGGCAAATACTTTTTCACAGGAAATCCAAGACCATTGTTACCCTTACCAGGACTGGTCGACCAACAAATATCACTCCAACAGCAAGACGTGTAATAATCTGTGAAGCCACAAAAAAACCCAGGGTAAATTCTAAGCTCTGAAATGTCTCTTTCACACTGGCTAATATTAATGTTCATGAGTCCACCATCAGGAGAACACGGAATAAGAATGGTGTGCATGGCAAGATTGCAAAGAGAAAACCACTGCTGTCCGAAAAGAACATTGCTGCCTTACTGCAGTTTGCTAAAGATCACATGGACGAGCCAGAAGGCAATTGGAAAAATGTTTTGTGGACAGATGAGACCAAAATGGAACTTTTTGGTTTAAATGAGAAGTGTTATGGTTGGAGAAAGTAAAACACTACATTTCAGCATAAGAACCTTATCCCATCTGTGAAATCTGTGGTAGTATCATGGTTTGGGCCGGTTTTGCTGCATCTGGTCCAGGACGACTTGCCATCAATGATGGAACAATGAATTCTATGAATTACACCAGCAAATCATAAAGGAAAATTTCAGGACATTTGTCCGTTAACAGAAACTTAAGACAAAATGGGTAATGTTACCAAAAGTCATTCTACCAAAGAACGGTTAAAGAAGAATAAAGTTAATGTGTTGGAATGGCCAAGTTAAAGTCCTGACCATAATCCAACAGAAATGTGGAAGGACCTGAAGCAAGCAGTTCATGTGAGGAAACACACCAACATCCCAGATTGAAGCTGTTCTTTACTGAGGAACGGGCTAAAATTCCCCCAAGCCGATGTGCAGGACTGATCAACAATTACTGGAAAGTTTATTTGCAGTTATTCTGCACAAGGGCGTCACACCACATAATGAAACAAAGGTTCACGTACTCTTGCCACTTACAAATATTGGACTATTTCCCTCTACAAATAAATGACCAACTATAATTTTTTTATCTCCTTTGTTTAATTGGTTCTCTTTATCTACTTTTAGGACTTTATAATGCCTATAAGTTTTTTTCAGATTTTTTGACAGATTTCGAGAATTCAGCAATATCGACATGTTTTCCCAGACCACCACACATTTGATATATTTGGGTTGCACATGTTAACTGGAATAATCAGTTTGGTTTCTTATAGACAGCTACTGCATCAGCTCATAATTACAGTCATAACAATACCCAGATATTTCCCTTAAGTAGACATATTTATGCAGATGTTGCATTTTGACATAACCCATATCTGACATATTTCCCATCAAAACAGTTTACCATTACTTGATATGAGTAATTGATTTCTGTAGTTACTGGATACAATTTAATCCACTTACAACAGATGATTCAATTGTGTCTTATTTCAAATGCAATACAGATATTTGCTTGTATTCAAGCATTTTTGGGCAGACAATAACCTGCAATGTGAACAAATCATAAAACGCCAAAGTCTTCTTAACACAAGTCGATTCGCTTCCTGTGGAATCCAACAGTTACAATAAATCATGACCTCTTATAACACAACTCTCTGAAAGCAACAGAAGCAGGAAAATATCATAATACATTTTTATACACCTGTGATCTGTTTAATAGTACAAAAAAATATTAATGCAATTAGAAAGTCCTTAAAAGAGAAGACTGTTGGTCCTATTAATTAAATATAGTTTTGGTCCTCTGCAGCTCAGCCTGTTCTTAGTTGATGTTTTAATCCAACTTGGACAATACATCAGTGTTTATACTGACTGCTCTGTGAAGGCATCAGATTGCTTCCGTATATGTTTGGAGCTGCACTAAAAGAAGTCCTGTAGCTCTGAATGGAGGGGATTCTTGGTCCTGTCCCCAAACCCACACCTAGGCCGCTTCCTGGTTGCGTTAGGCCCTGACTGAGCATTGTATTGTATGGAGAAGATCCGTAAGCAAGGCCCAAGTTATAAGGTCGTTGCTGATGAATATTTGGGAGTAAAACAGGTCGCACATTCCTGCCAGGTGTGTTGAAGGAGAACTCTGGCGGGCTGCTTGGTTTAGATGGAGTGGAAGTCAGTGGCTCCGGTTCTTCAAGTTGCTTTCCAGACGAAACTGTGATATCAGATAGGTTGAGAGGGCCAGTGGACAAGGATGGATGCACCCAATCGTCCTTGAAGATCTGTACAGTGAGTGTGGAGACAAGTGTGTGGAGGCGATTGGTTACATGAGCCAGCACCATTTGCTCGTTGGCATCCCGCCGGATGCGCACATGGACTGAGCCGGCCTATGTTTCCAAAAACACAAAACAAAGGAAACAAATGATTGCTAAAATAATTGAACCAATTATCTGGCAATAGCAGAATGCATACAATCATGCAGATTCACGCCAAGAGCTTCAGTTAATGTTCACACTAAACAACAGAATGAAGACAAATATCATCTCAGTGAATTTTACTGTGTCATGGATGCTAGTGCCAGATGTACTGATCTGAGTATTTCAAACTGCAGATGTCCCGGGATTTCCACACACAGAACAGTCTCTGGTGTTTATACAGAATTGATACATGTAAGACACTTGAATAAATAAAAAATAATAACTGTTGGCAAACTGTTGTGGAATAAGAGGAGTAAAACCCTTCAGGATGTACTCTTATAGGGTAGGTTTAGGTCTGGCGCCATCAGGTCACACCATCATTGATTATTTGTTCTATAACAGTTATGTACCTTACTGAGGAATAAACACAAAGAAAAATAACCTTTGCAGGCCAATAGATCACTATAAAAACACTAACAGTTAAGATGACGACCAGATAATCTGAAAACTGGACTATATGCTTGTGCTAGATCTTATGAATAAAATAAATGAATGGAAAAAAAGATAAGATCATAAGGGGCCTAAATAAACAAAACAAACAAACAAAAAACCCAATAACACACCAGAGAGCCAAAGCCAATTGTCCAGAAGTGCTCATTCCGGACTTCTAAAACTCCATCCAGTGTAGAGACCTGGAAGAAGGGTTAAGTATTGTTTAAGATCAGCATTTGGTTGTATACCTGTATAAACATTAGATCTTAGACTAGAATTGGTATGATTTAGTTAATCTTGTCATCAACAATGAAACTCACCTCCCTAAGCACTTTGTCAAGCTGTCCAATGACATGGGAAGGAGTGGTCTGTGCATAAAATGAGGAACATTATCAATAAATAAATTTCAAGATCAATTATGTTGTATATTATAATACCCGGAAGGATTTTTCCATTATTAATGACAAAGAATTATACCTGGAGAAGGACCTTTCCACTGTACACACTCATGGGATACATGGTGCCAAAAGTCATGAGGGCGATAGCTACAGCAGAAACAGTGTCCACTGCATTATAGTTGCTGAAAAAACACAGAATCCTGTGTGATTACATGAACATAATATTGAAAAAGAAACTGAGCAGGATGTTTTTGTGTAGAGTTTGTACGTTTGTTATGAACAGTGCTTGGGAATCAGGTACATAGGTAATCAGAGTGGGTCCTGTTTAAATTAATAAGAAATATTCTTCTGTAAAAAGAATAACCACATACATTGCCACATGTGGATGTCAGTGCTGCTGTTTGATACACTGCTCATAAACCTCTATTTTAGCTTGATTTTATAACTATTCAGATCTACAATTTGTAATAACAATGTCTCAAATACTTTAAGAATTTATTTTGCCTGATCTTTTCTCATTTATATTTAGTCTTTGTCAATCAATAGATTCTATAATTGAATCTATTTTGGAAGGCTGCAATTACTTTACCTAAATAAAATTTAAATATACATTTTTTTTTATAATTACATTCTTTTCTCCCAAATAAAGAGCCATCATTATCAAGAACTAGTGCTGATAAAGTGACCCCCCCAATTTGGTCACCTGCCAATTACCACCCACCAGCCAGCTCTCCCTTTTTATATGACAGCTACCTCTATGAAAAGTGAAGGCTAACACCTGCTTCCCCCACGGCAAGTGATGCAGCCAACTGCTGTTCATGTTGCATCACAGGGCAGCACAAGATACTCGCAGGAAAGTGCCATCAGCCCTCTTCCTCATATATGAGCTCAATTGGCTAGCAGTGATGTGAGAGACTCCACCCAGTACTCAAGGCCAATTTTGCTCCTTAGGCTCCTGGGATTCAAACTTGTACAGCCAGTGTTACAATATGCTGCACAGCACTTAAGTTTTAATAATCGTAACAATAGCCAAGGATTGACTAACTAAAAAAAACAAACAAAAAAAACTTGACTGTAGTTCAATTGTATCCTGGAAATGATATGTGGAAGAAATATTTTAATGCCCTTACTTAATCTCGATGAGCATGTAAGTGATCCCAAGAGAAAAAGCTCCAGCTAGGTTGATAAGAACGAAGGGATTCATTCGGGGCAAAAGAATGCTGCTCAATGCTGGGACAATCCCACATAGACTGCAAACACAAAAACAGAGCAATTATCACAAACCTCTCACAAAAAAAAAGTGCAATTATCACAAAAAAATAAATTATTCCACTGCAAACAGTGAATATGCTGTAAACCTGCAACTTGTTTCATTTCACTACTTAAAAAATATTTCTGGGGATGAGGAGGAAGGGGATGAGGCATTTTTATTATAATCAGAATAATCTCTCTGGTACACTTATATAATCAGAGTAGAAGCCATGCATTGTGATTCCTTCACAGGAGCAAACCCTGCCTCACTTTCTATTGTGTAATCCTGGAAAACAAGGAATTTATGGTAATGCAAACAAATAGTTGATATTATGTTACGTAAAACCTCAATCCAGTCATTAAATCCACTCTAGTGAGCAGTGGTGAGATATGCTATGTTTATACTTTATAAGTTACGCAAGCATGTCATGATGGGCAAATAACCACATCACCATCCAATCATTCGACCATTCTCAAACTGAACCTCCATCACCAACATCTCAATAATCACATGGAGACCTCTAATGACCCAGTAATACCAATAATCACTGGTGTTAATATGGTTAGCATTTATATTAAACAAAGAGGTGTGACATTTGTTTTTCAAATGAGCTCATTTCTATAGACCATTACAGCACATCTTTACATCATACTGCTTCTAAGAGATTTCATTTGAGCTTTCTGCTATTGTAAGATGGTCCCACATGCATTTAAGATTTCACAACTTTTATGGCACCGAGGATGACAAAACACCACAATCCGAATTCAAAATATTAAACCATACATATGAAAAGCTCAAAAAAGGGGTTTAAATTTTTTGCTTTGTTTGTTAAAAACTACATGTACACTCGTCACATTATCTATTTAGTGACTTCAATTTAAGTTTACATTTGTCTTCTGTATGTGAATTTGGGGGAAATGGTTTGAGAATGGTGACAGGATCCTACATTCACGCTCAGACTGAGGGCAAACGGCTGATACAGGGAATCAGAGGACAAAGAGAGTCCAGTGACCCCAGTAATTACACCAGCTTTGAAGTCATGGAAATCCATGACCAGCATGACCTTCAGTTGTAGCTCTGACCTTAAGCTCATTAGGGTCATTTTAGGAAACCTCTTCAGGCTTACATCCATGTAAGCACTTGCATTTTCACAAATTTGGTTGTGCATATCTCAGCTGTAATTATCTCTAAACAACAAATTCAACATCTTCCCTAACAAACTAGTCTCCAAAATTCAAAGCGTTCCATTTGAGAAGTTCAAGATGGAGGACACTGTGAAAAAGGATCTTACCTTTGACTCAGGTCAGCTACATGCTCTTGTAGCCAACTGGTGCTGGCAGCTGTTGGAAAAAGAAGGAAAAAAAAAAAAGATATATATATATTAAAAAAAAAAAAAAAAAATCCCGGTCCAGATCGGTGTTTGTGGGTAAGGGAGGTAACAGTAGCCATTTTGTCACCTGATCAGGCCAGGGTCGAGTCCAAGACAGCAAACCCCCTGGGTGAGATTCTCAGTCATACCCACACACTTAACAATATCCGGTAAGTAAACATTTTATTTATATTGCACTTTTCAGTAACCTGAGATACTTAAAACAAAAAAGTTATGTCCTTGCTATAAAAGCTTCCACATTATGTTGTACAAAAAAACCCTCAAAACCGAAAACTCAATGCTTAATACCAAGGTGAAGTCATTAACAGGCAGAAAAAGGCGATACCATAAAAATCTCACACTAATAGCTGTATTAAAGGTCATGTTGAGCTTCACTTCAGAGAATGCACCTGGCAGGTGGGAAAATTTTAACTTTCTTGAGAATTTATTAGAGCAGAACACTATGCATGTCATGCAAATATTTACGGTCCAGAAAGTCTAAATGTCCAGCATGGTTATACAAATAGACATTCATGCACCTAAATTGGTGCGGTTGGCTCTTACTTAAATATATGTCACACCAGCCCAGAGCTTTGTTTTAATGCCCCTTTTAACAAGCCCTTGCCCTCACTATTACCCCTTGGGAAAACAGGTCTTTCTACTCTACTAGCTCAAGTAAAGTCTGTTGTCCTGAACAGGTAAAAGTAAATTCACAATGTTTGCCCTGCATTACAAAGTTTACTCAGATATTTACTTAGCTCACTCATGCTAGCCAAGTACTGCTTGGGTACTAAACTTACTACTTGCAATTATTGTACAAGCAAGTTGAAGTATTGCGATTATCTATTGAAACCGTCATCTGTTCACTGATTGGACTCAGATTTTAACTGTACCCCAAGCCAATGTTGTCCCCTCCCCCAAAAGCAAAAATGTCCCAAATCTACTAGTACAAACTGATTTTATTTCAGCCCGACAAATACTGTTCCCTTGATTTGTGCAAGATTTTGCATGTACTGTATGTTTTGTCTTTTTGGACAATTTATCACACAACCCATTCAGCCAAGGTAGGAGAATGTTTCAACATCACACAGACTAAATGGTTCATATATTGTTTTCATGTCCAGCTCTTCTTTTAAGTCCCTGTATGGTATAGTAGGACAGCGGCTTATTAAAACATTCTTTTTTTCAAAAATTGTGGGGTGGATGTAATGCTAAAGCAGCCAGCGCCTGCAGAAGTACAATTTGCCTTGCCAAAACTTGCTTTTGCTCTAAACGGAGCGGAGGGGTCGGTAGCTGATACACTCATAAATTAAGCATTCTGATGCCATTTTAGAATATGGATTTTTAGAAAAGCATAATTGATTAGCGAAAAGTAAAAATAAAACTTTCTTAATCATAACTTTATGCAGTGTTTTAGGGGCCCTTGATAGCTCGGGACACCATTTTCCATTTGCCTAATGGTAAAGTTCGCCCTGCTCTTAAGAATGGGAGACCCTTTAGACAAACCTGTTTTGAAAAAGGCAGTTTCTTACAATGATTCTTTAAGAAAAATGCAATGAAAAAGACCTACCTTCAGAAACGTAGACAAAGGGCTTGTTCTTGATTGAAAGGAGAGTCAGCAGGTTGAAAAACAAAGCCACAAAGGTTCCGACTAAAAGACGCCCTCTAGAGAGAAGCAGCACAATGCAAATCCACAATAAACCAAACATCAAAATATTTTATTCTTTCAAATCCAAAAACCAAGTCAGGTCAGGAAGGAATTACGCACAAGGGATTAGACATGACAGGTGATCTATAAGTTTACAGCATTATCCAAATGCATGACGAGATTATTGAAAGTGTTACAGAAATGTGTCACAGAAGGAATTTTAGACTGGACCAGAAGTATGCAATGTTTATAAGCTAAAATGTCATCAAAGGGAAGGAGGACAGATGTGATCATTAATCTTTTGTTTGGAGAAACATGGAATGACTATCTGAAAATCCCATTAGTGGTGTGGAGAGGATTAGCGCTTTCAGTATGGACTCAGCTGGAACACTAAGGTTAGTTGTCTCATGCCACTGTTGTTGGATCAGGAGTCATGCGCATGTACACACTTTTGGGAATAAGATGGAGTGTAATTGTGCGCGTTCATAATGCATGTGTGTAAGCGAAAAGGAATGGAAACTTACGTGTGCACCTCCGGTTGCTCCATGAAACGTTCCACGCTACAAAGAAGACAACACTAAACATTACTATACAAATGCTGACAACATATAACCGCACACAGCAATTCCATTACACTTCTGAGCATCAGGAGACAGAGCAACAATAATAAACCTATAGTACAATAGGAACACTACAGAAATTGAAGGTTTATGGAACAGGAATATGTACAAGCTTCAAATCAGCAAAGGCTGATATATGAATCTCTGAAACATTTCCACAGGTCTGAAATGTTCAAAAGCATGTGATTGCTGCGACTGCTCTAAGGAGAAATTCAATTATGCCAAGAGTTTTACTAAGCTCATAACAATCAGGCAGAAAATAGAAATATGGAAGCTGAAGTACCTGCCCACTTTGGCTATGGAGGTCTTTGGTAAAGACGTGCAAATTGGTGTTAAAAACCAGTGAGAGCTTTGACTGTAATTCTCTCACTCATCTGCATTTCCATTAATGAAGTGAAAGTGTTTCCACTTTACTCAAGGTTTTTTCACTTTAAACAAATCCCTGGAGTTGTGAGGTGACAATGTAACCTGCTACCTAGTGTTTCATGTACAGCTAAAAGTCCTCCTACTTTTCTGAATGATTGTGAAAGCTCTTTACAAAAGAACCTCATGTTAATTTGTAAGTTGCTTTGGATAAAAGCGTCTGCTAAATGAATAAATGAAATGTACAAAAAAAACATTATTTTGGGGAAACTCTCAAGCATAAACCAGGGTTAATGGTTCTGCTGTGGTTAAGGGCAATGCCAAACTGAACAGGGCCTGTAGATTGTAGCAAAAAATTATAAATATTAAGTTAGACATTTATAATAAAAATTTTATTAGAACATTTAGAGGAAAGGGCTCACCTTTCCTTTAAAATGAATAAAGCGCCCAGCTGAACCAGCACTGTAGAGGCAAACACTGCCAACACCTCAAAGCGTTCAAAACTGAAGAAACATCACACACACAAAAATAATAAACAGATTTAACATTGCTCATGTTCAGTCAGAATGAGAAAACACAACCAGGCTTAGCTGACATTAATGCCAAACAGGAGGAAAAGCGGTTTTCATGATGACCTTTGGTCAGTATCACAGTAAAGGTGTGATTGAGATCTTGTGGAATAAGGAGGCCTTAGAGCAGTGTCCTCCAGCACTGTTCCTGCAGAAAGTAGGGCCAACCATAATTGTGCCCACCTGACCATCTAAATCATTACCATAAGAAGTTAAACTAAAACACGTGTGTAAGATTTTGGCTGAAGATGAAACCTGCAGGAAGGTAGCTCTCAAAGACGAGGGTTGGTGACAACTGCCTTAGATTAATAAGAAATGGCTGGCAGTGAATTAAACCTCAAATGAATTACTTACCCAAATGAAAACGCTTGACTTGGTTTTTTCATGGTCACCCAGGAGCTCATGAGGCATGTAATCAAACTGGAATAGACAAATCAGAGACGCAAGCTATGAAAAACACTAGAAGCAGAAAACCTTTAAATAATTATATCCTGACATTATATTTAAACGTATATTGAAACTTTATAAGAAAGATTTAAAGAGCAACTCCAGCAAACGTTCCTTGAGAAACATGTGTGTGGGTAGTGGGTAGAAATAATCAGTAGGCTAGGCACATGGGAGAAGACAATTTCATGTCACGGTCTTGAGTTTTGTATTTATTTATTTTTTAATTTGTACAATCAGAAATAAAAGGTAGCAAATCGTATTTTCCTCGTCAAGGTACTCCTTTTGAAAAGACACTTATTTATTTATTTTTTTAAACATTTAATAAGTATATTTTACCTAGGAACATGCATGTGGTATACAATTACTTAAATCATTGAAAACATTTTAAAGCTTTAAAAAGGTAGGAGTGGCCCTAAAGGTCCAGTTATTAGAGGTGGAGGGAATGCGGGCTTCATTAGGTTTAAATATGTATTACACCTCACATAAAAGTTTATCAAACAATACAATTCAGTTCAATGAACTGTTACACCCCTACCAATTATGTGCCTTGACTTATTTTCAGGTATACTATAATCACTCCCTCAGTACAGTATTATTCTGTATGTATTTGAGCTGTAAGAAAGAACATAATATCATGTTCGATGGGCAAGTGAAGAACATGGTGGGTCTTTTCTGTGTGAGACAGATGGCGTTTGAACACAGGAGTGTAGCAACAAGGAAAAGAAGCCACTGGAGATGCTCTTTAGCAGGCTGTGGATATTGTATTATAGACACTTACCTGAAGAGATCGAAAATGGTGAGGTATGTGTAGGCTGTTAAGGCTGAAACAAAACACAAGGACTTTGTAGTTAAAAAGTACAAAATTGCACACATCACTAAAATTATTTTCTTGGTGGTGCAGGGAGTATCTGAGAAAAGTGCTTTGCAGAAGACTTGAGAAAGCCAGACTGAAGGATAGCTCTGGAAATGTCATTTGTATATTATGAACACGAAAGGCAAGTTAAGATTCTTTACAATTCAATTCAAAGTGAACTTCATGAAAATGGTGAATAATAGGATGAATAATATAAATAAAAAAAGTCCACATACATACACACACACCTCTTATACATCAAAGACAGTGCTGAAGCCTTGATTTGACATTGAAAAGTTTGATTGGCATTAGTTTTCTGAGCTGTATGAATCACAAAAACAGCCTCAAACAGAATATTGTGAATAGTTGCTGGATTCATATACACATCTGCAAAATGCTGCAAAGGAAGAAAAATACAAATACAAGAGATACTGAATAGTGATAGACATCCAAATCCCTGGTGGAAGGGAACTAAATCCTTGTAGCATATTGTTAGCAGATTAAGGTCACTTGTGTATGTTTACAGACCCGATCAATGCGTATGAAAGGAGGAGAAGCAGTGGTGGAAAACGGAGCCGGGCCTGGGAGCTAAATATTTAATAAACGTCTGCAGGCCCTGAGCACCAAAACATGTCAAATTGCCCACTGCCCTCCTTCCTCTCTCTCTCTTCCACCCCTGGGAGACTGTGAAGTCCATTAAAACAGCATTAAGTATTGCCTGGTTATTCAAAACAGAAGCATAAAGTAAAGGAGGTTGAACCATGGCGATTAGATTTGCCTGCGTTGTGTGCTCTAAGAACCGCATGGAAACCTGGTATTTTTGGTAAGTAAGTGAGAATTTGCAAACTGCAGTGCTTGGCTGTCATTGAGCTCGGGTGTCTGTCGACGCGGCATGTTGAAATAACGATAGATTGGCCAAGATGTAAACCAAAAGCCTTATTGATCGACTACAATGTAACACCTGGTGAGGGAAACAGGAGAATGTAGAAGGACACGAGCCCTGCTGACATGAGCTTCTCTGGGTGTAAACGGAGATGCTGCTTCTGGTAGAGTTGAGGTGAATGTGTGCCACAGAGCAACGCTGCCCATGTGGACCAGGAATATTATTGGAATTGGATTTTGTTGACCAAATCCTTAATTACAACTCTTTATTCTCACCATACAAATGTCATATTTAAAGCAGTTAAGATAGTTTGGGGCAAATCATATTTGGCTCCATCAAAATCTGGAAATCATAGAACATTACCTCACGCAGGAAAGCATATGAGGCAGATCTATCTAGAGCTTTACAAAATGCCTTTTATTGTTAAGTTCTCCAAAGGGATTTACTTGTTCAGACTTCTCAAAGTGTTTGTAATTCTTATTACAAAATTCAAAGAATAATACAGGGAAGAAGAATAATATACCTGTTAACACATACTGTTATACCCTTGACATCATGTTCGAAAGTGTTTGTTGAAAGTTTTTGTTTCGTTCAGCAATTCACAAAATATAGAATTTATTCGTTTTAATTTATAAAAATTTATTGGACATTTTCACTTAGGGATGTACTCACTTTTGTTGCCAGCGGTTTAGACATTAATGGCTGTGTGTTGAGTTATTTTGAGGGGACAGCAAATTTACACTGTTACACAAGCTGTACACTCACTACTTTACATTGTAGCAAAGTGTCATTTCTTCAGTGTTGTCACATGAAAAGATATAATCAAATATTTACAAAAATGTGAGGGGTGTACTCACTTGAGAGATACTGTATATATGCATTATTTTTCATGGATGCACAAAAAAATACGATAATTAAACTACAGTCCTAAATTAATAATAAAATTCCACTTTCGCTGCACCTCATCATTTCTGTTACTTAGTGCCTTTAGGCATATTGCTTTACTCGTTTACTTTGATGGCAGTGTTCTAATTAGATATTACAGATCTTACTCACACTCCCACTGCTTATCACAGCATCTACACGGCGAGTAAGGAGCAAATGTTACTAATAGATCACTTCCATTATAATAAATGACAATTTACACTGCAAGCACACAAATAATATGACAATAAACTTGATTTATCATGAACCTTTTAAGCAAATTTGGACATAAACATAAGTCTGTGCTTGTGCATCACTTTCATGCTTCCGTGCTACACAAGCTCCATTTTGTAAAGTTTGCAGGTTTACATTACATTTAATATAAAATGCTCCCGTGCCAGAGAGGTCTTAGGTCACACTTTTTTTCCGCCATCACATGACGATTCCGCCTCTGCCTGACGGTGACTGTGGTCACGTCGGGCATAAAAGGTAACGTTGACTCTAGGTATTCTGCTAAAGCTAGCGGCGTCACATTATGTGCATTTGACGTCATGTGCCATCGTCGGGCTTATACTTTAAACAAAAAACGTTCATGTACCATTTGAGATAGTCCATTGAGCGGGCAAGTGTATAGTAGGTCATTTGGGACAAAACTTTGGTCTGTATTTACCAATGTGTATTACAGAAGAGAAGTAAAGCAATAAGTAAATGTGCACCGTGCCACGCGTAGACCAACTAATAGATAATGAGATTCATCGTCAATGATTTTGATAATCGATTATCGATTTTAGTGATTAGTTGTTGCAGCTCTACTTGCATTACAGCAGCTATAAATCATAATTCTCTAACCAGTCTCTATTTTTCCCCCTCACTCTTGAAGTTAATAAAACAATAAACACTGTTATTGAAAGATGTGCAAATCATAAATTGCTCTGTCCTGAAGACTCTACTGGTGAGAAACTTGTTACAAAGCACTGACAGAGACTCCTTCCATAAATATTTCATCATACCAACAATCAGACGTCTTTTCTTTGTTATACACACACACACACACACATATATATATATATATTTTTAAACAATCTTCGATTAAGTGGAATGTCCACCATAAATTTTTTTTTATCAATTTGTATCCATACTAATATATTTATGTATTGAATTTTTTAGATGCAAAAAAACAAACAAAAAAAAACCCCACGGAATTAAAAGTACAGTCCTAAATTAACAATATATATTCTGGTGTGTGTGTGTTGGGTTCTTTTCAGTCTTATATAATTGGACAAACAGTTTTGTAAAGTTTTAGTCTTAAATTAATAGTTGTTAAACTCAGTTTGTGGATTTTATTTTAAATAAATGAAAAAAAGGTATATTAGTTATCAAACACTGTCTGACAATGAGTCTCCGGAGGTGCACTCCTAAACGCGCGCACGCACACACACACACACCTTACACTCTGAATGCAAGCATTAATTTAAATTCACTGATATGGTGGCAGGCCAAATATTTATTAAAAGCAGAAACATGTGAATAATTATTAGTGACATTAGGCTACATTTAGTGGACAGGACACAGGCTGAATGGCGATGCATGGAGGCCCATTCGGAGGGAGTTTATCACACTGCAATGCTGTCTATCGCAAACATTACATGTAGCATAATGTTAGCTGATTTCACGGCCACAATGCCAGCTGCCTCAAACAAATATAATGTAGGACCGGCTTACAGGTGCTTCAACAAATTCTGGGTGTTTCCTCGCTTTGTTTGAAATGAACGATGGCACCGGTTGCACAGCGGAAACCGAAACTAGCTTTCCTCTCAACGAGTCGGGGTGGAGCTAAACTCGTTAAGCTGAGCTAATCTTCTGTAGTTTTCCTGTGTGCTCGTAGGCGTTCCTCTACTTCACCAAGTGTGGACCGTTAACAACCAATACTAACGCTACTGCAGAAAAACAAGTACAGTCACTTTTTAAGAATTTTGGTACCGAAGTATCAGTTCTCGTGACATCCCTAGTTGGGTGCAATTACAGTTTGTATACTCATTAGATCTGGATTTCTTGATGATGACTCAAGATACGTGTGGCTTTTTCTGTTGTCTAATGTTTTTTTTTGGGGGACACCAAGTCAATATAGAAAAAAATATGGCCCTCAAATAAAAATACAAACTTGCCGACTTGAGCCATCAAATATTCTACACAAGAATCATACTGGTATATATTCATTCCTAAGAGAATAGCAGAAAGTAGCTCTCTGTAATAGCAGTCCATTAAAAAGTGTTCATTGACTTGACACTTGATAAATGGTGAAGATTGTCCTCTGAAATTGTAGGATAGTCTGGTTTTAAACAATAATTAATAGGTTGTGTAATGCAAGGCCACAGATGGAGGAGGGAATACTAGACGTTAAGTAGGCCGTCAGTAATGAGTAAAAGAGTTCAGACATGTCTCGCAGGAGCTTTTATTGATGTCTTACAGCCTTAAGGGCTTCCACAAGAAACATTTTTAAAAACCCTATAGCATCATAATATCTGAAAGAAAACTGAAGCTGCTTAATTAGTATTAATAATAACAAGAACAACAACAATAATAATTGGCATTACTTTGCAATATCTAAACTTTCACTAGGTGCCAAATTTAGAGTTGCATTATAAATAATATAGTAAAATATTACAATTTGCTCAGGCTTAAGATCTGTTTATTGACCATCTGTCTCTCTCCATCTCCCAGTTATTAGCAGATGACAAAAATGCAACAGAGGGAATATATATAAACAAAGGAAATAATTTAAATAATGGCTAATTTCGAATGACTTCATCTTTGGAAATAAATGAAATGGGGTCAAATTCTCTGTGCAGTATGAGGTATGAAAGGTTGAAAGAAATGCAAAGTAGACAATAAAAAGGCAGGACATATAATAAGAGTAAAGTTAAGAACAGGAAGCTGTTTGGTCACTTGCAAAGCAGACATTTGACCATTGGCGAACCACTAATTTAGCCCCACCCCCACCCCCACACACACACACTTCATTTAGACTTGCTCTTGCTAGGGGAGCTCAACAGAATCTAAGTGGAGAATCTGTCCTATGCACAATGCAGTAAAAGACAGGAGGACATACAAATTGCAAGTAGAAATTATCCTGAAATAAACCATAGTAAAGGTTACAATACTGATCACTTTTCTAAAGCAGAAACACTAAGTCTCTTGCCACGTTTTTAGAGTAAAGTCACTTCAGTTTGAGATGCTGTGCCACATCGATCTAGCTAAAAGAAGTGTTGACAAAAGAAGAATGTGCGTATTGGATTAAAGTGTGTACATTTTTCGACAGCTAGTAATGCGATACAGTCTTCTGATGCAGAATTTGATCTCAGCGAGCTGACCGAAGCAAGCGGCGTCCTGTAGACTCATCTGTTTTACATTTTAGAGTTTTCTGTGGGACATGGAGATTGCTTACATGCTCAGAAACTAATGGAGATGGACATGCAAAGACAAATGTGTGGGGCATCACATAGCGAAACAAAGACTTCATCATAAAACAAAAGACTGACATAAAATTTTGAAAGAATAGAATAGGAGGAATTAGACATTAGACGGTTTTTTAAATGCTTAGAGCTCTATTTGAACATCCAAGGCACTGCTAATGCAAGAACTGGAAGGCCTTCTGTGATGGTGTTATATCAATATATAAATTTATATTCATCCATCTACCCTAACTGAACACTTTACTAGGAACATTATACTAAGGTTGTGCCCCCCTTTGCTCTCAAATCAGCCTCAATTCTTCATGGCATTAATTCCAGAAGTTGGAAACATTCCTTTGAGATTCTGTTTCATGTTGACATGATTTCATCAAACAATCCCTGCAGAGTTTTCAGGTGCACTTTCATGCTGCGCATCTCCCGTTCTACCACATCCCAAAGGTGGTCTACTGGAAGCAGATCCGGTGGCTGGGAAGGCCTCTGAAGAACACTGAACTCATTGTAATGTTTATGAAACCAGTGTTAGAGGACGTTTGATTTGTAACATGCTACATTTTCATGCTAGAAGTAGCCATTAAAAGATGAGTAAATTGACATAAAGGGATGCACATGGACAGCAACAATACTCTGGCTGTGGCATTCAAGCAATGATTGACTGGTGTTAACAGGCCTGAAGTATGCAAAGAAAACATTCCCCACACCATTACACCACCTCCACCAGCCTGGACTGTTTACACAATGCAGGTTGGATCAATGGATGCATGCTGTTGGTACTAAATTCTGACCCTACCATCTGTGTGCCTCAACAGTGGGGCAGCAACTACTGATTATTTTCATAATCGATTAGCTGGCCAACTATTTTTTTGATTAAATTGGATGGGGGCGGGCAAACTTCCAGTATGCTTTTTATTTTAAATAAAATCCACAAACTGAGTGTTACAAATGTAAACATCAGACTAAAACTTTACACAACTGTTTGTCCAAAACAGAAAAGAACCCAACATACACACCAGAATATATAGATTTTATATATATATATATATATATATATATATATATTATTAATTTAGGACTGTAGTTTAATTCAGTGCTTCTTGTGCATTGATAAAACATAAATACTTAAATATAAATAGAAACTAAAATAAACTAAATTATATAAATTATATATATATATATATATATATATATATATATAAAAATATAACAGAATCTATGCATTATGTTTATTGATGCACAAAAAGCACTTTCACGGCACCTTGTGGTTTCTATTACTGGCTGCCTTTAGGAATATTGTTTTACTTCTGATCATAGCGTTTTAATTAGCCATTACAGATCTTACTTGCGCTCCCACTGTGCATCAGTGCATCTACAGCACTGTTTGATATCCGTGGTGTTAATATACAATGCCCCCTGCCTTAGACGACTTTCTTCCTCAATCACGTGACAATTTCACCTCCATCTGATGGGGACTGAGGACATATTGGGAATAAAAGGCAACGTTGACAAACAGTAAACTTAAAGATATTACCTTTCTAAAATTCACACACTAGACGGTAGAGTACACAGTACATAGTGTAAGTGTGCAGTACTTCATTTGGGACACAACTTTAGTATTTACTCTCCAAAGCGTGCTTGGAACAGAAGTGACGTAATGAGTAATCTCCCCTGTGCAGCATGCAGACCAACTAATCCATAATGAGATTCATTGACAACGATTTCTCGATTAGTTGTTGCAGCTCTACTCAGCAGAAATCAAGATTCATCAGCCCAGGATACATTTTTCCAGTCTTCAACAGTTTTGTTCAACAGAGTTACGATAGTCTTTGTCAGCTCAAACCAGTCTGGAAAACCAGTTTTCTCCGTTGACCTCTCTCATCAACAAGGCATTTCCTTTCACAGAACTGGCCCTCACTGGATGTTTTCCTTCACGCACCATTAAAGTTATGCACCATTCTCTGTAAATGTGCTTAAATAAGAGTTTATTTACCACCAACTTCTATAAACAAACAAAAATAACCTCAGGTGACAAACACTTGGACTTGGCCATTCTAAATCCTTGTTTTTTTGTGTCAACCCCCCCTCCTTCAGCCATTAAGATTTGTTGATTTGCTTGTGGGCTTGGGATCATTGTCCTGTTCCATGACCCAATTTCAGGCCAACTTAAGCCCAATTTAAGAATCAAGAATATTCCGGTATAAAGCAGAGTTCAACATTGTTTCATCAAGTTTCTAAGGCCCTAAGGCTGCAAAACAAGCCCAAATCACCACCCCTCCACCACCATGCTTGACAGTTAGTATGAGGTTTTTGTGGTGAGTTTGGATTTTGGCAAAATATTAGTTTGCCTAAAATTTGGTTTTCAGCATCAGTGCAAAAGATATCGTTCCAGTTATTTTGTGGTTTGTTCCGAGATGCAATTTTACAAACCGTGCTGCCATATTCGTTTTGGAGAAAAGGGTCTTTTACCTAGCCACCCTTCCATAAAAGCCATACGTTTTCAGTGTTTTTCTGATTTTGTTGTCAAGAACAAACACTTAATGTGATTATAGAGGCCTGTAGGTGACATGAAGTAGCTCGGGGTTTTCTTAATATTTCTGAGCATTAAACAGTCTGACTTTGGACTGAATTTGCTGGGACACCCACTCCTGGGATGATTGGAAACTGTCTTGAAAGTTCGACATTCTTCCATGACCTCAAGCATCTACACAGCATTTCTGTCCCTAGAACTGTTGCTCAGGGGATGTCCCCCCGCCCCCCCTTCTTGCAGTATTGTGTGTAAATTCTAGACTGTTGTGTCCGAAAATCCCAGGAGATCAGCAGTTTCTAACCAGACGACTTGGCATCAACAACCATGCCATAATCAAAAAGTCAGAGATCATATTTTTCCCAATCTATTATTTTTAATGTGAACCTTAACTAAAGCTCTTGATGTTAAGTATTGTGCTTCTTCTACATACATGATTGGCTGATTGGATAATTGCAGGTTTATGCATATCTAAAAAAGGGTGTAGCAAATTGTCTCCTTCACTGTTGCTACAACTTGAGCAAGCATGTAAGAAACAAAATCTTCCCCTTAATGCCATAAATATTAGCGTTTCATTTCGGTGTGGATAAACACCATATGGGAAGTGTACCAACAAACTCTTGTCCTCTGGATCTTTTGTCCTCTGTCTGCAGGAAGAAGCACAGATCGGTGTGCTTGGTATTGATGTTGAGATCAGCTTTCACTTCTCAGCTCAATACATGAGCGGCGTCCATTTCCTGTGTACAGCGCAGTGGTGGCAGTTTCTGCCATCTGTCTATATTTTTGCACTTCTCCTTACACACACACACACACACACACACACAGAGTTGGCTGATACGTAATATGTTATTTTATTTATATATATATATATATATATATATATATATATATATATATATATATTTTTATAACACACACACACACACACACAGTGATGCTTGAAAGTTTGTGAACCCTTTATAACTTTCTATATTTCTGCATAAATGTTATCTAAAACATCAGCAGATTTTCACACAATTCCTAAAAGTAGATGAAAAGAACCCAAGTAAACAAATGAGACAAAAATATTGCACTTTTTCATTTATTTATTGAAAACAATGATCCAATATTACATATCTTTGAGAGGTAAAAGTTTGTGCACCTCTAAGATTAGCAGTTAATCTGAAGGTGAAATTAGTCAGGTGTTTGGTCAGTGGGTTAATGATCATGTGTGAGTGATTCCCCGTTTTATTTAAAGAACAGGGCTCTGTCAGAGTCTGATCTTCACAACATGTTTGTGGAAGTGAATCATGGCACGAACAAAGGAGATTAGAGGACCTCAGAAAAAGAATTGTTGAAGCTCATCAGGCTGAAAAGAGTCACAAAACCATCTCTAAAAAGTTTGGACTTCACCAATCCACAGTCAGACAGATTGTGTACAAATGGAGGAAATTCTACACCACTGTTCACCACCCCAGGAGTGGAGACCAACAAAGATCACTCCAAGAGCAAGTTGTGTAATAGTCCACAAGGTCACAGAGGAACCCAGGGTAACTTCTAAGCATCTACAGTCCTCTCTCACATGGGCTAATATTAATGATCATGAGTCCATCATTTGATGCTCATGTAGATAATATTACTAGGATAGCGTTCTTTCATCTCAGAAATATTTCTAAGATAAGAAACATATTGTCACTACATGATGCAGAAATACTGGTTCATGCATTCGTCACCTCTAGATTAGATTACTGTAATGTCTTACTGTCTGGATGTTCCAGTAAGAATATAAATAAACTCCAGTTAGTCCAGAATGCAGCTGCTAGAGTCCTAACTAGAACTAGAAGATACACCAATCACCCCGATCTTATCCACACTGCATTGGCTCCGGTAAAATTTCGAAGTTTAAAATACTTTTATTAACCTATAAAGCACTACACGGTCTCGCACCACAATATCTAAGCGACCTTCTGGTTTTCTATGATCCGCCACGCCTACTCAGATCAAAAGATGCAGGCTATTTGATATTACCTAGAATAGTGAAGTCTTCAGCAGGGGGAAGAGCCTTCGCTTATAGAGCCCCACAGGTATGGAACAGTCTTCCTATTAGTGTTCGGGACTCAGACACAGTCTCAGTGTTTAAATCTAGGCTTAAAACATATTTGTTTACTCAAGCTTACCCTGACTAGATTCTATCTCACTACTTCACAATCCTAATCGTTTTTCTCCCTCTCTCTCTCTTTTGCCGAGCCCCACACGGAATTTATGGAGATATTGAGATCCAGATCCCCTCTGCCTCTGGATGAGCCCAAATCTTCTGCTGGGACTACGCTGCTGCCCCAAGGCGCCACTTCTCATTTTTCACATTATCTGTGTTACATTCACATTCTGTGTTACCCAGATGAGGATGGGTTTCCCCTTCTGAGTCGGGGTTCCTCTCAAGGTTTCTTCTTCTCAAAAACATCTTAGGGAGTTTTTTCCCTTGCCACCGTCGCCACTCAGTGGCTTGCTCAGTTGGGATAAATTCCATTTGTTTTCTACCTGTTTGTCTCTGTTTATCTGTTCCTGTTTGTCTCTCTTTAGATGTTTCTGACTGTTCATACCTGTTTTTTATTTCTGTAAAGCTGCTTTGAGACAATGACTATTGTAAAAAGCGCTATACAAATAAAATTGAATTGAATTGAGTCCACCATCAGGAGAACACTGAATAACAAATGGTGTGCATGGCAGGGTTACAAGGAGAAATCCACTGCTCTTCAAAAAGAAAATTGCTGCCTTACTGCAGTTTGCTAAAGATCACATGGAAGAGCCAGAAGGTTTTTGGAAAAATGTTTTGTGGACGGATGAGAACAAAACAGAACTTTTTGGTTTAAATGAGAAGTGTTCTGTTTGAAGAAAGGAAAACACTACATTCCAGCATAAGAAATTTATCCCATCTGTGAAAGATGGTGGTGGTAGAATCATGGTTTGGGCCGGTTTTGCTGCATCAGGTCCAGGAGGACTCACGATCACTGATGGAACAATGAATTCTGAATGATCTCAGCGAATTCTAAAGGAAAATGTCAGGACATCTGTCCATGAACTGAAGCTGAAGAGAAAGTGGCTCATACAACAAGACAACGATCCTAAGCACACAGGTCATTCTACCAAAAATGGTTAAAGAAAAATAAAGTTAATGTTTTGGAATGGCCAAGTCAAAGTGCTGACCTCAATCCAATAGAAATATTGTGGAGGGACCTGAAGCAAGCAGTTCATGTGAGGAACCCCACCAACATCCCAGAGTTGAAGCTGTTCTGTACTGAGGAACGGGCTAAAATTCCTCCAAGCCAATGTGTAGGACTGATCAACAGTTACCCCAAACGTTTATCTGCAGTTATTGCTGCACAAGGGGCTCACACCATGTACTAAAAGCAAGTGTGTTTTCAGATATGTAATACTGGATCATTTTTCTCAATAAATAAATTAAGTATAATATTTGTCTTGTTTGTTTAATCGGGTTCTCTTCATCTACTTTTAGGACTTCTGAAAATCTGACGATGTTTTAGATCATATTTAGGCAGAAATATAGAAACTTTCAAGCACATGCATGTGAGTGTGTGTGTATATATATATATATATATAATATATATATATATATATATATATATATATATATATATATATATATATAAAAATAATGTTATTAAAAGCTTTCTTCCAAACTACCAGATCGATAACCAACATAACTCAGGAGAGACATTCGATCATAGCTAACACAGGACAACAAGCACTCTTTAAGGTTAACAATAAACTGAAAATACAGTTTTGCTTTTGGTCTTCAGGAGTTCCGCAACAGCACTAATCACATTGTCCTGTCACACGTTACAGGTTATCAGGTTTAAAAGCAGTCGTGTACTTACCCATACTGTTTGTGGAGTTGCACCACATCAGCAGAGAAGCTGTGCAGATTACATTCAGCACCCCAAACAGTAGGATCTTCCATGACTACAACACATTTAAAACACACACCATTTCCACAAATGTTAAAAACAGTCATTTTCAAGATGAAACTACAGTAGGCAAGCAAAGTCAATGACTAAAAGAGACTATTTGCAACCTTAGTATGATCAGACTCATTTCATGCAGAACTCTGATAGAACCTTACAATAATAATAGTAAATGTTCGTGAAAGAGCAATTAAGGACTCATAGTACAAGCAATAAATACAAATACATTACTGAAAATTCAGGAAAAAATAGGTTTGGTAAAAAATCAGACAAACTGTCAATTATTTTATATTTAAATAAATATAGTAGAATCTGCACAGATTTCTCCTTGTTAATGAACTGTGTATAGAAGAAGCAAAGTCTCATAGGAAGGCTGTACTCAGTGTACTGTTACATACAGTGAGGGGCTCAGGGGATAAAGTATTTGATCCCCTGCTGATTTTGTACGTTTGCCCACTGACAAAGAAAGAAATGATCAGTCTATAATTTTAACAATGAGAGACAGAATAACAAAAAAAAATCCAGAAAAACACATGTCAAAAATGTTATAAATTGATTTGCATTTTAATGAGGGAAATAAGTATTTGACCCCTCTGCAAAACATGACTTAGTACTTGGTGGCAAAACCCTTGTAGGCAATCACAGAGGTCAGACGTTTCTTGTAGTTGGCCACCAGGTTTGCACACATCTCAGGAGGGATTTTGTCCCACTCCTCTTTGCAGATCTTCTCAAAGTCATTAAGGTTTCGAGGCTGACGTTTGGCAACTGGAACCTTCAGCTCCCTCCACAGATTTTCTATGGGATTAAGGTCTGGAGACTGGCTAGGCCACTCCAGGACCTTAATGTGCTTCTTCTTGAGCCACTCCTTTGTTGCCTTGGCCGTGTGTTTTGGGTCATTGTCATGCTGGAATACCCATCCACGACCCATTTTCAATGCCCTGGCTGAGGGAAGGAGGATCTCACCCAAGATTTGATGGTACATGGCCCCGTCCATCGTCCATTTGATGCGGTGAAGTTGTCCTGTACCCTTAGCAGAAAAACCCCTAAAGCATAATGTTTCCACCTCCATGTTTGACGGTGGGGATGGTGTTCCTGGGCTCATAGGCAGCATTCCTCCTCCTCCAAACACGGGGAACTGAGTTGATGCCAAAGAGCACCAATTTGGTCTCATCTGACCACAACACTTTCACCCAGTTGTCCTCTGAATCATTCAGATGTTCATTGGCAAACTTCAGACGGGCATGTATATGTGCTTTCTTGAGCAAGGGGACCTTGCAGGCGCTGCAGGATTTCAGTCCTTCACGGCGTAGTGGGTTACCAATTGTTTTCTTGGGGACTACGGTCCCGGCTGCCTTGAGATCATTGACAAGATCCTCCCGTGTAGTTCTCACTGTTCTCATGATCATTGCAACTCCACGAGGTGAGATCTTGCATGGAGCCCCCGGCCGTCTTTTGTGTTTCTTCCATTTGCGAATAATCACACCAACTGTTGTCACCTTCTCACCAAGCTGCTTGGCAATGGTCTTGTAGCCCATTCCAGACTTGTGTAGGTCTACAATCTTGTCCCTGACATCCTTGGAGAGCTCTCTGGTCTTGGCCATGGTGGAGAGTTTGGAATGATTGATTGATTGCTTGCTTCTGTGGACAGGTTTCTTTTATACAGGTAACAAACTGAGATTAGGAGCACTCTCTTTAACTCTCGTTACCTGTATAAAAGACACCTGGGAGCCAGAAATCTTTCTGATTGAGAGGGGGTCAAATACTTATGTCCCTCATTAAAATGCAGATCAATTTAGAACATTTTTGACATACGTTTTTCTGGATTTTCTTGTTGTTAGTCTGTCTCTCACTGTTCAAATAAACCTACCATTAAAATTATAGACTGAATTTCTTTGTCAGTGGGCAAACGTACAAAATCAGCAGGGGATCAAATACTTTTTTCCCCTCACTGTATCTAGTAGCCAAAAATGTGCCTGTTACTGAAACTGAAATTGTAGCCATTGCTGTTTACTAATTATAAAACAACCAATGTGTTCTTAAAGGGGAGCCAAAAAATGTTATATTATTAGCAAATAAAAGTGTTTAAAGTAGTTTAATGAAAGTACATTCACATTAGTGATGTCATGATACCAAATGTCGGTACCGATACCATCAAAACACGATACCAAAGTCGATACCACGGTGTGGTATAAAAATAAAATTAAATAAAATTTAATTAAAACCTGTTGATACTGCCAAAGAGAGAGACAGAGATACAGAGAAAGGGAGACAGATAGAGATTTTAGTTATCAAACACTGATTGACAATGAGCGGAGAATGCAGTGGAGGTGCACTCCTGAACACGCACACACACACACACACACACCTTATACTCTGAATGCAAGCATTATTCACTGATATGGTGGCAGGTCAAAAAGATTTATTAAAAGCATGAACATATGAATAATTATTAGTGACATTAGGCTACATTTAGCTGACAGGACACGGGCTGAATGGCGATGCATGGTGGCCCATTCGGAGGTAGTTTATAACACTGCAATGCATGTTACAAAGTGATTTCAAAGATTTTAGAAATTCACCTGTATACAGTTCTACAAATGGAGACACTTTGGGACTGTTGCTACTCTACCAAGACTTGAGCGCCCAGTCAAAATGACACCAAGAGCACATCGAAGACTCAACGAGGTAAAGAAACAACCCCGAACGACAGCCAAAGATTTGAAGGCATCATTGGAATTAGCTAACATCTGTATTCATGACTCTACAATACGTAAAACATTGAACAAGTAGGGTATCTACGGCAGGACACCACAAAGGAAGCCACTGCTAACTAAAAAGAACATTGCTGCATGCCTGAAGTTTGCAAAAGAGCACATTGACACTCCACAGCGTTATGGGCAAAATGTTTTGTGGACTGATGAAACTAAGATTGAACTATTTGGGGGAAAAACCACACAGCACCACATCTGGCGTAGAAAGGGCATAACGGCATATCATCATGAAAACATCATCCCAACCGTAAAGTATGGTGGAGGAAACATGATTTGGGCCTGCTTTGCTGCATCAGGGCCTGGCCAGCTTGCAATCATTGAGCTGAAGATGAATTCCAAAGTATATCAGACAATTCTTCAGGATAATATGTGCGAATGTCTGTACGTCTGCTGAAACTGTGTAGAAGTTGGGTGATGCAACAGGACAACGACCCAAAACAACGGAGCAATTCCACAATAGATTGGCTTCAGAAAAACAAAATCCGCCTTCGGGGGGGGGCTCAACCAGTTATTAATTCAAAGGGTTCACTTAATTTTTCCACTGCCATTTTGAATGTCGAATGAGCGTGTTCAATAAAAACGAGGGATCAGATTTTTTTTGTGTGTTATTATTTTAGACACATTATATGTCAATACCCCTGACTTCAGATCAGATCACATTTTATGACAAATTTATTCAGAAAACCATGAAATTCCAAAGGTTTCACATACTTTTTCTTGCCACTGTAAACATAGTGTTTTAATGAGACATTACAGCTCTTACTCGCGCTACATTGTGTATCAGCGCATGATCAGCAACTAACACATCAATTCCGTTATAATAAACAACAGAATTTACACTGCAAGCGCGCAAATACAGCATATAATGACAAACTTAAATTAAACTAAACGTTTTAAGCAGCTTGCACCGGTTTCCCCTGCCCCTTACACACAGTGGAGCATTTTGCATATAAACATAAGTTTGTCCTTGTGTCTCAGTTTGATTTCCATGGTGTTTAAAATGCTCTCCTGCCTTAGAGGACTTGGAGGTTACACACTTTCTTCCTCAGTCACATGAGAATTTCGCCTCCGTCTGATGGTAACTGGTGTCATGTTGGGAATGTTGACAAAGTATACTGAAGAAAGTCATTAGACTCTGTTTGCTAATGCTAGCGTGCGTATGACGTCATGCGCAGTCGTGGTTTATACTTCCGGTTAATAAAACAACAAAAAAAACGCTAGTGATATATTTGAGATGATATTACCTTTCTAAATTCACACACTAGACGGTAGTACATAGTGCATAGTGTACAGTACTTCATTTGGGAGACAATCTTAGTATTTACTCTCCGAAGCGTGTTTTCGGAACAGAAGTAACGTAATGAGTGAATCTCCCCCGTGGTGCATGGAGACCAACTAATCCATAATGAGATTCATTGACAATGATTTTCATAATCTATAATTATCGATTAGTTGTTGCAGCTCTAGCTGTAACTAAGCTCAATATAAATTTAAAAGACTACATAAACCACATGTATATTTACACCGTGGTGAACAGCAGCAGAGATACTTCTTTTAAAGCAAAGCAACCCTGAACATGTTTCATTTTCTTTAAAGGGAACCCAGACTATGAAGGCTTATTAGATTAACGCCAACATCCGCAATGTAAATCCGCTATACAAAAACACTCAGTTAGAAAAATAAAAAATCCTTGCACTCATAGGCCGCCATTGCTGTTCATGTTGCAATGCATTCTGGATAGTGACGTCAAATGGTTGCAACAGTCTTGATTCTCTAGCGACCCAACAGCGATAAACATATCTTCAGCCTTCTCAATTTGAACCTTAGCGTAACATAAGTGAGGCTAATATAGTAGACATTACTCAAAATGTACATCAAAATGAAGACGATGAGAGAGGTGAGGAGGTGAGGGGGGGCAAAATCAATAGTGTGTTTGTTGTTCAAGGTAAGCATATGGATTAAACTATCATTTTATAATAAAATGTATTCTAATATCAATTTGCAGGCGGAGTTCGATTTGTTAGACAGGTGAGACGGAGTGGCTTTTGCTACATACGCGTGGCAAATATTATGAATACGGGGATAAAAGTCGGTGGGTTGTTCGCTCACCAACTGGGTAGCC
Source organism: Ameiurus melas (assembly GCA_012411365.1). Classification (NCBI taxonomy): domain Eukaryota; kingdom Metazoa; phylum Chordata; class Actinopteri; order Siluriformes; family Ictaluridae; genus Ameiurus; species Ameiurus melas. The sequence continues at coordinate 10,449,766 of CM022778.1, read as the reverse complement.
GAGTGGCCTCATACTCTATTACCGTAATTCTCGGACTATTGAGCGCACCTGAATATAAGCCACACATACGCTAATTTAAAAAAGAAAACAAATTTTGTACCTATATAGGCCGCACTTCTCTATAAGCCACAGGTGTCCACGTTGTAACTGTCACGATTCATGATGTAAATGAAGCAGGACAGATACAAATGCAGTTAGGACGAGACCTTTTATTGAAACAGAGGAGAGCAGACTCAAGAGATTTAAGAATCATGACCAACTCAATGAACTAAGCTAACTAAACCAACTAACCTAAACATTAACTATGACATGAAACGTGACAATGACTATGAACATGGCATGGAACAAAGACTCTATATCTATACTCTATAAACCACTTCTACATCTATATTCTAAACTAAGTCTATACAACTCTAAGCTATACTATCCGCTACTAGGCTATAAGCTATGCTACAAACTACTAGGCAATAAGCTTCTAGGCTACAGGCTAAGCTATAAGCTGTGCTATAAGCTAACTAGCCTTAACATGAACAAGAAATAAGACACATGGAATGAACAAAGACTAACTATATTCGCTATCTAATTCCAACTCTATATCTAATTACCCGCGTTGTGTCATGGCTCCCGGTATCTATACACACCAGCCAAACTGCTAACAGTTGCGGGCAATACCAAAACACACGTGACTTAACAACACATGACAAGAAGGGGCGGAGACATGACGTCAACCAATATGCATTTCTTTGTGTGTTTTCCCTGATGAGGGGGTGTGCATGAAGCGCAAAACGACTGATCTGAAGAATGTAGTGTGAGCACATTAGATTTAATTCAAACAGTCTCATTGGTCCACTGTAACCTGTTGGGTAATTTCATTTGTCCGATGTGACGAGGCTAAATGTTTTGGTGGCATGAAACTCGTTTGTCTGTAAAAATACCTGCGTGAAGTTGGCCCCCCTCCAACGCAAAACGTCAGCCAAATAGTATCAATCGTTTGTGCTCCGTTTGTGCCGTTAAAATTTTCGTTTTTGCTGCTTCGGTTCAGGAGATAAAAGAATATTTATAGGTCATTCTGGGGTCACCCAGCCCCCACATGCTCAGAATTAACCCCAAATAGTCTCAATCGTTTGTGCTGGTTTGTGCTGATAAAAGTTTTGTTTGTGCTGCTTTGGATTTGGAGATATTAAAAGAAAATTTATAGGTCATTCTGGGGTCACCCGACCATGCTCAAAGTTCATTCAAAATAGTCTCAATCGTTTGTGCTGCTTTTGATTTTAATATATTAGGGATTAAGTTCTATGAGACTTCAATTGGACAGCTTTAAATATCTCACTCAGCAGCTCTGCCCTCTGTATGTAGACCTGTGCATTCAGACCCTTTGTGCTAATTGTTTTCACAAGCTGGAGGAGGTTGTTTGAGTCCTCACCGCAAACAATATTTCCAAAAGTTACACTATCGCAGAAAGCACAACATAAGCATTGACAAAAAGCATCAAATGCACATGTGTTCAGCACAGAGATTCTTGATCTCCTGAGTTTAACAGGCTGTTGATTATTTCCATTTTTCAATAGTTTACTCTTTTCCCCCCTCACAGATGGATCTGCATGGAGCCATTCAGGACAAGGAGAGAGGTATGACTTCCTTTTCCTCATTTTGGGTGGAACCGCTAGGCCTCTCCAGTTTTCAACTGCATCTTCCTCTGTTGGATGGATGTTTGTGACGGTGTCAGACTTCCCAGAACAGGAAGCATCCTTTTCTGCTTTTCTGTCTACACTGCAAGTTGTGGTGGGTAGTGGATTGTTTATTGAGCAAATGATGATGTGATTTCTCTTTTAATATCTCCTGAACCGAAGCAGCACAAATGAAAATTTTTACGGCACAAACGAAGCACAAACGATTGAGACTGTTTGTGGTTCATTTGGAGCATGTGTGGGGCAGGGTGACCCCAGAATTACCTTTGAATATTCCTTCAATATCTCCTGAACCGAAGCAGCACAAACGAAAATTTTAACGCCACAAACGATTGAGACTATTTGGCTGACGTTTTGCGTTGGTGGGGGGGCTAACTTCACGCAGGTCGTAAAAATCCATAAATTAGCTGCATCATTGTTTAAGCTGTAGTGATCAAAGCGTGTGAAAAAAATAGCAGCTTATAGTCCGAAAATTACGGTACTCAGGTTATGCATTCCAGTGGTGCATAAACCTCGGACCCTTCCGAATATTATACGAAATTTCATGTTACATTGGCCCCATTACTTCTGGCTGTATTTAAGGAATCCTTAGAACTAGGTAAGCTGCCACAAACATTGAGACAAGCATCTATAACTCTATTGCTTAAACACGGGAAGGACCCAACATCATGTAATTCGTATAGACCTATTAGCCTCCTCAATGTTGAGGTCAAGATTTTAACCAAACTTTTGGCCTCTCGTTTAGAGGGGATTCTCCCTATTATTATTTCAGAGGAGCAAACCGGATTTATAAAAGCATGGCATTCCTTTTCTAATATTCGTACCCTACTTAGTATTTTATATTCAAAACAAAACAGCGACTGCTCTGAAGTGGCCATCTCTTTGGATGCAGAAAAGGCAATTGATAGGATCGAATGGGAATATATTTTTATGGTGTTAAAGAGATTCGGCTTTCGGGATGGACTGATATCATGGATCCGTTTATTAAATGTGGAACCGCAAGCTTCCAAAGATGCTAATTCTGACTATTTTACTTCATCACAGGGTACGCGCCAGATATGTCCTCTGTCTCCCTTACTTTCTGCCATAGCGATTGAGCCTCTCTCGATAACGCTTAGAACTCTTCCTGTATTTCAGGGTATAATTCGCAAAGGAATTGAACATAAACAAGCCCTATATGCTGACGACTTACAATTTTATGTTACAGATCCAATTGCATCTATTCTAGAGATAATATGTGTATTAAATGACTTTGGGAAATTTTTCGGGTATAAACTGAATCTACAAAAAAAAAGAGTGAATGCTTCCCCATAAACCAATCTGGCCAAAAATGAAAACCGACTAAAATATCTTTTCATTTGGATTCAAAATTCAAATATCTCTGCGTTAATGTAAACCGTTCCTATTCTGCATTAATGGTGGTGAATTTTACACCCTTAATTTCATACATGAAGTCAGTCTTTCAAAGATGGTCAGTTCTACCATTATCGCCTCTTGGTAGAATAAACATTCTTCCAAAATTCCTCTACTTTTTCCAGTCCATCTCTTTGTTTTTTACCTAAATCTTTCTTCAAGAATATAGACCAATTAATCTCCTCTTTTATATCTATTATATCATCTGAAACGACTCAATGCGGACATAGTGTTTCTACAAGAAACTCATATGCGCACCACAGACAAGGTACGGCTTAAATGTCCATGGATTTCTGAGGTGTTTCACTCCAATTTCAACTCTAAAGCCAGGGGAGCTGCCATTTTAATTGGTAAGTCAATTCACTTTTCCATCTTCCAAAGTAATATCAGATGAAAATGGCAGATACTTAATAATTTTAGGTAAATTGTTGTATTATTAATTAATAATTTACGCCCCAAACTTTGATGACCCACACTTCATGAATAAGCACTTTGAGCGCCTCCCTTTATTACATAATACTCTCCTTATATTTGGAGGAGATATGAATTGCGTTATTGATCCTAGGTTGGACCGCCCTACTTCTAAGACCATGAAACCCTCACTAATGTCAAGTACACTTTCTGATTTCATGTCTAAAAATGGTTGCATTGATCCTTGGAGATTCCATAATCCCAGTAGCAAGGAATATTCTTTCTTTTCGCAGGTGCATAAGTCCTTCTCTAGATTTGATTATTTTTTCATCAACGCCAAACTTATCTCCAAAGTGTCAAGGGTTAAATATCATCCTATTGTGATTTCTGACCATGCCCCACTTTCTTTGGATATTCAGCTTTCCCCCCCAACCTTGATATTCAACACCATAGAGGTTTAACACTCTGCTTCAGTCAGACAACAAATTTAATACATTTATTGCAGCTTCAATTGAAGATTTTATTGAAATCAATCAAAACTAGATTGAACCAATTTCTTGTTCAATGTGTGGGAATCACTAAAAGCATACTTGCGGGGCCAAATAATTTCCTACTCCGCACATTTAAACAAAACGCGTACAGCCAAACTTCAAGAGCTATCACGTAAAATTGCCGAACTAGATAGACAATTAGCCACTGGCCCCTCTTCTGCTTTACTTAAAGATCGGGTTGAATTACAGGCTGAATTTGACCTTATTACAACGGCTGACGCAGAGTGCCTTCTACTATGTTCATGCTCCGCATATTATGAACATGGTGATAAACCGAGCAGACTCTTGGCCCACCAATTGAGACGTCAAACAGCTCACGCATAATTCCTCAAATAAGAGATTCATCTGGCATACTCCACACAGACCCTAATACCATTAACTCAGTCTTCTGCTCATTCTATTCCTCTCTATATACGTCCAAATTTCCATCTGGGACTTCTGATATGAATGCTTTCTTAGGCAATCTCAATTTCCCTACCATTAACCCAGATGTTGCTAAAGATCTTGATTCTCCATTAACCTTAGAGGAAATCAACCTAGCCATAAATAGCATGCAAAACAATAATGCTCCTGGCCCCAATAGATTCCAGTAGAATTGTTCAAAAGATTTAAATCTAAACTGACCCCTTTATTGTACTCTATATATTATTATTATTAATATATTATATATATATATATATATATACCTGCATCTGCAGAATGGCCCTCTTCCTCTCCTACTTTGCAACAAGCCTTTATAAATCTGCTTTTAAAGAAAGACAAAGATCCGAATCTCTGCAGCTCTTACAGACCCCTCTCTTTGATAAATGTGGACGCTAAGATTCTTGCTAATTCTTTGGCAAGTCGTTTGGAAAGAATTCTTCCAGTCATAGTTTCAGAAGAACAAACTGGATTTATAAAGGGGCGTCAGTTATTTTACAACGTCTGCACCCTTTTGAACATTATCTACTCCAAATGCTCTATTATAACCCCCGAAGTGGTAATCTCAGTCGATGCTGCTGAAAAAGCATTCGACAGGGTTGAATGGGACTACCTGCTTACAGTATTACATCAATTTGGATTGGGCGATACATTTATTTCTTGGATACGCCTTCTATATACATCCCCACAAGCTAGTATCTCCACCAATGGTATTCAATCAACGTATTTTACTTTATCCCGTGGCACTCGACAGGGTTGTCCCTGGTCTTCTTTACTGTTTCCATTAGCTATAGAGCCCCTCTCAATTTATCTGAGGTCCACCATCTCTTTCACTGGGATATTACGTTTGGGCATGGAAATTAAACTTTCTCTGTATGCGGATGATTTATTACTGTATGATTCCAACCCAAATCACTCATTACCTGGAATTCTCTCCTTGCTACAGAGATTTGGCTCATTTTCAGGGTATAAAGTTAACATTTCCAAGAGTGAGTGCTACCCGGTTAATACTTTGGCATCACAAATGAATCAATCTGATATCCCCTTCAGAATGAGCCCCTCTGGATTTAATTATTTAGGAATTAACATAACCAGAACTCTGACCTCATTTTTCTCTGCTAACTTCTCCCCGTTGATGTCTGGAATCAAAACTGACCTTCAACGATGAAGGTCTTTACCTCTGTCGCTGATAGGAAGGATTAACACGGTAAAAATGAATATCCTGCCCAAGTTCCTTTTTTTATTCCAAGGTCTCCCTCTATTCTTATCGAAGCGATTTTTTGAGACTATTGATCAGGACATTTCTAGCTTTTTATGGTGTGGTAAGACACCTAGAATAAGTAAGTAAATGCTTCAGAGATGTAAGCTCAATGCTGGCCTCTCTCTTCCAAATTTCCAGCTGTATTACTGGGCATCAGATTCACAAAATCGTATTTTGGTTGAGACCAGTGTATTTCCCATGGTGTACGATAGAGGTACATTCATGTGGCTCATCCTCTCCAATGGCTCTGCTTACCTCATCTACTTTTACCAACTTCTCTGGCTTTACAGACAAGCCTGTTTAGCTCAACTCTAAAAATCTGGTACCAGTTTAGGAAGAATTTTAAATTCGTCTACGTGTCTGCTTTAACTCCATTACTGAAAAATCACTCATTTCAACCTGCATCATCTGACCCCACATTTGCTATATGGCATGAAAAATGTCTCAAAACCTTCAAAGAACTCTATAAGGACAGGGCTTTTCATAGCTTTGCAGATCTGTCGAATGAATTTCAACTTTCACCGGTGCATCTATTTCGCCATTTCCAAGTTAGACACTGCGCAAAATCACCGTTTCCTACTTTTCCCTCCTCACTCCCAAATCAATTATGGGATGATTTTCTCTCATAAATCTCGTATTTCAAGTATTTATAATAAACTTTTATCTACGACAGCTCACCTATCACTAAATCAAGGTTGCTTGGAAGGGCGAATTGGGGTTGACCCTACAGCCTGGTGGACAGTGCCCTTAGCAAGATCCACACAAGCTCATTTTGTGCTCATCTCTCTTTGATACAGTTCAAGGTATTGCACAGGATTCATTTCTCCAAAACACATCTGTCACAGATTTATCCCACGGTCATTGACAGTTGTGATAAATGTCATGCCTCTCCCTGCAACCTCACTCACATGTTCTACTCCTGCCCATTCTTACTCTCCTTCTGGTAGAAGTATTTCGATAGCATCTCAGAAATACTGTCCATTACTGTTAAACCCTCTCCCCATATTGCCCATATTCGGGTATCCGGAGGATTATAACAGGTACAACTCGAACCAATTAGATCTCTTGGCGTTCACTTTCTTGTTAGCAAGACGGCGCCTTCTTTTCCAATGGAAATCCACAAAGCCTCCCTCCAGCACTCAGTGACTTAGGGATGTAATGTCTCTTCTAAAATTGGAAAAGATTAGGTACTCTCTGGGAGCCAACTCTGACAAGTTTCACAGGAAGTGGCAGCCTTTCTTAACCTTCTTCAAATCTCTGCCATCTTTGCCTACTACAGCCAAAAGCAGCACAGTGTGGCAATATTTTCCTGCGGTGGGGGCTAGTAGTTAATTCTTTCGAGTGCTAAAATGAAACCATTTTAAATAATTGACTCAGGGTACATTGCGCATTTCACGTAATGGTGGCCTCCATAGGTATATGTATTAAATATTAAGGATTTTTAAGTAATTAATATATTCCATGTGCTTCCAAAAACGTATTTTAGTAGGAAAGGAATTATTGCATGTTAAGGCCTACAAGTCTTAATAGACGGGGTTCCTTTTAACTATTCATGTTTTGTGCAGTGTAATTGTGCAATGTGCGAAAACCTAGCACAGCTTTATCTGTCTGGCAAGCATGGATAATGAAAGCTAAGATGTTTGAAAGTCAGAAAACACAAGCTTTTAAAGTTCACATAGAATACAACGTAGGCTAAAAGTAAACTCATTACGAAATATTAGACATTTTATCTTTGCTGATCTTAAAGCAGCAAACACTACATTTTCTGATTTAAATGATCTAACTTGATATCCATTATGATAGACAGAACATATGGGCAATTCTCAATACTCCCGTCAGATGTCTCAAGTCGATAACAAAGCGAGGATAAACCTTTTAAGTTTACAGAATCAAGACAATGTGGTGATCGTGTATTTAATTGAAATGAACAAACTGAACCTTAAAAATTATGTTTACTACTGAATTTCCAAAGACGTGACTAATAAAGTTCACAACCGTGACCCCTTCGAACCCAGATGGCTGAGATGAATCTCAGTTGGCTTGCTACAATGTGTTATCCAATCCTGCTTGGTTTGTAAAGCAGAACGCTTATATTGGCCAAACTGGATTACAACTCAACCCTGACACCCCATGACTTCATCTGCTGTAGTTCCAGTGATTTACACAAGCATGCTGATGACTTCTAGGAAAACATGTTATCGAAAGGATATTCAAAGAATATAAATTAGCATTTTGTCACACAAAAAAAAACAAACTATATACCCAAAATAAAAAACAATTTACAAGGAACTCACCCGTCTATCTGAAGTGACTAAGTTGAACTCCTGGATGAACTTGTTAAAGATGGACTTGTGTGACTTGCGGAAGGGGTGAATGGTTCCCTGCAAGAGTGAGCAAATAAAAAGTCAACATGCGTATGAATTAGGGCTGGGTGATATGGTGAAAAAATGTGTCATGATGGACCTTTTCCAAATCATTCAACATTCATATTTATCAAAAATATAATAATTATTATTAACAGTAAAAAAAATTTTTTACACATTTATTTCATACCAAACAAATGAACTATGAATAAAAACAAAAAACATGCAGCTTTATATTCATCATTCAACTCCATTAACTCTCCATTAACAAAATCTGCCCACATTCAGACAAACGTTGCACATAATGTTCAGCGTGACATAAGAAGAAACCTTACATTGATTCAATTTTATTCGTATAAGCCATTTTAACAATGGATATTGCCACAAAGCAGCTTTACAAAAATATATAAATGTGGCATATACATTTTTTATTTATAAATGTATACCCAATGAGCAATCCAGAGGTAATGGTGGAAAGGAAAATCTCCCTGAGACAACATTATTTGGAAGAAACTTTGAGAGAAACCCAGCTCAAAAAGGGAACCCATCCTCATCTAGGTAACAATAATTATTACAATTGTAAAGAATTTCCCTTCAATAACTGTATAATATATAGTCAAAAAGTGCAACTTTATACATTTTAATGAAAACAACAGGAGTGAGAGATGCAGGTACGTTTCTTTTTACTGTTCTTTGTGTGGATATCACACCTGCATGGCACAATCAGTGAAACCATGGCAACCGACTGACATGCGAGTATTAACACCTCCTTGACCTGCTTGGCTGGACATTGGTCCATGAACCATTGAAGCTTTCTAGTTGAACAATCCTCCATTAAACTAAAAAAAAAAAAAATCAGCCTGTGTACAATGGGAAACTGTTTAAATGACAGTGTAAAATTTTAACCTGGAAATGTGAAAAAACAAAGAAAGAGCTGATGCAGACTATTTCACATAATGGTTTATGACATTTCTTGCATATCTGATCATATACATAAACAGAGATAATCTGTATGTTGATTGAACTTTTAATGCTATTAACTACACTCAAGTTGTGTTGCTTTTATAGGTTCTTATGTTGCTTTTTTTTTAATTATGTCCATAAGATTACTACAAAAAAATCTGGGGGAAAAAAAAGGCTTCAACTGGAGAGTGACAGTGCTTTAAATAGGCAGTTAATTTGGCCCTTGAGATTGAATATGTTTTTACATTGATGGAGTATATCCACTAAAACTGGACCCATTCTCAACCTTACATAAAAACAACTTAAACACTAACACAAAGCTTCACCTGCAAGTATCTTTATAACAGTGTCATGGTTTGTCATGTGTATGACAGGATGGCTACCTCAACACTGACATTTTCAAAATACTGACGAATGCATTATTCGATCAACATCGACCCATTCTTTTTTTAAATCACTTCCCATACTCCAGTGTTGCTAATAAATTTTGTGCCCAACAAAAATGTTGCAATCCAACAAATCATACTACAGCAAGGCCTGTTACCCTAATTACATTATCTACTTATTGTACGATATATGGACAAGACCTCAGTCATTTTTGCTGACCTCGATATTACGCATTGTGTTTACATGCGTATTTGTTTACATAAGAATGAATGTCACCAACAGGACTTGCAATATATTAACAATGCACTAACGATGTTTTGTGAAGATGAAAAACCTATAAAGAAAAAGTTCTACTGTTTCAAATAATCCAGTCGTAATCAATAATGTCAGGGATTGAGCCGCTGAAGCTGTGTGAGTTGAAGTGAATGAACAGCGGTAAACTGAAATGCTTTACTAGTGGGTTAATTAACTCACCCAAAAACATCCTATACACATGAGCTTAAACAGACATCTACACATAAACCTAACATAACAACATAAAACAACATAAACCTAATATTACAACTTGTTTCCGCACAGAAGGACATGAACGCACGAGTGAAGCTGAATGGTGTAAGGCGCTAGTTAGAACTGTAAATCACGTTGTGAATATGGACACAAACACAGACAACGAATAACTAAAGCATAAAGAATTCACAGTACTGTATTACAGTGGTGTACTCAATGTTATTGTTAGAGTTTCACAACAAGAGCACTTTTCACATGTTTCTGTTGATACATGTTTAATATATAAAATGTGTGAATATTTGGTTTCATTTTTGCATATTCTCGTCAACTAAAATGCCGCTGACTAATACTCAATGCCATTTTAATTAGAGTAAAATTGACTAAAATGAATACATGACATGACAAAATATTGACTAAATTTAAAAAGATATTTTCATCAAAAGAGAAAAACTTTTGACATTCCAATTGTTAAAATAACTATCGTTTATTGCATGAATTTCTGGGAAAATATCGTGACAGATCCAACTACAGCAACTTCAGTTTTTTCAATGAAGGAGATTTGACTGAAAAACTGAAAACCCGTTGGCTGTGTAATCCACTTCAGGTTATTCTGCTAGCTCTGCTGCCACTCCTGGCATGTTTACCATTTTATCATACAACAGTCATCAAATGCATAGAAGAACAAGGCACTGCTGCTCAGAAGTAAAAGAAATTATCTATTTTTGGATAAAGAACACTACACACTGCCACACTAGTGTCTTTTCCTTGTAGTCAGCATCACTTTAATCTTATAACAATGTGGTTCTAGGGAAATGTCTTTATAAAAATTTATTTTATTTTTTTTAAAAATAGGACATTTGAGCTTGGATGTCCTTTTGTTTGTCACATATACAAGCATGTCTTAATGACTTGATACATTTTAATTTTCTTATGCTTTAAGATGTTAACACCGCAGGAGCCCGAGCTTCCTGACACATTATTTGAAGTTCCTGTAGCCATCACTGTTCACCTTCTCCACTTTACACAGACTGTACCAAAGACCCTTTTGGCTTGTTTTTCTCTATCAGAAAGTGAGTAGAACTTTTCCAAATATTACAGAACGTACGTTTACATGAACAACAATAATCCAATATTAACCAGATTAAGACAATACTCTGATTAAGAAACAAGCATGTAAACCGCAATTTTGTATTACCTTAATCTGGCTAAAGTCATACTCGAAGTAACAACAAATTGAATTAAGACATGTGGCGTATTCCTGTTGTAGTCGCATTGTCGACGTGTATTACAGACATGTATCACACTATTAACGTCATGCGAGTTTTCACCACGTTTAGCGAGAGGACACGTACGCCAGCGCTCACCGTCTGACAGCAAACAAGAGAACACGGCTGCGTCCGAAACCGTGTACTTACCTACAATATAGTAGGTAATACATGTATCTCAGCTACTATATAGTAGGTAAGTATGCGGTTTGGGACGCAGACCACGGCTTCAAGCAGTCATCTATTCGCACGTACAGCATAACAAATAATTAACTGAACTTGAAGCTTTCGTAAAAATTAAAAGCAGCCAAAACTGTACATGATTCCATAATAAAGACGAACTGTATGTCTATGCATGAAATTGTGACGGGACCATCAGACGGCGTGGTGCGGGGATGTAATGACTTGTGTCATTAATCGATCTATATTCTATAACATGTAACACAGGAACATGAAAGGAGTATTCTAAAAGCAACTCATGTAAACACCTTAATCAGAATATCGCCTTATTCGGAATAAGGTCCATAATTAGATTACTGCTGTCCATGTAAACGTAGTCACTCTGACTTAAACTTCTAACCCAAACGACATTACTTGAAGAGAAAACCTGGCAGGGAAGGAGAGAAACTGATCTCCAAGAACTGCTCTGAATCAGATGTAGACTACAGACTGTAATCTATAAGGAACTTACCAGAACATGAGTGTCTGTTTCTTGTTTCTTCCAGTGCACTGGTGTATCTGGAAATAATAATAGTAATAATAACAATAAAAAAAACTAATTCTTAACAACAAAAGGAAATAGAAACGATTCACAGCCAGACTATGCCTTTATTTCATTCAGTATGTAGCTCCTGCACTTACAAACATAACAGCGCTTTTTATTCGCACATTACTCGACACTCGGTTAGCAAGAAGCGAACTGTTATTAAACACACATGCAGTGACAAAGGAAATGATATATAAATTATTATACGTAACACTATGACATATCTGCTTTAATTCTGAGGATTGTGTGTAACACTTCCACACATTTACTGTCAATGTAATGTTCATTGTACAGTTTAAACTGGCTAAACGTTAGCCAAATAACTGAGGCCGAATCTCAAACGGCTCCCTATTGGACATCAAGTGCACTACCAAGGATCCTAAGGCCGTTATTATATACCATATGTAGTGCACCTATGTAGGGACGCATACCGCTGTTTGGGATTCAGCCTTAGAGACTGGCCGGGTATAGGAAATGCTAATGCAATACCCGAGTCCTTGAAGTTGATAACGTCCACTGAGACCATGTCAGGTTTATCTGCAGGTCCGGTTTTCCTCTCGGTTACACCAGAAGGCACCACATCCGGCTTCGGACCGAGTTTCCTGGTGTAGTATTCGGAAACATGATGGTATGGTAGTCCTACTGCAGACGTGGACATACCTTCCATCGCCATTTTGAAGCGCTGCTTCTTCTCGCTGTTTCAGATCCACTTGTGATTTGATGCTAAAGTTATGGCATGTTTGCGCCCCCTAGTGTTGGTGGAGGACAAATCAACAACAAATAAGCAGAAAATGCTATCTATCTATCTGTCTATCTATCTATCTATCTATCTATCTATCTATCTATCTATCTATCTATGTCTTAGCAGTATTAGTGATTACATATGCAGTGTAATATATGGCTTTAGGATCACTTTTATGACTGTATAATAAGGTTTGGGACAATTGTAATAAAGTAGAGTGTGACAGTATTCCTGAAAACAGTACTATTGAATTTTATAAGGTATTTGATGTTCGCTCAGCTCATTTGTTAAAAAAAAATACACGCAAGCAAACACAAGGTCAATTAAGTCAAAACAGTCAATTAAGTTATTTTAACAGTAATACCCCCCCCCCAAAAAAGGAAAAGATCCAGCAGAAGTGAATAGCTATTGGCCAAGCTCACTTTTGACCTGTGACCAAAAGATATTGTCAAAAACTATCTAATTGGTAAACTTGTCCATCCTGACTAAATAGGCTTCATACCAAACAGGCATCCTTTCTTTAATCCTCATGATGAACCAACCTAAATGGTCCTATCTTTTTGCTGCCTTGAGAACATATGAGGCTGGTAAGTGATTTGAATCATATTAAGTATTCTCTACCACAAACATTGTGCTAGAAAAATCACAATTAAAATGCATTACCCTTGATTTCAGCTACATCAAAGCACCAGGCAGGGCCAAGAATTATCCCCACTGCTCTGCCTTTGCCCTAAAACCCCTTGCTCAAGCCATTCATTCTGACCACTGCATAAAGGGATATAACGATTACGTAGGGTTATCCAAATATAGGGTTTTCCAAATTGGTCCCAATTAGCCATTTCCCCTCCCCGGTGTCATGTGACTTGTTAGTGTTACAAGGTCTCAGGTGTGAATGGGGAGCAGGTGTGTTAAATTTGGTGTCATCGCTCTCACACTCACTCATACTGGTCAGTGGAAGTTCAACATGGCACCTCATGGCAAAGCACTTGCTGAGGATCTGAAATAAAAGAATTGTTGCTCTACATGAATACAGTCAAGAACGAAATTATTGGCACCCCTGGAACTTTTCCAGAAAATGCACCATTTCTCCCAGAATGCAATTGACAAATGTTTTGGTATACACATGTTTATTACCTTTAAGTGCATTGGAACAGCACAACAAAGGAGAAGAAAAAAGGCAGATTTGACATCATTTTACACAAAACTCAAAAATTAGGTCGGACAAAATTGTTGGCACCCTCAACTTAATATTTGGTTGCACACCCTTTGGAGAAAATAACTGAAACCAATCGCTTCCTATAACCATCAACAAGCTTCCTACACCTCTCAACTGGAATTTTGGACCACTCTTCTTTTGAAAACTGCTCCAGGTCTCTCAGATTTGAAGGGTGCCTTCTCACAGCAGCAATTTTGAGATTTCTCCATAGGTGTTCTATGGGATTTAGATCCAGACTCATTGATGGCCACATCAGAATTCTCCAGCAATTTGTCTCCAACCATTTCTGGGTGCTTTTTGAGGTATGTTTCGGGTCATTGTCCTGCTGAAACACCCATGACCTCTGACGCAGACCCAGCTTTCTGACACTAGGCTTTACATTATGGACCAAAATCTTTTGATAATCTCCAGATTTCATGATTCCTTGCATACAGTCAATGCACCCAGTGCCAGAGGCAGCAAAACAACCCCAAAACATCCTTGAACCTCCACCATGTTTGACTGTAGGTACTGTGTAGGCCTCTTTTTGTTTTCTGTAAACAGTAGAATGACGTGCTTTGCCAAAAAGCTCTACCTTAGTCTCATATGTCCACAAAATGTTCTCCCAGAAGGATTGAGGCTTACTCAGGTATATTTTTGCAAACTGCAGTCTGGCTTTTTTATGCCTCTGTGTCAGAAGTGGGGTTCTCCTCGGTCTAATGCCATAGCGCTTCTTCTCATTCAGATAACGACATATGGTTCGAGCTGACACTGATGCACCCTGAGTCTGCAGGACAGCCTGAATTTGCGTGGAAGTTGACTGAGGTTGTTTATCCACCATTCGAACTATCCTGCGTTGCATTCTTTCATCAATTTTTCTCTTCCATCCACGTCCAGGGAGATTTGGCACAGTTCCATGGGTTATAAACTTCTTGATTATATTGCGCACAGTGGACAAAGGAACTTTAAGATCTCTGGAGATTGACTTGTAACCTTGAGATTGTTGATATTTTTCCACAATTTTGCTTCTTAAGTCCTCAGACAATTCTCGGTTCTTCTTTCTCTTCTCCATGCTTGCTGTGGCACACAACACAAAGGTTGAGCCAACTTTTATACACTCTAACTGGCTTCACTTTTGATTTCTATATTGCCAGCACCTGTTACTTGCCACAGCTGAGTTTAAATGAACATCACATGCTTGAAATGAAATTATTTAACCACAGATTTAATAGGGTGCCAATGATTTTGTCCAGTCCATTTTGGGAGTTTTGTGTAAAATGATGTAAAATTTGCCTTTTTTCTTCTGCTTTTTTGTGCTGTTCCAATGCACTTAAAGGTAATAAACATGTGTATACCAAAACATTTGTCATTGCAACACTTTTCTGGGAGAAATGGTGCATTTTCTTGAAAAGTTCCAGGGGTGCCAATAATTTCGTCCATGACTGTATGGCCTAGGCTGTAAGAAGATTGCCAAGACCCTGACACTGAGCTGCAACACGGTGGCCAAGACCATACAGCAGTTTAACAGGACAGGTTCCCCTCAGAACAGGCCTTGGCATGGTCGACCAAAGACGTTGAGTGCACGTGCTCAGCATCATATTCGGAGGGTGTCATTGGGAAATAGACGTATGAATGGAGGAGTAGAAGAGAACTCCAGTGGCAACCTGTGAAGCTCTGGTGAACTCCATGCCCAAGAGGGTTCAGGCAGTGCTGGAAAATAATGGTGGCCAAACAAAATATTGACACTTTGGGCACTTTTGGACATTTTCAATTAGGGGTATACTCACTTTTGTTGCGTACGTTTTGTAATACTTTTTATTTGGACACTCTGCCATGGAGCTGCACGCACTAAAGCGAACAGAACTGATGGATGAATGAGAGAGAGAGGGAGAGAGGGAAGGAAGGTCGAGTGTAAATCCCGCCTACCAAGAAATCTGATAGGTTAGTTAGCACAAAGAGCGCCCAATCAGGACGCGCGCTGTGTCATTCTCTCATCACGTCTGCGTCAGAAACCGCTACTATATAGTAGGCGAAAAATCCCCGGATGGTGTACTGCTTCCTGCGAGATTTTGCAGTAAACCGACTCATACTTTGCGAGTCAAACAATCCCATGATGCAACGGGACTGGTGCGGACCAGCTCAGAAAAAATGCGGAAGACAGCGTCGGTTCTTTGACTTGTTTAACAATATCCGAATAAACTGTTCACTTATTTTTGTGTGTGTGTTTATGATGACATCGGAAGCCACATGAAAATGCTAACATGGCGGATGTAGTATGTCTGGGATTGTAGTCATAATACACACACAATACTGATTAGTACCTCTCATAGTATGTGATTTAGGACATACCCAGGTTTGTCACTCGCAATCGCGGTTAGACCCACTGAAATAGAAATACACTGGAATGGCGGTAGGGGTCGCCCTACCGCCATGTGTATACAAGGAGTCCAGGGTTGCCAGGACTTCCTGGTTTGGAAGAACAAAATCCTGGTTCATGCACATCTTTTCTATCTCCTCATCTTGCCTGTTAAACAAGAAAGTAAAGTAATGTCTTATATTATAATATAATAATATAAGTTAACTAGTTGAGTTTTTAACAGACATAGTAGTCAAATATTTAACTTTTTAAAGTAAAGTCGAATATGGCAATCCTATGTAATAGTATGTGTAATTATTGAAACTAGTTCTGCAGTGTTTCTTTATCTGATTAGAGTTGGAGGCACAAAAGTGCTGGATCCTGCCTGTACCAGGTCTATATCACCAAAGGATGTGCAGTTTCCTAATGATCCTGCGGTTAGGGCCCTACATTTTGTGATCAAACGTTTAAATGTGGCTTTGAAATGTGCAGCAGTGGGACGGTTATACCAGTGGAATGTGGATGTGTGGTGTATCTGTGATTGTGTGCATACTTTTGAATAGCAAATATTTGTGAGATCGCTTGCTTGTTGTGTTGTGAGTGAGTGGTAGAATCTGTGTTGTCCCATTCCCCCCTTTTGTTTTATGTTGTGACTGAGTATACGCCTCCATTGTAAATATCTTCCATTTGTAAATAGCACTTTCTAGTAATCATGAAGGCAGTAGGGACTGGGTGCCATTTATTTTGGGTATATCTTTTGTTTGCTGTGTTTACCTTAGTTAGGGAGTCAGGTAAGACACTGTATTTTCTTTTGAACTACCTTTTTTTTTTGTTAGGTAATTTAAAGTGATACGGGACAAGTTAGTTACGGTTCTGTTTGTTATTTTGGCAATGACCAGCCCTGAAGACATTGGCTTTCTTAGTGATTGTTTGTTTTGGATTATCCTTCTTTTTTCTTGTAATCATTAAATTTGTAGATATCAAAGATTTGAAAGATGTGTCTACCTTATTTTATTTTTGTTTATACTTTCTTTTGTGTTACACCTTGACCCTAGACCGGGGTCGTAACAGTATATATACACACATGATCAGCATCAACTGCTGACGGCTGACACCAATCTAGATACACGTGAAATAACAGCCAATGACAGAACAAGGAGACAGACATAACAGAAACATAACAAAAAGCACATGTCCAATGTACACAATGTAGTGATTGTCAACAAACGAAAAGCAGTTCGCGCACCTTGCTCGTGTATGCGCGCCTACATGCTCTCCCGCGTGCTGCTTAAAGGGGAAACCGTGACACCAGACTCCTAGAAATTATGATTCAGGGTATAGGTACATGTATTATATGTATGTTAAATATATATCTGTATTTTTCTACATTTTTTAAATTGAAAATCATTATGTATGATGTACAGTATCTCACAAAAGTGAGTACACCCCTCACATTTTTGTAAATATTTTCATGTGGCAACACTGAAGAAATGACACCTGCTAACACCAGGAAGGGAAAATGGCTAATTGGGCCCAATGCCCAATTAGGACATTTTCACTTAGGGGTGAAAGTGAGTACCACTTTTGTTGCCAGCGGTTTAAACATTAATGGCTGTGTGTTATTTTGAGGGGACAGCAAATTTACACTGTTACACAAGTTGTACACTCACTACTTTAAATTGTAGCAAAGTGTCATTTTTTCAGTGTTGTCACATGAAGATATAATCAAATATTTACAAAAACTGTGAGGGGTGTACTCACTTTTGTAAAATACTGTATGTATGTATGTGTTTTATAGACAGTATCTCACAAAAGTGAGTACACCCCTATGTGAAAATGTCCAAATCGGGCCCAGTGTCAATATTTTGTGTGGAGTGGAGTGGGCGTGGAGTTCACCAGATGTTCATAGGTTGCCACTGGAGTCCTCTTCCACTCCTCCATGACCACATCATGGATGTCGACTCCACCTTCCGTTTGAGGATGCCCCACTGATGCTCAATAGGGTTTTAACATTTTAACAGGCTTGTCCACATGATCTTTAGCAAACTGCAGAAGGGCAGCAATGTTGTTTTTGGAGAGCAGTTGTGTTTTCCTTGAAACCCTGCCATGCACAGCATTGTTGTTCAATGTTCTCATGATGGTGTACTCATGAACATTAACATTAGCCAATGTGAGAGAGATCTTTAATTACTTTAGTTGCACCAAGGCTGTTGACCAGAGCAAAGAAGTTTGATCGTGTCACCCCAATTTTAGCATCGCTTCACTGGCTCCCAGTCCGTTTTAGGATTCAGTTTAAGGTTCTGATGTTTGTTTTTAAAACTCTTAATCAAGCTCCTTCGTATTTTGTGGATATTCTTAATCCACATTAATCAAACAGATGTCTTAGATCTTCTGATAGGTTTCTTTTGCATGTCCCTTGTTCTCACTTAAAAACAAAGGGGGATAGAGCTTTTGCTGTTGCTGTAATAGAAGGTAGTAGAAGTAATAGAAGGTGCACGGCGGATGTCCAGTGGCAGTTGATTCTATAGACCCCCGTCTATAGAATCAACTGCCACTGGACATCCCCCTTGCACCTTCTATTATTACTTTTAAAAATAGGCTTAAAACATATATTTTCTACCAGGATTTTTGATCTCATTGTTTCAACTAATTTTTTATTAATTTTTTCTATTGTCTATTTTTATTTGGTCTAATTCAGTTTCTATTTTGCATTCTGTACTCTGTTCAGCAATTTGGTCAGCGTTGCTGAGTGAAATGTGCTATATAAATGAATTTTACTTACTTTATTTACTTACTCAAAACTTGCTGTAAACTGCTGCTCACCTATTTAACTCATGACTTTAAATTACAATGACTAGATTTTTCCTGTGATATTTATTTTCTTTATTGTATTTATAATACAAATGTTTTAAGTTATGTAAACTTTCATTATTTAACTTCATTAATAAACACAGATAGGGCGCACGGTGGCTTAGTGGTTAGCACGTTCACCTCACAGGTCCGGGGTTCGATTCCTGCCGGGGCCATGTGTGTGCGGAGTTTGCATGTTCTCCCCGTGCTGTGTTTACTCCGGTTTCCTCCCCCATAGAGTGTGTATGTGATTATGGACTGGCACCGTGTCCAGGGTGTACCCTGCCTTGTGTCTGATGCTTCCTGGGATGGGCTCCAGGTTCCTCACGACCCTGAACAAGGAATAAGCAGCTGAAGATGGATGGATGGATGGATGAATAAACACAGAAAACACTTTTATTAAGCAATGACATAACCAACTGCTTGTTCACACTTAGACATTTTCCGTTTTCTTTTGCAGGGTGAATGTGTGGTGAATGAGTGAGGCTGGGAAGATAAGAGGTGAATGACTCTCACTTGAATGCCACACTGGTCGTTACAGCGAGGGGTGACGCAAGTACTTAAGGAGGGTCCCTTGTCTCTGTGTTCTCCACACTCTTCAACAGAGATCAGAGATAAATCTTTCTTTATCTGTATATTTAACCATGGTTTCAAAGGAAAGAGTCTTTGCGCTTTCCTTTTCAACATTCCACACAGCCTTTTCCATGGTTCTTTTGTCTCTGTGTTCTCCACACTCTTGTCTTCATCGGAGATCAGAGGTTCCTGGTCCTCGGCTATCTTGCCTTTCTTTATCTGTTTATTTAACCATGCTTTCAAAGGAAAGAGTCTTCGCTCGTTCCTTTTAAACATTCCACACTGCCTTTTCCAGGGTTCTCTTGTCCTGTCAGCTATCTTGCTATTAATCCACAGTTTCCCCTTTGGAATTTTGCATTTTTGTGTTTCCTTCAGCTCCTGCACCCCCGTCATTTCCAGTTCCTGTCTTAGCTGTTGGTTTAACTTTACAAGGTCACTGATTTGTTTCATTGCATGTTCTTTCTCTTGTAGCCTCTCTGATTTCTCTTCT
This sequence comes from Ameiurus melas, assembly GCA_012411365.1. Lineage (NCBI taxonomy): Eukaryota > Metazoa > Chordata > Actinopteri > Siluriformes > Ictaluridae > Ameiurus > Ameiurus melas. Next base: position 10,429,565 of record CM022778.1, on the reverse strand, counting down.
GAGAGTTTTATCAATGCCTCCTTCAGTTCTTCCTGTTTCTTCTTGTTTTCCAAGTTTAGGTTTGTCCAGGTTCTCAACAATATCTCCTTATATGCCTTCCAATTCATTTGGCAGTTCCTGTGTGCTTTTCTCTCATTTTCTAGGAGATGCTGCTGGGCAGTAGCTCTTGCCTCCAGCATTCGGACTTCATACTGAAGCTTTTCAAAAGCCTCTCTGTACTCTCCCATGCTCTCCTGTCTCTCGATCAACATTTTCTCTGAAATAAAAGACAAATAAATACAACCTCTGTAAGTAATTTATGCCTCTTTAAATACAAAGCAGTTTACAGAAATTTAGATGTAGAATTTTTGTGATGTCGATTGTGTCACAATTATTGTTACCAAAATGATACTGTGCTAAAACTTTGTACAGTTTCTGATTAAACACACAATGCTTATTGGGTAAAACAGCTAAATATTGTAATTGTCATAATACTAAGCTCTTTATATTTAACATGAAATATTACTAAGTAAGCTTCACCATGGCTTCATTTCCTATAATCTGCTCCATAATGATGTGTTACAGGATTGAAGCATTCACTAATATATAACAACTAATCAGTGAGAGTCTGCTGGGATAGTTGTGTGCCATGACTCCCCAAAACATGTATGGTATGTAACATTGTCCGTTCTGAATGAATTTAAACTCTGACTATAAAGTTACAATCTTTCCAAAACAGTCTACGTTTAGCGTTTTTTTTTTTACTTACAGGGAGTACGTAATAACTGTAGTGACTTGTGATTGATAACATTTAAAGTCAAAGTAGCACGCGCAATGTCAGAGAAGTATTGACCCAGGTAAATACAGCACTGAAAATATCCCGTGTTTAGGAATCAAAATCTTTTTCAACACTCTACATAAAACTCGAAAATAAACTTCTATTTAACACTCACCTTATAACAGAATAACGTTTTCTTCTGAATAGTTCAAACGGAGAATCATTCACTGTCGCTCTGCACTAACGAAGCAGTTGTAAAGAATGATTAATATTCTACTGAACAACTACTCTAAAAGGTGACACAAATGTTGTCATAGTGACCACGTCACGGATTCCATTCGCTCAGGATGTTCGATATTCCATAATTCGAAATCCGGTTATCTTTGGTTATTATATAAAATGAATGAATGAATGAATAAATAAATAAATAAATAAAAGGTATGCAATGGTACACACAGTGGAGAGAACATTGTTTAATTGTAGTGATGAGACATGTTTGATTCATCATTTGTGTAATGACATGACAACGACATGCTGTTACATAGTATGACCGCTAGATGTCAGTTGAAGCACACAAACGAGTTCATCATTCATCCATTCATTCATTCATTCAGGGCCGTTTCTGAACATTTCTCAGGACCCCCCATCAATAATAATCACATTATTTTATATACAGTAACGAACAGAATTAATACTTTATTATCTTGGATAAAGCTGACTAAACAGTTTTATAAACAATAAAATAAAAACTTCAGAACAAGGACCAGGAGGAAAGGTGGCTGAGTGGTTAGCACATTTGCCTCACATCTCTGGGATTGGGGAAACTCTTGCACCAACCATGTTTCCATATTACTGATGTGAGCTATAGATTGTGTATTGTTAGATAAAAGTCAGTAACGTATAATGTCTTAGCTTAGCGGGTTTAAAACAAAACAAACCAAAAAAAAAATTATTAAATAAATAAATAAATAAATAATGAAACACTTTTCTTTTTGCAATTAAGCAAAATCACAGTGTAGCTCCTATCTTGGGTGAAGTGTCTGGCTTGTCGCAGCTTCGGTGGCCGGGAACGAGCAGCACAAAGCCGGACACTGCACCCAGGAAATACAGAGGCCACGGCCGAAGATCTGCGGTACGGCTCCAGTCACCATTGAACATATTGTGAATGACACCCTGATGGTGATGCTGAGATAGGGGCTACACCAGGATTTTGCTCAATTGCAACAAAAAGTGAGTGTCTTTCATTATTATTATTTTGCTTTAAATGCACTAAGGCCATAAGCTAAGCTAAGCTAAGCTAATTGGCACTTGTGCTTTTGACACAGATAGATGGCCAAGCACACACCGCTTCTCTTTCATCTCGTAGGATATGATGCATATATACAGTATTTCACAAAAGGGAGTACACCCCTCACTTTTTTGTAAATATTTGATCATAACTTTTCATGTGACAACACTGAAGAAATGACACTTTGCTACAATGTAAAGTAGTGAGTGTACAGCTTGTGTAACAGTGTAAATTTGCTGTCCCCTCAAAATAATTCAACACACAGCCATTAATGTCTAAACCGCTGGCAACAAAAGTGAGTACACCCCAAATTGGGCCCAATTAGCAATTTTCCCTCTCTGGTGTCATGTGACTTGTTAGTGTTACAAGGTCTCAGGTGTGAATGGGGAGCAGGTGTGTTAAATTTGGTGTCATTGCTCTCACACTCCCTCATACTGGTCACTGGAAATTCAACATGGCACCTCATGACAAAGAACTCTCTCAGGATCTGAAAAAAATAATTGTTGCTCTACATAAAGATGGCCTAGCCTAGGCTATAAGAAGATTGCCAAGACCCTGACACTGAGCTACAGCACAAAAAAAAAATAATTAGAGAGAAAAAATTAGCACCCTGGTATAATGATCAAACACGTACCTTAAAACAGACAACTCGACAATTAGAACATAAATGGCGTCAAATCAAACTGGTGATATTCCAAACAGCATGGAAGGAGAGCCTGCTGAAATATAGAAAATCTCTTAGTGATGCTAGAAAAATCTATTTCTCCACCTTAATAGGAGATAACAAAAACAATTCTAGATTCCTATTCAACACAGAAGCAAAATTAAATAGGAATAAAACCACTACAGAGAGAAACACTCAATCATTACATAGCAGTGAAGATTCCATGAAATTTTTCATTGATGAGGTTGAAAATATTAGATGTGACATACAGGCCATTAAATTAAAACCGGACAGAACTGTAACAAACCCATTATATGATAATGTAGCAATATCACATCAATGTTTAGAGTGTTTTGCTCCACTTAGAAAGACCAACCTGCGTACTAGATCCTGTACCTACATGTTTCTTTAAACAGATTTGTCCAGGAGTAATTGAACCACTTTTAAATATAATCAATTTTTCCCTTAGCACTGGCTATGTACATAAATCACTTAAATTAGCAGTTATTAAACCCCTGCTTAAAAAACCTGACCTTGACCCCTCTCAACTGTCCAGCAATAGACCTATATCAAATCTCCCCTTCATCTCTAAGATTTTAGAAAAGGTTGTAGCAAAGCAGTTTTGCTTGTACTTAGATAGGAATAACATTCATGAAATGTATCAGTCAGGATTTAGACCTCATCATAGCACAGAGACAGCGTTAGTTAAAGTAGTAAATGACCTTCTACTGGTCTCTGATCAGGGTTGTGTCTCACTGCTTGTGTTACTCGACCTTAGTGCAGCCTTTGATACCATAGATCACACTATTCTCCTTGATAGATTAGAAAATGTTGTTGGCTTTAAGGGAACAGTCCTGGCTCAGGTCTTATCTGACCGATTGTTATCAGTTCGTAGATGTAAATGGAGACTTCTCCACGCATACTGAGGTTACCTTTGGAGTTCCACAGGGTTCTGTTTTAGGCCCACTGCTTTTTACTTTATATATGCTACCCCTAGGACAAATTATTTGTAAACATGGAATTAGCGTCCACTGTTATGCTGATGATACACAGTTGTAGTTTTCAGCGAAGCCAGAGGACAGACAGAAGCTTAGTAAAGTTGAGAATTGTGTAAAGGACATTAGACGTTGGATGTTAACTAACTTCCTTTTGCTTAATTCTGATAAAACAGAAATACTTTTATTAGGATCACGTGTAGCTAGTAATAATCTTTCTGTTACTCAGGATGGTCCCTCTGTATCAACATGTACAACAGTTAAAGACCTTGGAGTGATTATTGACTCCAGCCCATCATTTGATGCTCATGTAGATAATATTACTAGGATAGCCTTCTTTCATCTCAGAAATATTTCTAAGATAAGAAACATATTGTCACTACATGATGCGGAAATACTGGTTCATGCATTTGTCACCTGTAGATTAGATTACTGTAATGCCTTACTGTCTGGTTGTTCCAGTCGGAATATAAACAAACTCCAGTTAGTCCAGAATGCAGCTGCTAGAATCCTAACTAAAACTAGAAGGTACGACCATATCACACCAATGTTATCCTCACTGCATTGGCTCCCAGTAAAATCTCGCATTAACTATAAAATACTTTTATTAACCTATAAATCACAGTCTCGCGCCACAGTATGTAAGTTACCTTTTGGTTTTCTATGATCCGCCACGCCTACTTAGATCAAAAGATGCAGGCTATTTGACAGTACCTCAAATAGTGAAGGCTACAACAGGGGGAAGTGCTTTTGCTTATGGAGCGCCACTGTTATGGAACAGTCTTCCTATTAGTGTTCGGGACTCAGACACAGTCTCAGAGTTTAAGTCTAGGCTTAAAATGTATTTGTTTACTCAAGCCTACCCTGACTAGACTTTCTATATTTTACTAATTCCCAGTACTAATAATCTTTTTTCTCCCTCTCTCCTTTTGCCGAGCCACACATGATTTTATGGAGATACTAGAGATCCAGATCCACTCTGCCTCTGGATGGAGCTCAAATCTTCTCCAGTTCCAGACTGCTGGGACTACGGCTGCTCCTAAGGCCATACAGACTTCATATAAGTAAATTCTGAACTTTTTCCACAATATCTGTTGTTACCCAGATGAGGATGGGTTCCCTTCTGAGTCGGGTTCCTCTCAAGGTTTCTTCCTCTTAAAACATCTTAGGAAGTTTTTCCTTGCCACCCTCGCCACTCAGTGGCTTGCTCAGTTGGGATAAATTCGCACCTTTAATACCGTTTTGATATTTCTGTAAAGCTGCTTTGAGACAATGTCTACTGTAAAAAGTGCTATACAAATAAATGTGAATTGAATTGAATTGAAAAGTGGACCAGACCACTCTCTGTCAAAATGAGTGAGTGAACAGAGTGTGGAGCTTGAAGGGCCTCAGCAGGGTGTCATATTTTGAATGAAAGAATTGTATTTGTGTTCTACTAAAAATAAACACTCTAAGGTTATTTAGTGATTTTGTATTTACTGACTTTTTATAATTCAAGCACTTTTAAAGCACCAGTAGATTTAATAAAATGGCTCTTTTCAAGGTTTTCTGGTACTTAAATCTCAAAAAGCCAAATTCAAGCACTTCACCCTGTGCTTACTAAACTAGCTGACTGTTATCAGATGTCATCTATATACTCTTTGGTCAATTTCTGCTGCTAAAGCTGAGCATCATATAACAAATTGTACTTGAGCAGATAGAATAGGGATCTCTTCAAATGGAAATGACTGGGGGACGTCACACAGGGCATACATTTAAAATAAAAAAACAGTGTTGAAATTCAATGTCCAAAATGAAGTTTTTCAAACAAAATGTAGATTATTTTACATGTACTAGACCTTTTATTGCAGCTGTATATATTATACCATACAAAATGAGAAGTAAAATGTTTTGAAATCTTTAGTTCTACATTCTTACATTATAGACTGCCAGTTCTTCCAGAACTACTGCAGTGTTTGTGTGCTCATCATCAAATATCAAAATTCATCATCCCATGTCTGTGAGTGGGTAGCCTATGAAAGAACCTTGTTATATCATCTTTGTCCCTTTTTCCATCTTCCCAAGGAGTTTATGAAGTGGATTGAAATTATTTTTTGCTTCTTGCCGGTTTTGTTATTGTTAAATCTGCATTGATAAGGTATGCATTGATACCTTGGGTGACTGTAATTCTGGTGTTTGACTTATTCTTCCTACAGTTAACTATGTATTTGGAATAAATACATGGCTTTTTGTTTGAGGTGATGTGTAGCTTTTCTGGTGCTGTGGATACAGAGTAAAATTTCATAATTTTAACTATCAAACTTATATATTACGTGAATAGCACCATGTGAAGCTCACATGTAAATACTGATAACTATTCATTATCCTTTCTCCAACACTGTGTATGAAACAAACAGCAGGCATGGCTGCCAAGCCATATAGGAAGAAAGCATGATGCTCCTTTGTTGCATTGTTGCCTGCATTATTGGTCAGTATACATGGGGCCCGGAGTTCAAACGTCATGGTTTGTCTAAACCCAGCATGTCTGCCAAAGGTAAATATCTGCCATTTGCTCTTGCAAATGGCAATTTGTAGAGGCCAGCTATATGGAAGTGACGTCCAGCTGGCAGGTCACTGACCAGATGTTTGTCTGCTTTGGGGAGCCCTATAAAGGGGCTCTGATTTCTAAAGACATCTCATTGGTTACAGGAAAGGATTGCAAAACATTCTTGAATGTAGATCAGGAGGTTTCGTCCTCCATTAAATTTGACGCACACTATGGTTACTTCTAGGATGCCACTTTTGGACATTTGTGAAACTCACCATCTAGCTTCACCAGATTTTAAAGAATGAATGTTGTTTTATCACTTACCATTTTGAGTTAATTTTATCCTCAATAGAGAATCATAATTCTGAACAATTCTCATCTTCAACAGAGAACAGAATGAGAACATTGAGTCATTCTTATCATCAATAGAGTATTATTCTTGTCCTCAGTAAATAACCTTGATACTCATCATTACATTGATTGATACCCTGAATGGATAACATGAATAATGTACTGTAGTCATACTATTTATGAGTGCTGCCTGTTATTGTCTGGCAAGATACTGTACCAACACATCAATAGTTATAAAGGAAAACCTTGACAGTCCTGATCAAAATGAAGTACAGGGTATCCCAGAAGTCTCCATATATAGTGGAAATTATCACTTTTTAGCAAAATGTAACTTTATTTACAAAAAACCTATACATGCTTGCCGTTTCTTTGTAAACACAATGTTGTCCCTCTCACTCATGATGAACTCGTGTTAATACATCTCGTGTTTTGCATGTAATTGCACGTCCATTGCAACCGTACGGCAGCTTCCCAATCCAATCATGAGAATGGTTCTTGAGGATGGTTCTTGAGAATGAGGTTCTACTTTTGTCAAAACATTCTTAAAGTCTATGCGTAAAAATGTATAATATAAACTAAGTATGAAAAATTTTGGAAGACATTTTTCTAAAAAGTGTTAATTTCCCCTAGTTTCAAAGTTAACTTCCCTGGAGGCCTTCTACTTAGTCACAGAACCATGGTCGCATACATGATATAGACAAACAAACA